>JAMWYP010000180.1:1015222-1467484 GCA_025563575.1 Acacia pycnantha | reverse complement strand
CACCAAGGCCATTAAAACCCAGAACATTTTATAAATAACGGGTCTAAAAAGTATTTGAATTTCGAGGGCTAGGGTGTTTTATAAAACTCCGGTCTTAAACTTAAATGACTAATAAAACTTTAGGACCGGATACTCTTAGAACTCCGGTCTTAAAAAGTTAGTTATATCTTTAGGACCGAGACATTTAATAATTAACGATATTAATAAAATCCAAAAAGCTAAATAAGGTGTCGATGTCGCGTGAAAAATTAAATTTCCCTCTCTGAATATCTATTGTCGCGCCGAAAGTGATTACTCAGGTTCCGACTCCGGTGTTTGTGTGTTGCTTCGTCGCTGCTTCGCGTACCTCTCTCGACAATCACTCTCTGGTTCCTTAGCTAAACGTCTATAGAAGAAGTTGTAAGAGGTGTTTCAGTTATATAACTTTATTATTTTCCAGCTTATCGTTCTGGGTTTTTCATGGGTTTAACGAAATCGATGAAATGCTCTTGTGGGTATTATCTGTTGTTAATGAATATTGTTTTTTGAAGATTATATTTGCACTTTAGACCTACCCAACTAACCAACAAGTGTTTTTAGGTTACTCTTGTTGTCTTGTCAGCAACATCAACGTTTGTGGCCGGAGAAGTAAGACTCAGCAAATACATTTGAAATTATATGCTACGGGTGAGTCCACAAGACCTTCATCCATCCCATGCATTTAATTTCCTCGTCATGCATTTATTTTGGTTCTTGGATTCACTGTGATGCATTTATGACCAAAAGTAGTGATTCTTTGTTATGCATTTAATGGGCAAGTTCTTAGTAAAAGTGATTATTTGAGCATATACATTTGGAGTTGGCTTATTTTATATGCAAGTTTCAATTTTTGGATCATGTATGATCAATGATTTCCGTCTATATATAGGAATTCTACTATGAATCACGAGTTGGATAAATGCTTTATGAGCAGTGTTGAATATCGAGAATGGGGTGAGGAATTTATAGAATTTGCTAAACAAAATGCCCGTGAAGATAGGGAATTTTTATTACCCTTGTGTAGAATGTTTGAATGAGAGTCGACTAAGTCTGAAGTTATACACACACATTTAATTTGTCACGATTTTGTAAGACTTATACGGTATGGGTATGGCATGGTGAACAAGTGCCGTCAAGTGGGAAACAACATGGGGAAGTGGCCTTTAATGATAATGACACGGATATGGATGATCGCATAGAGGACATTATCAAGTGATGTAGGAGAAGAGGCTTTTGAGCGATCGGATGCATATGGTAATATGTGTAGTGATGCGGGGCGGCCTATACCACAGGTGTAAAAAATACCAATTGTTGAGCATTTGTATTGAGGTGGTAAGCTTGAAGGCACGTCATGGATGAAGCGACATGAGTTTTTGAATTGCTTGAGGCTTTTAAGGACATGCTTACGGATGATAACGTGTTGCCACATCGCTACTATGATGCTAAGAAAATACTTTGTCCTTGGGGATGGAGTACAAAAAGATCTATGCATGCCGAATGATTGCGTCTGTATAGAAAAAGAGTTTGAAGAGAAGCGAGTTGTCAGATATGTGAAACCCCACGGTGCAAGTCGGATAAGGGGCACAAAAAGTGTTGTGGTTTCTTCCAATCATACCAAGGTTCAAGCGGTTGTTTGCGAATGAAAATGATGCAAAAAATGCAGAGTGGCATGCGAGATGAGAGGATTTCGGATGGACGGCTTCGACATCCGCGATTCTTCTCAATGGAAGAAAATCGATCAATTATTTCCGAACTTCGGCGAAGAACCTAGGAACCTCGGGCTTGCCCTTAGCACGGATGACATGAATTCCTATGGAAGCCTTAGCGGCATACATAGTTCATGGCACAGTCCTCTGATTATTTACAACTTATCTCCTATGTTATGCATGAAAGCGAAAGTACATCATGTCTTGTCTATGTTGATTTAGGGACCAAAACAACTTTGAAAATGACATAGATGTTTACCTTGAGCCCTTTATCGAAGACTTGAAGGAGTTGTGGGAAGAAGGTGTCGATGTTTTTGACTCTAACAAGAAGGAGGTCTTTAAAATGAGAGCCATGATATTTTGTACTATAAACGACTTCCCAGTATATGGGAACTTGTCAGGGTATAGTGTAAAGGCCATAAAGCACACGCTACCATCAACTTCAACATGGAAAAAAGAAGGTGTATCTTGGACATAGGAGATTTCTTAGACGGGGCCACCCATATCGTCGATTAAAGAAGGCATTTTTTGGTGGCCAAGAGTATGAAGAAGCTCGGTGGCATTGGCTGGGAAGCAAGTGTATGAAAAAGAAACAAATATATGGAAGAAAGAGATCTGTATTCTTGATCTTCCATATGGCGCAATCTTGATGTGAGACCTTTGTATTGATGTAATGCATGTGGAGAAAAACGTATGTGATAGTATTGTTGGCACGCTTCTCAACATACAAGGTAGTTCGAAGGATGGTGTGAAGGCAAGATTGGATTTGCAAGCAATAGGAATACACGAAGACTTACATCCAAGGCCATATGGGAAGACAACTTATTGTCCCAGACTTCTCATTACTTTGTCTAAGGATGAAAGCGAAGCTTTGTGAGTATTTACATGGCACAAAAGTTCCCTCGGGGTATTCTTCAAATTTTAAGAGGCTTGTCTCGATGAAGGACTTGAAATTAGTAGGCCAAAAGTCTCATGATTGTCATGTCTTGATGCAACGGCTACTCCGGTAGCTATTCGAGCATCATAGAATATGATCTTCGAATTCGTTTTGACTAGACTTTGTTTCTTCTTCAATGCGGTTTGTAGTAAAATTTTCGAGATTGAAAAGTTGGATGAATTGGAGAATGAAGGATATCTTATCTTGTTCCACCTTGAGAAGCTTTTTGTTCCTTCATTTTTTGACATCATGTTTCTTCTATTATGAATTAACGAATGGCTAGCATCAGAATCATACAACACCTAAAGAAGATTACCTACTACGAGATAGTACATTGGACCATCTCAGGAATTCTCTGTCCTACGAATGGTTAGTGCGTACACCGGCACAGGTTACGTGGCCTTAACTTTCCGCGGCTTTCTCGGGGCAGTTCCGGCTAATGTGTCCCGGCTTAGACATTTGTAGCAAATCTGTCTCCCCATGCTTGATCCAACACCAGGATGGTACTTCTCGCATTTTGGACATGGTCGGGATCCCGGCATTCGTGGGTTGTTCTGCTGCCTAGACTGGAATGACATATTGCTTCCACTTTGGGAGTTATTCCATGGTGCCTCTCTCTTTTCCGAGGAATTTCCGCGGCTCAAACCGCTACGACTTGTACTGCTATTGTTGAAATTTCGGGATCTACACAGTTCCTTTAGATTACGCTCAACTAACCGGAAAGATTCTACCGCTTGAATCAATTCCGAAGACCGCTGAGATACCAGCCTTTCCCTTATCTCGTACTTTAGCCGTATATTAGTATGTTTTCCATACTGCTCTCATCATCGTTCCTTCGCAGGTGCGATGAGTATCGTGATAGGTTGTTGAAACGGGCATAGTAGTCATCGAATGACTCCTCGTGACCTTTTTGGATGTGGAGGAATTTTGATTCTTTGGTCACTTGTACCGAGGGAGGAAAGTATTGATCGTTGAATTTTTTCAGAAATGTTTCCCATGTGACAGGATAGTAGCGTGTTCGCAATGTTGATGCCATGATTCTCCACCATCGGTCTGCATCTCCATCTAATTTGTAGATCGCAAGTTGAGCTTTGCGATTCTCAGGGCACTCCATTACTTTGAAAATTTTATCTAGTCTCATCAACCAATCTTCGGCTGAGTCTAGTTTACCTCGGAAAGCTGGTGGTTTCAGCTTGCAAAATTGGGTGACCCAGTATTGTGTGGTCTCTACTACTCTCTCTCGCCGAGGAGGTGACTGAGATCTATCTAACTCCTCAGCTTCATCAGCGTGCTTCTCATTTTTTTCGTCTTCTTCTTCTTCCTCAGCTTGTCAATCTTCTACGTGTCTTTGCCTTTCTGCACGGAGTTCGTCTATCATTTCCCGTTGTTCACGTACTACAGCCATTACCTCTCGCTAGGCAATTTGTTGTTGCTGGTTAGGCTCTTGAGCTTGTTGCGCAGGGTTTACTATTGGTACTGGGATCATTCGAGGTTGTCTGCCTCGACCTCAGCCTCAGCCTCTGGGGACTCCAGCTGCTCTTAAATTTTCCATTTTATCTTTCTATATTTGATATATCAAGAATGACAAATATCAATATCAAGGGATAATATAGTTCGTAAATCAAACATATATTTCACATAAGATATAATGTACGTGCCAACATATGTTACATCATCCAACTGGTTGATGACCAGTGGTTATATCTTACATCTCCATGTTGTCGTAATTTACAGCTTCTCGTTTACATGTTGTCTAAAACTAGCCCTTGGAGATGATTTAGAAAGGAGTAGAAATCAGTTGTACGTTTTCCGTCTAAGAGCTTATTCGTCTATTCCATCCAGAAGCGGTCTCGGAGGAAAAGGTATAGGGTTGATATCACCCAATCGTCTAGCTGGCATGGAAACCCATTTTTTTTTCTTTGTGCATAGATCGTTTTGACCTGTTCCAGATATCGGAAGTACGTCCCTTTGCTAGTCTCGCTGTGTCGATCCGCCATCAAGTACTCTGTTCATAGGGCGCCTATCAGCCTTTTGTTTGTGTTTAGGACATGTCGCAGAAGGTTTGGTTCATAAAAAGAATCACTCTCGGAGTCATCTCGATAGCTTAGCAGTGAAAATACTCACGGTTGTCATCATCGGATGAATGATCGATCCTATAGGTTTCTCCGGCTCAAAAGGTATACTAGCCTTCGGTTTGGGGTAATACACGGGTCAAGGTGGTATGCGGGTTCAAGGTTGTACATCGACTCGGTAGAATATACGTTCAAAGGTTCACAATTATTAATGGGTACAAGGCGTCCTTCTGAGTTAGGGGGTGCACCGACTCCGAACGGTGCACCGGTTTAGGACGATATACCGATTTAGGATGGTACCCTAGTCTAGGGTTCACTGGTTTTCGTGCGGTACGTCCTACTCGTTCATAGTAGTTTATGTCTGGAGATCTATGTCCGTCCATCTGTAACATCCCAACTTTTCAAAAGCAGTATAAAATTTTTTCATTTAAAAATCATCAGAGTAGAGCACCGGAGCGATTGAGTAACTGATATGTATATATAAAACGCCGTAAGTCTGGCTAATTACAACAGCGGTTGTAATACCCGGATATTTATCTGGAATATTATAAATAAAAGTTGGATATTTCTGATAAGTGAAATTTCAATCTCCGATCTTGTATAATTACAGTCTATTTTCTAAGTAGAATTTCTGCAAGAAATTAGGGAGTTTAAGGGCCAAAGTGCCAAAATGACTAAAATACCCCTGTAAAGGGTAATCAACTTAGGAAATTATGGAAAAATACCAAAAGGCAATAAAATGACCAGGTGAATTAGGAGAGTATAATATCTCTAATTACGGTAATTTGATAAATTATGAAATTGGAGAAATTGTACAAGAATGTGCCAAAAGTAATAAAGACCAAAATACCCTTACAAATTATAGAATAATGTAAGAGGCATGGAAATACTAAGGTTAATGCAATAATATGAAGATAATGAGACATTGTAATTAAGAAAATTATCAAGTGATGATAATTAAGTAATTAAGTAATATTGGGCTAATTACTTAAGCATAAGTGAAGGAAATTCACAAGTAATTATATGAAACCCTAAAATTGGTGGTTTTTGTTTTAAAATTAGTAAATATGTATTTACTAATTAATTGGAAATTTTATGAAAAATAGTTGAGTTTAGGTATTTTTAGGCCTAAATACAAGAATGGACCAATTAGGGATTTTGTTGGAATTTTTGGAAAAATTAAATAAATAAATCATTAAATAATTAAGTAAATAAAAAATAAATATTTATTAAATTAATTAAAGGGGAAAACGAAATTTTGGGCCAAAGAAAAATAAAATAAAATTGATATAAGAAGCAAGTGGTCAAGTGGGCATTTTTATAATAATATAATTAATTAAAGTAGAAAATTGTGAATAGTAATATTTAAATTAGGAAACGGACCTATCTAGAGATCTAGGAATGGGATTATCAATATCAAAGTAGATTATTGATCGGTGGAATTTTACCTTTCATTAGACTCTTCCTAAGTTAATCCGAGGCCGTTTGTGCATTTTCCTAATAAAACAAAATAGGGAAAAATGCATATAGGCATAATTTTGGAAAAGAGGAAAATAAATTCTAACTCAACATTTAGGAATGGGTTTGAATTTATTTAGACATTTTGGAATCGTGAATTATTTCGATTTTTCGAGGAACTTCAACTGGACTGTTGGAGGCCTATATGGAATCAAAATAAAGGTTGACTTGGACATTTCTACTAAGTGAGAACATGTTTTCAAAGTTGTAAATCCAGAATTTTGAGATTTTTCCGAAATTACGCGAATCGGGTACCGTCGGGAAAACGGTTATACGGGCATAAAGTGAGCTAAGTCACCACTTTTGGGCCAATGGGGGCTGCCACATCAGCCCTAGGGTTCGGCCAAGAGTGTGTGTGTGTGAAAGAAGTGGCTTCTTGAACAAGTTGCATTAATGGGTTAATACAACCTTGATTTTCCAAACAAAGCCCTAATTTAGCCAAACAAGTCCCTTACTTTTTCTATAAATACCCATGCCTCTCCTTCAAAATTCTGCACATCACTCTTCACTTCTTGTGCTCCTTGGCCGAAAATCCTAGGGAGAGAAAGAAGAGAGAGAAGTTCTGGGCGGAAGCTCTGCCGAAGTCTTCAACGGGTAAGTCTTTCGGGTTTTAGTCTTTAGTTTTTAGTTTAGTAGTTAGTAGAATTTGTTAGAATAGCCTTTAAATTTCGAGTATGGTTGGGTATCATATGGGAGGGCTATTTTAGTCTTTATTTTCAAGAATCATAAATGCGTCGAAGTTCTGGCGAAATTTTGGGAAGAAAATAGCCTACGTAGCGGAAGCGCTGCGAAATTCCGCCAAGTAGGGGTATAGGGGCAAAATGGTAATTTTTACCTAAAATGCCGTTATAATGTCAAATTACTAATGGAAGTGACATTATTCTCATAGGATATCTAAAACGTTAATCTGCTGCCGTTACGCTGTCCAACGTGCCGCTGTCGGACGAACCGCTGGTTTCCGTCAGAAAGTACAGTTTCCGCCAGAAACATCCACGTACATCATCGAAGGTACGGACGCGTACTGTAACACTAATCCTATAGTTCTCATATACAGATATGTCATAGATACGTTCATATACCGGGACTCGCTTAGGGTCGCCAGCTTTACAAACAACCTTATACGGGTTATAAGACATGATAATACCGCTTTGAGTTTTCCTAGCGGCGAGGACACGTGTTCGTGGCACGAGTAATGTGCGAGCTATATATGTGTAGGACTTTACATACTGCTTTATGCTTATGTCTTGTCGTGTCACAATGTTGTTGTGTAGGACCTTACATATTGCTCCATGCTTATGTTACATCTCGTGTCACACTTATCGATGAGATGTTCTTTGTTATGTCATGAATATCTATTGTCTATATCTTGTTTTATTTGAGCATAAGGTTAACCGTTACCTGAGATTCAATGCGGTGAATTGAATCTCAGCTATAGCTTCAGGATACGGAGGACCACGGATCGGTGCTAGGGATAAGCACTATATTACACTATGGTTCATGTTTTGTTATGATCAGTTACTCTTTCGCTCCATTGCTCTACTCTGATTGAAAAAAAAAAAAATTCCGCTTTAAAAATTGGGATGTTACATTTTTGGTATCAGAGCAATCTTTCTGGCAAGTGTTTAACTATGTTACCACGAACGGTTTGGTGCCGAAGGCAAGGCTAGTCTACGTGGGTGTGCCAATCGATCACTGCTAACCGGTGAGGCCCCATGGTAGACACTTACCTGGCCATTCTGTTCGGATAACGGAGTTAGATTCTTAGGTCTTTTAAACTTTGAGCATTTTTTGAAAATGAGTACTGATATGACACTTTGGTGTAATAGGTAGTGATGGACGAAACGAACATTCGTAGATCTTCTATCCCGTAATAATAGGACGTAACGCGCGTAGATCCGTAATTCCGAGACGGCGGGACGAAGACGAAACCACGATATTTCTAATGACCCCAAACCGAAATATGATCGACTTAGGGTAGAGTCAATGGCTAGTATGCCCTTAGAACCAGAGAAACCGTTGGCTCGGATCATTCATCGATGACGACAACATGGGGACATACGATATAACCACTGGTCATAAACCAGCTGGATGATGTAGTATACGTTAGCATGTACATTACATCTAATATGAAAATATATATGACTTGATGCCATGTGTTGTGTTAATGTTCTAACACTTATCCGTTATTTGATATAAAGGAAAAAGTTAAAACATGGCCATCATAAGAGGTGCCGGTGCACCAAGAGGTAGGGGCCGAGGTCGAGGAAGAGGCAGGCAGCCTCAAATGGACGTAATACCCGAGCAAAATGCTATACCAAACCAGCCGGAACAGAACGAAGTACAAGAACTGAGGAGAACTCTCCAAGAGCAGAGGGCTCTCATTGATGCTCTAGGAGAATGAAGAAGAAGAGGAAGAGGAGGACAATGACAATCAAAGTGAGGAAGACCATGAGGAAAATGCTGAGGAATCGATAGATCACAATCACCTCCACGACGAGGAAGAAGGGAAATGAATACCCGTATTGGGTTAATCGGTTTGTAGTGAAGCCGCCAACTTTTCGAGGAAAGCTGGACTTGGCGGAGGATTGGTGAAGAGACTAGAGAAAGTATTCGGGGTGATTGATCGCCTGAGAATCGCAAAGCCCAACTAGCGATTTACCAACTTGAAGGAGATGCCGACCGTTGGTGGGAAGTCACGGCAGAAACCCTACAGACCAATGACTGTCCCGTGACATGGGGGAAATTTCTGGAGAAATTTCATGAGCAATATTTCCCTCCTTCAGTGAAAATGAACAAGGAGTCGGAATTTCTCCATATCCGACAAGGACAGGAGGAATCTTTCGACGATTACTACGCCCGGTTCACCAACCTGTCCCGATACTCGTACATCTTCGAAGGGGCAACGATGAAAGCAGTATGGTGAATATACTGATTCACGGGTTAAAATATGAAATTGGTGAAAGGCTCATGTCCCGATTCCGTAACTTGACAAGCGCAGTAGAAACTTGTCGGATGACTGAGCGCAATCTCAGAGGCTTCTAGAGATCAAGGAACTTCAACAACAACAATGCTGGTCGAGGTGGTTTCAACCGCGAGAACTCTTCACAAAAGAGGAAGGCGCCCTGGAGTAACCCCCGTGGTGGAAACAAAAGGCCGTACCAAGGCTGGGCAACGAAACTATCCCAGCAGTAGGGATCACAAACATGCCCCAAATGCAAGAAGCACCACCGGGCGTGAACTGTGAAGGGAAGCGAGATATGCTTCGGATGTCATAAGCGGGACACTATAGCGAGAGTGTGCGAGAAGATGGAGAGGCGAGACCTCGAGCACAGGCCGCATCTTTGCACTAACGAACACGAGAGGCGGAGACAGTCCCGAAAATGGTCCAAGGTACAATTTCTCTCAACGGAAATCTACTTGAGGCATTGTATGATTCGGGAGCCAGTCATTCTTTCATTTCTTATGATTGTGCAAGTCGCCTAGGAATGCATGCCTGTAGTTTACCTTTTGACCTTGTAGTATCTACACCGCTTGGTGTAAAATCTTTAGCTTCTGATGCATGTATGAATTGTACTGCTAATGTGGATGGACGAGTTTCTAAAGTGGACCTTATCCGTCTACCTCTTCATGGCATCGACGTCATACTCGGTCTAAATTGGCTGACGGCCAACGGTGCGATGATCGACTGTGGCAAGAAGAAGATATTATTTCCCGAGAAAAGTTGAAGTGAGCACGAATTTTCTCTCCGCTACGTAAGCGATCGGTGCGTGAAGCAAGGATGCCATGCTTACATGGTATTCTTTTCGATCAAAGAAGCTGATCTTTCACTCCAGGATATCCCCGTGGTGAATGATTTTCCGATGTATTCCGGAGGATCTCACGAGTTACCTCCTATCCGAGAAGTGGAGTTCAATATTGATTTGATGCACGGTACAGGTCAATATCAAAGGCGCCGTATCGTATGGCTCCTAACGAGATGCGGGAGTTGAAGAAGCAAACTGGAAGAGCTTTTGAAGAAAGGGTTCATTCGACCCGAGTGTATCACCGTGGGGAGCCCAGTGTTGTTTGTAAAGAAGAAGGATGGAAGCTTCCGACTCTGCATTGACTACCGTGAATTGAACAAAGTAACGGTCAAAAACAAGTACCCACTTCCCCGGATTGATGATCTTTTGGATCATTTATCTGGTTCCACTGTCTTCTCCAAAATTGATCTGCGTTCGGGATATCATCAGTTGCGAGTTAAAGATGGTGATATTTCCAAGACAAACCGGAGACCAGTACGGGCATTATGAATTTCTTGTGATGCCCTTCGGATTAACAAATGCACTGCGGTATTCATGGATTACATGAACCGAATCTTCCGACAACACCTAGATCAGTTTGTGGTGGTGTTTATTGATGACATTCTCATCTATTCCAAGAGCAAAGAAGAGCACGAAGAACATCTGCGAAGGTGTTGAGCATACTCGGGGAGAAGCAACTCTATGCTAAACCGAGCAAATGCGAATTTTGGCTGCCTAAGTGAAATTTCGGGCCATGTTATATCTAGCGACGGAGTTGCGGTTGATCCAAGCAAGGTAGATGCGGTTACGGGTGGAAACGGCCGAGACGCGACGGAGATCCGTAGTTTTCTTGGTCTGGCGGGATACTACCGCAGATTCATACGGGATTTCTCGCGTCTAGCCCTTCCATTGACAAAGCTTACGAGGAAGAATCAACCCTTTGTATGGGAGATGACTGTGAGGAGAGCTTTAAACCGAGAGAGAGATTGACTACAGCACAGGTGTTAATCATCCCGCATCCGATGAGAAGTATGTTGTTTACGGTGATGCCGGTGGGCAAGGGTTGGGATGTGTCCCGATGCAACAGGCGAGTGGTGGCTTATGCCTCTCGTCACCGAAGCCTCACGAGTTAAACTATCCTACACACGATCTAGAGTGGCGGCTATCGTGTTCGCTTTGAAGATATGGAGGCATTACTTGTACGGTGTAACCGTAGAAGTGTATTGTGATCACAAAAGTTTGAAATACTTGTTCGATCAACGAGAACTCAACATGAGACAACGTCGTTGGATGGAGTTGATTAAAGACTACACCTTGGAGATCAAGTATCATCAGGGTAAAGCAAACGTCGTTGCTGATGCTCTTAGTAGAAAGACGGTGCAGGTGGCATATATGATGATACAGGAACAGAAATTGCTGGAAGATTTCAGAGATCTGAATCTATCCAATCAAGTCTGCATGGGTCTTCATGCACCACCGATGCCTATCTTGCAACTCTTCTTGTTAGTCAAGGGAGTATGATCCGAGAGATGAAGTTGAGAAGCTCAGAAGCAGGATGATTGGGCTATCGAGATTCGTGAGAAGATCTCTCGAGGTGAGACCCAAGACCATGACCTATCACTTAGTGGTTTGGTCAGGTACAAGAAGCGAATCTATGTACCGCCGCTTGATGAATTAAGGCGGAAGATAATGGATGAGGCTCACAAGAGTAAATATACTCTACATCCGAGGCATGGTCAAGATGTACCAGAGTATGAAATCCGAACTTTGGTGGCCGGAATGAAGAAAGACGTTACGGAGTACGTGGCCAAGTGCTTGACACGTCGAAGGTGAAGATTGAACACCGTCGACCCCCGGTCTTTTGCAAGGACTAGAGCTGCCGGAATGGAAATGGGAGAACATAACCATGGATTTTGTGGTAGGTCTGCCCAAAATCGGGAATCATGATACAATTTGGGTAGTTGTTGACAGATTAACCAAGTCGCACACTTTATTCCCATCAGTATCCACTATTATCCGGAACGATTGGCAGGGATTTATATCAAAGAGATAGTGAGATTGCATGGTATTCCTAAGAGCATTGTCTCTGATCGGGACACGCGTTTCAAATCCCGTTTCTGGCAAGCGTTACATGAAGGTATGGGGACTAAGCTGAGGTTCAGTTCGGCTTATCACCCTCAAACTGACGGCCAATCTGAGAGAACGATTCAGATTTTGGCTAAGCGAGGAGAAGTAGCTTATCGTATAGCTTTACCCCGAACTCGAGTAATCTCCACGACGTTTTCCATGTGTCACAATCGAAGAAATACCAACGAGGCCGAGATCATGTCATTGAGTACGAAGACGTTGAAGTACGGCATGATAATACCTTCATAGTTGAGCCGAATGCATCATTGATCATAAGGAGAAACGGCTCGTAAATAAGACTATTATGATAGTGAAGGTGGTCCGGAAGGGTTTAACACCCGAAGAGGCAACTTGGGAAACCGAGAGTGACATGAAGGAAAAGTACCCGAGTTCATGGCCCGAAGTTTAGTTAGTATAGATTAAATTTCGAGGGCGAAATTTTGTGTAAGGGGAGAAATGTAATACCCTGATATTTATCTCGGAATATTATAAATAAAAGTTGGATATTTCGATAAGTGAAATTTCAATCTCCGATCTTGTATAATTATAGTCTATTTTCTAAGTAGAATTTATGCAAGAAATTAGGGAGTTTAAGGGCCAAAGTGCCAAAATGACTAAAATACCCCTGTAAAGGGTAATCAACTTAGGAAATTATGGAAAAATACCAAAAGGCAATAAAATGACCAGTGAATTAGGAGAGTATAATATCTCTAATTATGGTAATTTGATAAATTATGAAATTGGAGAAATTGTACAAGAATGTGCCAAAAGTAATAAAGACCAAAATACCCTTACAAATTATAGAATAATGTAAGAGGCATGGAAATACTAAGGTTAATGCAATAATATGAAGATAATGAGACATTGTAATTAAGAAAATTATCAAGTGATGATAATTAAGTAATATTGGGCTAATTACTTAAGCATAAGTGAAGGAAATTCACAAGTAATTATATGAAACCCTAAAATTGGTGGTTTTTGTTTTAAAATTAGTAAATATGTATTTACTAATTAATTGGAAATTTTTATGAAAAATAGTTGAGTTTAGGTATTTTTAGGCCTAAATACAAGAATGGACCAATTAGGGATTTTTGTTGGAATTTTTGGAAAAATTAAATAAATAAATCATTAAATAATTAAGTAAATAAAAAATAAATATTTATTAAATTAATTAAAGGGGGAAAACGAAATTTTGGGCCAAAGAAAAATAAAATAAAATTGATATAAGAAGCAAGTGGTCAAGTGGGCATTTTTATAATAATATAATTAATTAAAGTAGAAAATTGTGAATAGTAATATTTAAATTAGGAAACGGACCCTATCTAGAGATCTAGGAATGGGATTATCAATATCAAAGTAGATTATTGATCAGTGGAATTTTACCTTCCATTAGACTCTTCCGGAAGTTAATTCCGAGGCCGTTTGTGTATTTTCCTAATAAAACAAAATAGGGAAAAATGCATATAGGCATAATTTTGGAAATAAGGAAAATAAATTCTAACTCAACATTTAGGAATGGGTTTGAATTTATTTAGACATATTTGGAATCAGTGAATTATTTCAAGAGATTGATATCTCCGAAAACGAATTCCAACACCGGACGCGTTCGGACACGTTTCGAGGAAACTTCAACTGGACTGTTGGAGGCCTATATGGAATCAAAATAAAGGTTGACTTGGACATTTCTACTAAGTGAGAACATGTTTTCAAAGTTGTAAATCCAGAATTTTGAGATTTTTCCGAAATTACGCGAATCGGGCATCGATCGGGGAAAACGGTTATACCGGGCATAAAGTGAGCTAAGTCACCACTTTTGGGCCAATGGGGGGCTGCCACATCAGCCCTAGGGTTCGGCCAAGAGTGTGTGTGTGTGAAAGAAGTGGCTTCTTGAACAAGTTGCATTAATGGGTTAATACAACCTGGATTTTCCAAACAAAGCCCTAATTTAGCCAAACAAGTCCCTTACTTTTTTCTATAAATACCCATGCCTCTCCTTCAAAATTCTGCACATCACTCTTCACTTCTTGTGCTCCTTGGCCGAAAATCCTAGGGAGAGAAAGAAGAGAGAGAAGTTCTGGGCGGAAGCTCTAAGTCTTCAACGGTAAGTCTTTCGGTTTTAGTCTTTAGTTTTTAGTTTAGCAGTTAGTAGAATTTGTTAGAATAGCCTTTAAATTTCGAGTATGGTTGGGTATCATATGGGAGGGCTATTTTAGTCTTTATTTTCAAGAATCATAAATGCGTCGAAGTTCTGGCGAAATTTTGGGAAGAAAATAGCCTACGTAGCGGAAGCGCTGGCGAAATTCCGCCAAGTAGGGGTATAGGGGCAAAATGGTAATTTTTACCTAAAATGCCGCTTATAATGTCAAATTACTAATGGAAGTGACATTATTCTCATAGGATATCTAAAACGTTAATGCTGCTGCCGTTACTTGTCCAACGTGCCGCTGTCGGACGAACCGCTGGTTTCCGTCAGAAAGTACAGTTTCCGCCAGAAACATCCACGTACATCAACGAAGGTACGGACGCGTACTGTAACACTAATCCTATAGTTCTCATATACAGATATGTCATAGATACGTTCATATACCGGGGCTTTGCTTAGGGTCGCCGCTTTACAAACAGCCTTATACGGGTTATAAGACATGATAATACCGCTTTGAGTTTTCCTAGCGCTGAGGACACGTGTTCGTGGCACAGAGTAATGTGCAGGCTATATATGTGTAGGACTTTACATACTGCTTTATGCTTATGTACTGTCTGTGTCACAATGTTGTTGTGTAGGACCTTACATATTGCTCCATGCTTATGTTCTGTCTGTGTCACACTTATCTGATGAGATGTTGCTGTTATGTCATGAATATCTGTTGTCTATATACTGTTTCTATTTGAGCATAAGGTTAATCATTACCTGAGATTCAATGCGGTGAATTGAATCTCAGCTATAGCTTCAGGATCCGGAGGACCACGGATCGGTGCTAGGGATAAGCAGCAGCAGGAGTAGGCTACCGGCCGAAGACACATTATCGCTTTCGTACTTATCTTTTGAACAAGTAGGATCACCGTAATGTCAATACTATATTACACTATGGTTCATATTTTGTTATGATCGCTACTCTTTCGCTCCCATGCTCTACTCTGATTGAAAAAAAAAAAAATTCCGCTTTAAAAATTGGGATGTTACAGCGGTACAGTAACCGCGTGGTTCAAAAGTGAGATACAACACAAAGGAAAGCTTCTCTCGGAACAACAAAAGGAAATCGTCAGCCGGAACTTCTACGCGGACTGCTTACTCTTCTCCTCGGCCCTCGGTCCTCCCGATCCTGAAGCTATATGGAGAGCTGAGGTCCATTGCAATCGGACCCCAGGTAACGGTTAACCTCATATCTACATATACAATATGGACTACGTACAAACACGTAATCAATAGTATAAAAACACATAGTACAAGCATCTCCCAAACAGCGTATCCCGGCAGCACATAGGCCCCTGCAAAGGTAACCCTAGCAGCACCTAGGCCTCTTGATCCTCGGCAGCACATAGGCCCCTAACAACCGTATCCTGGCGGCACCTAGGCCTCTAACATGCGTATCCCATTACCCAGCAATCATAACAACAGTACATAACATATAATTCACATAACACATACACGCATACCATAAATATCAGAGTTAAGGTTACCAGTACGCGGACGTACATACTCTAATAGTACATAATCACACAATAGACATAAAGTCATCATCTATCACATACAATACACATATCACATATATGTATACAATAAATATCAGAGTTAGTGTTACAGTACGCGAACGTACATACACCACATATACACATACAATACTCCTAACACATATATGCATACGATAAACATCAGATTAGTGTTACAGTACGCGAACGTACCTTTCACCGTGTAATGGCCAAACGTCCGGCCTTCTAAACCCGACTCCGGACCTCTCGGATATCCTATACGTTATCGTCGGATTATTCCTTTTTCCCATAATATCACAACTAATATTCTATCTCTTAGAATAATATCAAAAAGGTTATTTCCACCCACTTTGACATTTCTACCCTTGGGGTATTCATTATTACAATTTTGCCCTTACATTTTCTCAAAAACGAAATACTGAATTTCTGGGCAGATTTTCCAACAACTTTGAAAAATCATAATTAATTCTACAAAAATCGAAACGAGGATCCGTAAAATTCCTCGAAGTCCTTAGGATGTCTAGTTTCAAAGAAAAATATTAATTTTCGCCCATATTTCCTGATTCATTCCCAGGTTTAAGGTTTCTAAACTCTGCCCAGAATTTCGTCTGAAAAAAATGGCCTAACTTCAAGGATTTATATCTCCTTCTGTAGAACTCCAAATGATACATATTTTATATATTTGGACAGCCCCACATGTCTAATTTACTCATGTAAAAGTTTATGATTTTTGAAGATCAGGTGATATATAAAATAATATCTTAAATAACACTGCCTTCAAAAACTTTCAACCGTAAATTTTGTCAGAATTTCGCTACTTTGATCTTCAATCCTCAAGAACTTTGCTCTACCATATTTTCTATTATATTTTCGAAATAATAAAATTTCTAACCATAAAAACATGATAACAACACTACTCTTGAATCTTTAAGATCAAAGCATAAACTAATTATGACTACAAAAACTACAAAAGCTAAAAGACTAGCTAGAACACTTACCCTTGAAGAACACTCCTTCACCCTTCTTGCTTCTCACTAGCTCTCACTTCTCTCTACTATTGCTTCTCTAAAACTCACCTATTTGGTATGAGTTGGTGTGAAGAATGAAGAGAGGATTGCTCCCTATTTATAGAAAAACTCAAGGACCCATTTGGCATTACAATTTGCCCAAAGCTCCCTATGCCATGCGAAATTCATGGCTTAAAAGGGGTTGATGTCATCCATTTTCTTACTCCCTCATTCTTGCCTTGTTGGCCCTTCCATTCTCACAAAATCTTTCCCACACATGTCATATAATTTTCCTTGCTTTGTTGGCTAATTCAACTTCACATATTCTTCCTATCAAGTGATGTGGCACTTTGTGGTTCAATGAATACTTCTTTGACTTTTCAATTCTAACTATTAGATCAAAATTCTCACCTCTTCCTTCCTTCAAATTTTCGTCCCCTCTCCCATCACTCTTTCTCTTCTATTTTCTCAAAGTCTTTTTGCATTGTTGGCTACATCATACTCCACTACTTTCACAAACCAAGTGATGTGGCCCTTTGTGGATCAAGTAGTGTTGCTTTTGTTGACTCTTCAAAGTGATTAGCAAAGCTTAATTAACCTCCTAATCAAATGATTAATTGTTCTAGTATTGCACTTCTCATTGATTAATTAGTCTACCCCATAATCTAGCTATTAAAGCATCATTAGTAATTTAATCTCATATTAGAGGTTTTATTTAATTAACTTTGGATATCTTCTTCATTCATGTCTAAATAATTAGCCATTAATTACTTTATTAATCCCTTTCTAACTGTTGACAATTTTCTTATTTAGTATTAATCATTAACTCATAATTTTTGTATTGACATTTTTGCTTTCATATCTCCTGCATTATCTTAGCATTTACGGGGTATTTCGGTCATTTCCTTACTTTTTGAGTATTCTTCTACAATTTCTCCAAGTTTGTAACTTAATAAATTACCTAAATTAGGGACAATATCCTTCCCTATTTCAAATAGATTTTTACTTGCTTCTTTTATAGCTTTCACATGGTATTTATAACCCACAATGTGTTTAGGGACCTATTTGCAAATTCCCAAACGTTTTAGGGACCTAATTGCAAATTATCTAATTTCAAGGGAGATTACCCTAACAACAAGGTAAACTCAATACAAGGTGTTTGAGACCTCATATTCACCTATTTTTTAATAGGTATTATTTACTCATTTTATGATTTTTACCCTAAGTCAGATTTTAGGGTATTACACCATCACTACAACGTCACACCAAGGTTATATCAGTACTCGTTTTCAAAATATGCTCCAAGTTTTTGAAAAGGCTTAGAACCTAACTTCGTTAATGAGTTTTGCATAAGAGAGTTTTCCATTACTTCGATTTCACCTCCGTGGGTTTCACCGCGGTGACGCCTTCATTTTCTGCTTTCGTTTTTCTCACCTCTGTCTGATTTCGTTTTCTGCTTCTTTCCTATTTCCCCTAACTTTCGCAGCACCGCATGCAACTCAATGACGGAGATCAGTCCGTTCTTGTCTAAATCGTACAGATCAAAGGCGTCGCGGAGCTCCCTTGAGTCGGCAAGCTTGTCTCCGCCAGATTGGTGGAAGTCGGCGAACTCCTTGAGATCAATGTAGCCGTTGCCGTTCTTGTCAAGCTCGGCCATGATGCGCTTGATCTCCTTCGACGTCGTTTTGGAGTCGAGTGTGAGCAGCATCTTCTTCACTCGTAGCCGGAGATCTTTTCGTCGCCGTTAATGTCGAACTTGTTGAAGATCCGGAAGTTTCTTCATCCATCGGAAAGCAAGAAGAGAGAGAAAACACACACATCACTCATTCTCAATCTCTCTTAACACGAGATGGCAAAGTCTCCTCGACACAACATTTCCATATCAGCCATTATTATTCACCACATCATCACAAAAAGTCAAACAAACGCCCGACACAAAAAAATAAACGGTGGTTGTGTTTTTATCTAGGTGTAATTGTTAATTTGTACTTAAGATACCCTAAATAAATGTTTGTGCCAGACGCTCTTTCTGTAATACTTTGTTGGCAAAATTGCACCTTAACCCTCTCCTTTTCCATAGGTATTAAGCATGCTTGTGGAAAGGAAGGTGAGGGAGAAAGAATGGGACATGTTGTACAATGAAATGGGAAGAGTAGGAAGGAGGGTGTGTTGTCGCTGAATGAGTAGGGAATGGTTTGTTATGTTGTGGGGCCCACTCAAAAAATAATCCCATTTGTCCTCTGCAAAGCTTTTATTTGCAACATGGTATTTTACTCAATAAGTTGCAAACATTAAATAAGTGATAGAAATAATTCCTTAAATCCATATAAGGACTCTTCTTTCTCAATTAGCTCCTCTAAGCCACAAAATATTGACTCTAAAAATATTCTAAACCAATATTTATTCTCCAACTATTTTTTTCTTGATGATTAGGAAAATAGGCTTTAAATTCTAAATAATAGCTTTACCGCTATTTTGGCCCAATCTTCATAATTAATCCTCTTATAATATTTCTATCCTCAAAATACCATTTCATAATTTTTCCCAAATTTTAAATTCCAAGATAATCATAATAATTATCTTTAAACTTTTTCTCAAGTCTTTAGGCCCAAATTTCGGGATATTACATAAGCCATGTATAAGAAGCTATTCTTACCAAAAATAAATGAGAGAAGCATAAAACGACCAAGATCTTGCAGATTTTAATAGATTCCATGTTTGGAAAATATGATTTGAAGTACAAATGAATGAATGGAATCAAATTTGAGGTAGTTTCTTTATCAAGAGTAAATACCTTTTCTGGTCCCTGATAAAAAACACAAACCCCATTTTGGTCTTTGACAAAAGAAGAAGAAGTCCTTTTTAGTCTATAAAAAGGACGAATAAGGGTCGATTAGTGGACATTTTGATCCCTCATAAATTTCCAAAACGTCATTTTTAGTCCCATAAAAAGGACGAATAAGGGTCGTTGTTTTTGTCAATGACCAAAACGGGGTCCGTGTTTTTTGTCGGGACCGAGAAGGGTATTTACTCCTTTATCAAATAAAGGGTGCATATATATACAAGGTTGTTAAACTCACGAGTTTAAACAAACTCGTGCCAATTTGGTAAACTCGTATCGTAAACTCGTAAAGTTTACTTTTACTATTAAATAGGTATTAATAGTGTATAATTAAATTATTAAAATATAATAATGACAATAATTTGTATTTAAATATATTTTAAATATAAATAATTGAAATCAAATGCATCAACATTCATAATTATGTATCATTCTCAACATAGAGATTTCTATAAAATTCATATGTAATAATGAGTTAACACGGTTTTATAAGTAAAAAACGTAAAACCCATAAAATTGGTTATGTGAACTCGCAATTTAACTGAATTTACAACTAGCACAGGACTAAGATTGACCTATTTTGTTCTCAAACTAACGAGTTGACTCTATGAGTTTACCTTTTTTGCGTTTCTAACTTATAAAATGATATATAAAGATTTCAAATTCAAAGAACCTATTTATGACTTTCATGCATTATTAATTTTATTTTGTTTTTATTTTTCATTCATAAATACTTCTTCCCTTCCATTTTATAAGAAACAATTACCATATATAGCTTACTTCAAAAAACCATATATAATTTTTTTTATTTAAAAAACATTTAAAAAATGTCTTTCTTTTTTTTTACTAGTTTCACATTTTCCCACATTCAATTACTTATTTTAATATTAGTACATTTAATATAAAGAGAGATTTCAAATTCAAAGAACCTAGTTATGACTTTCATGAATTATTAATTTTATCTTATTTTTCATTTTCATACACAAATACTCATTCCCCTCCTTTTTTTATAAGAAATAATTACCATATATAGCTTAACGAGAAAAAAAGCCATATATAATTTGTTTCTATTTATAAGAAAATAATTAGAAAATGACTAAGAATTTATTTATTAGTTTCACATTTTTCCCCATTTAATTACTCATTTTAATATTAGTACATTTAATATCACAACTCCCAATATTTATTATAAGTAGTTTTATTATTCTTTATCTTGCACAATAAATACTTTCCTTAGTCTCTCTTATTTCCCATCTCAACATATATACAGATATTTTTAGGAAAATATGAATATAATTTTTACTTGTCTATTGTTTTTAACTAACTTTTTAATTTACGTTATTCAGTTAATTTTTTTATTTATAAAAAAGAGACGACGGAGTACTTGTTTTTTTCTTGCCAACTCATTTTTTTTTTCCAATTACCAACTCATAAACCAATATGTAATTAGCTAGCTTTTATATTGTGCAAACGGCCACTCCGAATATGCATGCCATTACCTTCCTAAAGATGCGATTAGCTTCCATAATAATGTGAAAGTAGCCTTCCTCATTATACAATTACTTTCCATAAGGGTAATTAATTCAATGTTTCTCATCACTCTTATATAACCCGAAGGATCTCACGCATTTTCACGATGTCAAGTGTAATACCCGATTTTCGATTTACCGAAAATCTTGTATTTTAGGAATATGTTACCATATTAAATTGGTTAACACATGTGACATAGAGTAACATAAAATAATGGTTATTTTAAGTTTAAAAGAGCCATTAAAAGATTATAAAAACACTTAATTAAATTAAGTGTTGATTAGAAAATAAGCTTTGCACTAATAGAGATTAGTGACATAATTCTTCAATTTAATTATGGGCAAATTAAAGTCATCATTCTTGAAATAAAAGAGGTCTAATTATTTTTGAAAATAGTTAAGCCAAAGAGAATGAAATTAAGCTTGTCAAATAAAGCACTAATTACCATGGTTAAGCTAATAAATCAATTATGCAATGTCACATGTAATTAGTGGGCATTTAAACACTTGATTAGGGAGTTAATTAAGCCTTTTAATCATCCCCAAAGTTTGGCAAAAAGGTGCAGCTGATTGGGAAGGAAGAAAAGTGATGATAACATTGTAAATTAGAGTGGAAAAGTCAACATTTTCAACTAGCCAATTAGAGACTTGAGCCAAAGGATATTTTGCTAATTAAAAGACATATTAAATGGATAAAAGAAGGAGGTATGTCGACCAAAGCATGAAATTTGGAGATGTAGTTTCATAAAGGTTTTTTTAATCCAAGGGTTAAGGTGAGTTTTGGTCACATTTAATTGTCATTTGTGTCCTTGAAATTTCTCTATAGATAGGGAGCACTTCTCTTCATAATCTTCACACCAAAATCAGCTCCAATCAGCTGAATTTAGAGAGAGGGATGTGAGATTTGGAAGAGGAGTAAGAGTAGGATCAAGGTTCTTCAAGGGTGAGTTTCTTAGTTCTTGAGTCTTAGCTTTTAGTTCTTAATTAGTATAAATGTTGTTAAATCTAGAAAATAGGAAGTAAAATTCCTATACTTGTTTTTAGGCCTCCTTGCATTGAAAAATTCCTAATGAGGAAAAACATGTTGGGAAATAAATTTTGGAATTAATGGAACAAGATAGTGAAAGATAGGAAATTTCCAGTTCTGAATCATGCACAGGCAGCAAATGTTCATGCTATTACTTTATGTAGAAAATGAAGTCATTTAATCATGAAATTTTTCATGAATAAAGTAGACATCCAGATATTTCTAAATATATAAAATATGAAGCATTTTGAGTTCTACACAAGGAGTAATATATTTTTGAAGTTAAGCCATTTTTCTGAAAGTTAAACTGGAACAGCGTTGAGAAAAGCTAAAACTGGGAATGATCTGTCCATTTCGAGTTTGAGCCGTTATTTTTCCTTGAAAATAGATATGTCAAGGGTCATGATGAATTTTGAACCACTCAAAAATTAGTTTTGTAGAATTAATTATGATTTTCCAAAGTTGCTGAAAAATCTGTCCAGAAAATCCAGCATTATGTTTTTAAGAAAGTGTAAGGGTAAAAATGGGATAAATAACCCACGAAGGGTAAAAGTGGAATAACAAATCCACCAAGGGTAGAAATGTCAAAATAAGTGAAAATATCCTTTTTGATATTATTCTAGGAAATATGATGTTAATTATAATATCATGAAAAATGAAATAATCTGACGGTAACATTATAGGATACTTAGGAAGTCCAGAGTCGAATTCAAAAGGTCAGGCATTACGTGGTGAAAGGTACGGACGCGTACTGTAACTTTAACTCTAATGTGTCTTGTATGCTTATATGTGATAGATGATTCATAGAGTCATGGACAAGACTAGGTCTTGGGTCATGTACTGTGGCTAAGAGTCGGTTTTAGGTCACCTGTTTATATACATTCAGTTTGTGCGGGTTATAGTCTTGATAATGTCGTATGGTTGTTTTCCTAGCACTGAGGACATGTGGATTCGTGGCACAGGGTGAGTGTGCAAACATTGCGAACATTACATTTGTTGTGTGTTATGTATTGTTGTAACCTTACATCTGCTGTGTGCTATGTATGGTTGATGCTGAAATGTAATGAATATCTGTCATACATATATTGTTTATAGTTGAGCATGAGGTTAATTGTTACCTGAGATTCAATGGGTATCGAATCTCAGCCTTGACTAAAAGTTCAGGAAAGGAATTGAACCTGGATCTGAGAAGACGGTGTGGACAGAGCCATGATGAGGCACCGATGGACGGAGTCGTGAAGAGGTACCGATCGAGACAAGAGTCTGAAGAAGGTCTATAAGGACTAGTTTCTAGCATGAATCTGATAGAGTTGTTTCAGACCATTTGGTGCTTAAACTAAGAAAGGGTCGGTCTATGTGGTTCAGTCTTAAGTCGCCGTGAAAGATGGGGAGACTTCCACTAGACTTTACCTGGCCTGGCTAATGGGTTTGATTAACTGTATTGGGTTTCGAGCCACAAGTCTAGTTAATGCTTGATTTAAGATTGTATAATTACAATGTCAAGAGTTTTAATTATACAAGTTTCGTATTATTGAATCACATGATGAATATTCCTTTAGGAAATATTTTAATTTACCAGCTTATGCCTGGGTATTTTATATTAGTTACTCATCGTCCAAACGTTAATGAATGCTCTCTGTAACACCCTAAATTCCATACCACTTATTGTGTCCGGTGACACGTAGTATTTAAGATACGGTGCTACAGGTGTAATACCTGATTTTCGACTTATCGAAAATCTTGTATTTTAGAAATATGTTACCATATTAAATTAGTTAACATAAGTGACTTAGAGTCACATAAAATAGTGGCTATTTTAAGAGTAAATAAGCCATGGAAGAATTATAAAACACTTAATCAAATTAAGTGTTAATTAGCAAATATTAGGCAAATAAGCTTTGTACTAATTGAGATTAGTGGCATAATTCTTCAATTTAATTATGGACAAATTAAAGTCATCATTTTTGAAAAAAAAGGGCTGATTTTCGAAGAAAAATTAAGAGGCCAAAAGTGAAGAATTAAAGCTTGAATAATGAAGTGCTAATGAACATGATTAATAAATAAACCAATCCAACAATGACAATGGTAATTAAGGGGAAATTAAGCACTTGATTTAGGAGTTAATTAAAGCTTATTAAATCTGCCCCAAAGTCATAAAAAACGTGCAGCCATAAGGGTAGGAAGAGAAGAGATTAATTGTAATACCCTAAAAATCCCACTTATGATAAGTATCATAATTTGGTGAATAATACCTATTGGAAATAGGTGAATATGTGGTCTCAAACCTTAAGATATAATTATCTTATTTTCTAGGGTAATTTCTATTGAAATTAGAGGAATAAAGTGCTAAAATCCTTAAGTGAGATTATGGGCCATAAAATGCCCTGAAAATATTATGATAAATCCTAAATGGTAATAAAATATTTGTTAAAAATTAGAGAGTATGTTGTCTCTAATTTAGGGAATTTTTGGGATTATTTCCCTTGGAAAATAATAAAGCACAATTAAATATTATTTCGGGGGACATAAGTTGCCCCATGATTTTTAATATTTTACATGGAGCATAAAATACCAATGTAAGTAAAATAGTTGTGAGATCATGATTAATACTAAATAAGAAAATTATCAACAATTAGAGAGTAATTAATTAAATAATTAATGGCTAATTATTTAGACATGAATAAAGGAGGTATGCAATGTTAATTATTTAAAACCGTTAAATTGGGATTAGTGGCCAATAAAGGGTCAAGATTAGCAAGAGAATAATTGTTAATCAATTGGAGATGAATAATAAAAATAAGATGAATTGTTTATGATTCCTAAAACCTAATTAACCATGAAGAAAATCCTTGTGAGATAAAGGAACCAATGGAGAATTTTGTTAATGGATATAAGATAATTAAAGGATGATGTGGGATAATTGGATAACAAAATAATAGATGATAAAGGGGAGAGGGAAACCGAAATTATTAAGGAAGTGGAATTGAATAAACTTGTTGAAGAAGGAGTTGAAAGTCAAAAGTTACAACTATCCAATAAGAACACTTCATGGTATCATTGCAAGTGGGAAAACAAATGGATTATTGTATGTGTGTATATGCAGCCGAAATGGAGGAGGAAAAGAAGAGGAAATGTGTGTGTGAATGCAATGTTTGAAAATATGGAAAACGTAAGAGCTAAGGGTTATGAAAGGGAAAAAGTAGATAATTAAAGTATATTATAAAGTAATCAAAAGAAAAATAAAAAGATGGATAAAGAGGGATAGAGAGCAGCCGAATTGGATGGATAAAAGGGGAGGAATTAATGTTGAAAACTTTGTGAAGAAGTTGTGGAAAAGTCAAACAAAAACTCTAAGCCAATAAGAACATAAAGCAATAGGATATTTGAGCAAGTTGGGTGAGCAAGTGGGAAGCATTATCTTTTGCCAAATATGGCCATGCAATTCGAAAGAAATGAAGAGGAAAGGAGAGAGAAAAGTGCAAGTGTGAAAGCATAAAGCAAGTTGGTGGAAAAGTGATAAAGTAGAAAGGGATTTTTTTTTTTGTGAAAAAGCAAATAGGATAAATGAGAACTGATAGAAATTAAATCCTACCCTGAAATCCTTGGATTAAGTAGAAAACAACTGGACATATTATGAATCAGTGTAATTTTGTCCCGAAGTTGACGTTAGCGAAGGATTTCCGTAGCAAGCGGTGTTTGGCCTAAGATCTTCTACAGGCAAGGAAATACCCTGAATAGGATCAAAAATTTAGTTAACCCAGATACTTTTAGAGAGGAAGTTTAGATCTTCATGGGGTTGCTAAGGAATTTTAAGATTCTTTAAGATTACGCTATTCGAACACCGATCGGGGATTTTATCGGTAAAACCATAAATCAAGAGTTGATGACACCACATGACATCATCTTTGTGGACTTTGGGGGCATGGAGGTCGGCCAACATGGTTGTGGGGAGGAGAATGGAGCTCATAAAAACCCTAAAATATGTGGTTGTGGTTGAAGGAAAAGTTTGGGAAAATTTGCAAGGTTGGCCACAATTTTCTCCTATAAATAGGGGTCATTGCTCTTCATATTTTTCACACCAAATTCAAGAGAGAATTTTGAATATAGAGAGAAGGTAGAGAGAAGGAGGAGCTCGGAGGAAGAAGCAGCGAAGCCACTGGTAATTTCTTGATGCAGGAGTCTTAAGCTTTAGTCTTTCGTTCGGTAGTTATAGTAGATGTTGTTTTGATCTTTAATCTTCCAAGTATGATTAGATATCATGTTTTAGGGGTAATTAAGGTATTAATTTCGAAAATTATGATGGAGTAAGAGTTATGTTGAAATTTTGGAAGATTAGAGTCAAAGTAGCGAAGCTCTAGCGAAATTCCGCCGATTAGGGGGTCAGGGGTAAAATGGTCATTTATGACTAAAATGTCTGTCATAATGTTTGATCATTAATAAATGTGCTATTGTCCTTATAGGATATCCCTGATTACGTTCTAACCAACCGTCATACCGAAATTCCGTCAACGAAGGTACGTTCGCGTACTAGTAACCCTAACTCTGATATTTATGGTATGCGTGTATGTGCTATGTGTATTTTATGTTTATGTACTGTTGTTATGGTTGCTGGGTATTTGGATACGCTTGTTAGTGGCCTAGGTACCGCCAGGGTACGTTTCAGAAGGCCTAGGTGCTGCTAGGGTACGTTTGCTAAGGGCCCATGTCTTTGCCAGTGCGCTTCAAGGAAGGCCTATGTCTTGATAGGGAAAGCTTCAGGGGGCCTATGTGCCGCCGGGATACGCTGTTTGGGAGATGCTTGTATTATGTGCTCTTATACTGTTGATGTTGGTTGTCTGTAGTCCATATGCTGTATATGTAAATATGAGGTTAACCGTTACCTGAGGTCCGATTGCAATGGACCTCAGCTCTTCACATAGCTTCAGGGTCGGGAGGACCGAGAACCGAGGAGAAGAGTAAGCAGCACGCTTAGGGATCCGGCTGAAGATTTCTTTTTGTGGTTGAAGACTTTCCGTTGTTGTACATTACTTTTGAACCACTCGTATAATGTACCGCTGTTATAACCAGCCAGACACACTACTGTTGGCATTTTGAATATATATCAGTTACTCAATTGCTCTGATGCTCTACTTTGATGAAAAAAATTTATTATACTGCTTTTGAAAACGGGTTGTTACATTAATAAAGCATAAAGTAGTGTTGAAAAGTCAACAATTCCAATTAGCCAATGAGAGTAATGGACCAGGGATATTTTGCTAATGAAATCACATATTTAATGCCTATTAGAAAGGCTGCATGTTGACCAAAGCATGAAAGGTGGAGATTGAGTTTCAAAAAGTGCAATTTAATCTAAGGGTTGGTCAAATTTAATTTCCATTTGTGTCCTTGAAATTTCTCTATAAATAGAGACACTCACCTTCACATATTCCTCACACCAAACACAATCACTTCTAATCCTTAGTGATAGGGAGTGATACGTGAGTTCTTTTTGGAGGAGAAGGAGCAAGTTCTTCAAGGGTGAGTCTCTAGCTCTTGAGCTTTAGTTTTTAGTTTTTGTAAAATTGTAGTTTAATTCATAAAATTAGGAAAGATTTCCTTTACATGTTTTTAAGGCTCCATTGCTTTTAAAACTAAAAATGGAGTAAAAAAATGATGGGAAATAATTTTTGAAATTTATAGAGCAATATTGTGAAGATTGGTAAAATTCCCAGATTTCAGTTTTAGTCGAGTCATATTAAGGGCATTATTTTATGTATACATTCGTCTTCAAAAATTAAGAAATTGTTCATGGTTATATTAGACATGTATAGCGTTCCATGGCTATAAACTATGTAGAAATTAGAGTTCTGTAGAAGGAGATAAAAATTATTGAAGTTGGGTCACGTTTTCTGGGAGAAAATCTGAACAGTGTTTGGAAAATATTAAACTGGGATTGATACATATATTTCTAGTTAAATACGTTATTTTTCCTAGAAAACATAATTATCAAGGGTCATTTAGGATTTGGAAGAACCTCATTTCTATTTTTTTTTTTGAATTAATTATGATTTCTCAAAGTTACCGAAAATCAGGCGAAATGTTGAAATTCAAAATTTAAGGAAATATAGGGGTAAAATTGGAATAACAGATCCATCAGGGGTAAAAAGGTCATAATTGGTGAAAATTGTTAGTTCTCTATGTGTTTTGATGATTAATAACAATTGTAAACAAGTATGAATGTTTTAATAAGACAAAAGAGTCAAAAACATTCTGTCATCGCAAAACTCGAGCCTAACTAGGCAAGCTCGAGTTTGCTGCTCGAGCCTAACACTTTTATAGAGTTTACTCTATGGTTTGACAAATGAAGAAGAGTTTACAAAACAGTAAACTCGAGCACATTATTGCAAGCTCGAGTTTTTCCTTGTGAGAGCTCCCAAGTTCTCCCTCATTTAAAAACTCCAGTATATGTTCAAACCTCCAGTTCACTCCAATAAGCCATGGAATAAATGAAATCGAACTCGAGCACGAGATTATGAACTCGAGCCCTTCATTGAAAGAGAGTAAAGCAAGTGTGCAAACTCCGAGTTTGTATTCATGCTCCAGTTCACACTTTCGAATGACCAAATCTCTTAGGCATGAATAGTGTTAAACTCGAGCCTAAACACTAATGGACTCGAGCTCTCACTGGTTTGTGAAATATTATCTCGAGTGCTCGCACGATAAAAGCTCAGTGATGATTCGAACTCGAGCCTACCTTTGTGAACTCGAGTTTACATGTTAAGACAATTTACAAACTCCGAGTTTACATCAAAACTCTAAAGTTTGCTCCTCACGTAAGATAAACCGGATACTCAAAGTTCCTTACGAACTCGAGCCTGACTTGGCGAACTCGAGTTTAAAGCAACATCAAATATGATCGTTACTGGTTTCATCCTGATTAGTTTGAACTACAAACTTACCAATTTTATGCGAGTTAATTACATTCATTTAGAGAATTCATATGTATATTTAACCACTCTAAATTCAGAATGTTTCAGGTATTAGTTGGATCAAACAAGGCATTGAATTCACGCGACGAATCAGAAAAGATTTCACGCATCTGTAATTCAATCAGCCGAAATTCAGAACCCAATGGCTATAATCATCATCAAGCCGAATTTCAAATGAAGAACATGCCGAATTGAGAAGTAACGGTCACATAGCAATTCACCACTATATAAGGAGAAGATTACAAACTTCGGAAGACACGACAAATTAAGCAGAAACGAAAAGCAAGCTCAAGAGTTACATATACATTCGAGTTTTCTTTACGTATTGTATTTGATATACAAAGAGCCTCGGTGTTTATCAATATCTTCTCTGTGAGAGAGCTGTTATACAAACTATTCATCCATTGTAATAATCTCAAGTCAAGGGGACTTGGAGATTGGGATTTGATTACAACTTGTAAGGGGAGTGTATCCTAGAGAGAGGATAATCCTTGAGTACGAGTGTGTATCGATTTGAGTGATAGTAGAAAAACCCAGAGAATCTGGGACTGGACGTAGGTCAAGAGTTTGGACCGAACCAGGATAAACTTTCTGTGTCAACCTATTCTTCCCAATCTTTTTACGTTTAGCTTCAGCTTAGGTACAAAGTTATTTTAAAAGGTTTTAAAATCCCTAATTCACCCCCCTCTTGGTGATTTCCTTCTGTTTTCATTTGGTATCAGAGCAATGTTGTCTATTTGAAGGATTAACATCCTAGACAAAAAGATCCAATGGAAGGAATTCTACCCGATGGAGCCTGAATCAACAGACCCCCAGGTTTCAATGGAGAACACTACTCATTCTGGAAGGCTAAGTTCGGGGTCTATGTAATGGCCTCGAGTTTGGTTTATGGAGGGTCTTTGAGAAATGAAACTATGTTCCTTCCTCGGTTGTAGGCGATGTCGAACTCCCAAGAAAGAAGAAGAGTACGATGACAATGATAAAAAGCTAGTTACTCTCAACATGAAGGCAATCCACATGCTGCAAAGTGCTCTTGGGCAAAAGGAGTATTTCGAATTTGCACTTTGCCATCTGCTAAGCAAATGTGGGATGCTCTTGAGATAGCCCATGAAGGAACGGCTGCAATCAAAGAAAATCGTATCAATACTCTCATGACTGAATATGATTTATTACGATGAAGCCGGAGAGTCTATTGGCGAATTTCAACTCAGGTTCACTCATCTAATCAATCAACTCACTGCCTTGGGAAAAGAATATGAACAACCTGCCCAAGTGAGGAAAATACTAAATATTCTCACCAAAGAATGGGAAGCCAAGGTCACTGCAATTGAAGAATCTCGAGGCGAATCAATGGCCTCCGTAGCAGACATTATTTGGCGGCCTCTCGAGTATGAGGGGAAGATCAAATTCAAGAAAGGGCTAAATGATATCAATGTCAAAAACAAGGGAATAGCTCTTAAAACCATCAAAGAGCTAAAGGCAGATGACGATGAAGAAGATGAAGATGAAGATGGTGAACTAGGAATGATGGTCCGAAGATTCAAGAAATTCTACAAAAAGGACCAATCTCACAGAAAGTTTCACAAAGGAAATTCTAGCACTGAAACTAAGAAACCAATTATATGCTATGAGTGTGAGAAACCAGGCCACATCAAATCAGAATGCCCTCAGCTGAAAAACAAAGAAAATAAATTCAATAAGTTCAAGAAAAGAGCTTATGTGTCAGCTATATGGGGCAACAACTCATCTGATGAAGATGAGGCAGAAGAGGAACAAAGTGCCAATCTCTGTCTTGTGGCTCAAGAGGAATCAGACAACGAAGAGGTAAGTAATTCTGATTTACCTTATGATGAATTATCTTCAACATATGATTCTCTTTATACTGAATTTAAGAAAACTGCAAAAGAGCTCTTATTTTCAAAAAAAAAAAATCAAACTACTAGAAGAACAGGTTCAAACGATTCCTACATCTGTTTCTAATTGTGAAAAGGAAAGTTCTACTTGTTCTAATCATGATACAAAACCAACTTATAATGAATTATCTACTGAATATAAACTTGTTCAAAATGAATTTGATGAACTTGCTGAAAAATATTTTACTTTAAAAAGGAAGAATACAACACTTGAACAGCAAGTAGAAAATCTTTCGGTTCCTGAAAATCTCATATGTGATGAATGTCTTATTCTGAAAAAGAAAAATGAATATCTTACAAAGACTCTTGAAAAATTCACTAGAGGAAGTGAAATGCTTGAAATAATTTTGAAACAGCGGACAAAGATCTTACATGAATTACTTTCAAAAATCTGTCCATACTTCAAATCCTTTTGCACACTGCAACTATTGTAATAGAAAAGGTCATACCACTTCTTCATGTTTTCATAGAAAGGATAGAAAAATTAAACCCGTAGGAAACTACCAATGGGTGCCTAAGGGATCCTATATGATTCCTAAGACACAAACTAACCCAAAAGGACCCAAAGAATATTGGGTACCTAAAAGATGATGTCTCCTTTTATGCAGATTTGTCTTAGAGCATCAAATCCCAATAAGTGGTACATTGACAATGGATGCTCAAGACACATGACTGGAGACCAATCCAAGTTTGCTTCAATCAAACATAAGGAAGGTGGCAAGGTAACATTTGGTGGAAATGAGTCCGGAAGAATTGCTGGCATTGGCAAAATTGGAAACAACAATGGACCTCAAATCAAAGATGTTTATCTTGTGGATGGATTATGTCACAACCTCCTCAGTGTGAGTCAAAGCACAGACAAAGGAAACCTAGTCATCTTTGATTCAAAGAATGTTTGATTGTAAGTAAGGATGCTCTCTCCTTAGATAGCATTAAACCCAAAGCATTATTTAGAGCTCCAAGAGAAGGTAATTGCTACACTCTTAATTTGTCTAAAAACAATTCGATTCGAAAAATGTTTTGTTGGTAACTTAGATGAAGGTTGGTTATGGCATAAACGTTTAGGACATGTTAATATGATTCAACTTGATAAACTACGAAAAAGGAATTGGTTATTGGTTTACCAAAACTTTCTTTTAAGAATGATATGATCTCGTGATGCATGCCAAAAAGGTAAACAAACCAAATCTTCTTTCAAATCAAAAGCGAAATATCAACTAATAGACCACTTCAATTACTCCATATGGATTTAGTTGGACCAGCTAGGGTAAAAAGCCTTGGTGGCAATCTTTATACATTGGTTATAGTAGATGATTTCTCAAGGTTTACATGGGTCATTCTTTTATCATCAAAAGACAAAATATTTGATCAATTTATTGTGTTTGCCAAGAAGGTCCAAAACGAGAAAGGATTCTCTATTGCAGGTATTCGTACGAGATCATGGTGGAGAATTTGAGAATCATGCCTTTGGAGAATTCTCGTGATAATATGGGAATCAATCATAACTTCTCAGCTCCAAGAACCCCACATCAAAATGGAGTTGTTGAAAGAAAGAATAGAGTGCTTACTGAAATGGCAAGGTCAATGCTAAATGAGAACCAAACATCTCAAGTGTTTTGGGCTGATGCTATGAGCACTGCTTGTTACATATCAAACAGGGCATATCTCCTAAGAAATTGAACAAAACTCCGTATGAGCTCTACAAAGGAAGAAAACCCAACTTAGCTCACTTACACATCTTTGGATGTAAATGCTTCATCCACAATAATGGTAAGGACAGCTTGGGAAAATTTGATTCCAAAGCTGATGAAGGTATATTCTTGGGTTATTCAAGTAGAAGTAAAGCATATAGAGTGTATAATACCCGAAATCACACTGTTGAAGAATCTATGCATGTTGTTTTCTGTGAAACCAAAACTAACAAGTCCTTGGATGATGATGATGATTTTCCTATGACAAACCAAACTTCTATTTCAACAAATACTGAAAATGCTTTGCAAAAAGATTCTGAAACTGAAAAACATTGTGAAAATGCTTGTGAAAACAGTGTTCAAACTCAACCAAAATCATGGAGATACGGTAGGAGTCATCCTCTGGATCAAGTGATAGGTGATGCAAATCAAGGAGTAAGAACCAGAAAAAGCACTTTAAATGAAGTTACTTTTTCAGCTTTCATTTCTAAAATTGAACCCTCTAAAATTGATGAAGCCCTTTCAGACAATGATTGGGTTATAGCAATGCAAGAGGAGTTACATCAATTTGAAAGAAACCAAGTTTGGGACTTGGTACCCAGACCTAAAGACCATCCGGTCATTGGTACTAAATGGGTATTCAAGAATAAATGTGATGAATCCGCCATAATCATTCGTAATAAGGCAAGGCTAGTTGCAAAAGGCTATAATCAAGAAGAAGGAATTGATTATGAAGAAACTTATGCTCCAAAGAGCAAGATTGGAAGCTATAAGAGTTCTTTTAGCCTTTGCTGTGTTAAAGGATTCAAACTTTTTCAAATGGATGTGAAATCCGCCTTTTAAATGGTTTTATATAGGAGGAAGTTTATGTTGAACAACCTCCGGGATTTCAAAATGAACATCATCCAGATCATGTATATCATCTCAAGAAAGCCTTATATGGTCTTAAGCAAGCCCCTAGAGCTTGGTATGAGAGGTTAAGTACTTTCCTTCTTGATCAAGGATTTGTTAGAGGAAAAGCAGATACAACTCTCTTTATAAAGAAAAATAAACTTGGTGATGTCTTAATAGCTCAAATTTATGTTGATGACATTATTTTTGGTGCTACTAATGATACTATGTGTGAAGAATTTGCCAAGACAATGTAGGAGAGTTTGAGATGTCCATGATGGGAGAACTCAATTACTTCCTTGGACTTCAAATCAAGCAACGTCATGATGGAATTTTCATTTCCCGGACCAAGTATTTGAAAGACCTATTGAAAAAGTATGGTTTAGCCGACCGTAATGGAGCGAGATACACCTATGAGTTCAACCGCAACTCGGATGCTGATGAAAAGGGGACTGACTTCAACATCACTAAATATAGAGGAATGATTGGATCATTACTCTATCTTACAGCAAGCCGCCCAGATATTCAATTTAGTGTTGGAATGTGTGCTAGATTCCAATCTGCACCCATGGAGTCTCATGCTGAACATGTTAAAAGGATTTTTAGATATCTTGCTGATACAAAGACTCTTGGATTGTGGTTTCCCAAAGATCAACCTGAACACTTGGTAGCTTATACTGACTCAGATCATGCAGGCTACAAGACTGACAGAAAAAGCACCAGTGGCCAATGTGAGTTCTTTGGAGGTTCATTAGTATCTTGGTTCAGCAAAAAGCAGACCACAGTGGCTGTGTCATCCACTGAAGCCGAGTATGTTGCTGCCTCAAGTTGATGTGCTCAAGTTCTTTGGCTCAAACAACAATTGTGTGATTTGGGAGTTCATCTCAAAGAAATCCCAATTCTTTGTGACAACACAAGCACAATAAGTTTGGCAAAGAATCTGTTCAACACACTAGAACCAAGCATATTGATGTTATACATCACTTCATAAGAGATCTTGTTCAAAAGAAAGATGTCAAAGTCATGTTCATCCCAACTCACTTGCAACTTGCCGATATCTTCACCAAACCATTAGCAAAAGAACAATTTGTGTTCATAAGAAGGGAATTGGGAATGGTAAATCCCAATGAGTTGTAAGTAATCTCTCCCAATTCAATGTTAGTTATGTTTTGATGTTTACTAGTTAGCTAACTTAAGCATCGGAGTATGTAGATATGTTTTGTGCAGGATGTGTATTGAAATCAATATTCCAAACCATCGACTGCAAGTAAGCTGTCACAAACTCGAGCCTACCAAAGCTAGACTCGAGCTCGGGAGAACCAGAGAGACGCAATTATCTCAGGTCACCAAACTCGAGCCTATTAGTTAACGGACTCGAGTTCGCGGGAGACAGAGAGTAACCCATCTCAGAGAATCTGGCAGACTCGAGCCTATTAGTTGAAGGACTCGAGTTCGCGGGAGACAGGGAGCAACCCATCTCAACGAAGGTACGGACGCGTACTGTAACACTAATCCTATAGTTCTCATATACAGATATGTCATAGATACGTTCATATACCGGGGCTTTGCTTAGGGTCGCCGCTTTACAAACAGCCTTATACGGGTTATAAGACATGATAATACCGCTTTGAGTTTTCCTAGCGCTGAGGACACGTGTTCGTGGCACAGAGTAATGTGCAGGCTATATATGTGTAGGACTTTACATACTCGTGTCACACTTATCTGATGAGATGTTGTTGTTATGTCATGAATATCTGTTGTCTATATACTGTTTCTATTTGAGCATAAGGTTAATCATTACCTGAGATTCAATGCGGTGAATTGAATCTCAGCTATAGCTTCAGGATCCGGAGGACCACGGATCGGTGCTAGGGATAAGCAGCAGCAGGAGTAAGCTACCGGCCGAAGTCACATTATCGCTTTCTGTACTTATCTTTTGAACAAGTAGGATCACTGTAATGTCAATACTATATTACACTATGGTTCATATTTTGTTATGATCAGTTACTCTTTCGCTCCCATGCTCTACTCTGATTGAAAAAAAAAAAAAAATTCCGCTTTAAAAATTGGGATGTTACAGCGGTACAGTAACCGCGTGGTTCAAAAGTGAGATACAACACAAAGGAAAGCTTCTCTCGGAACAACAAAAGGAAATCGTCAGCCGGAACTTCTACGCGGATCGCTTACTCTTCTCCTCGGCCCTCGGTCCTCCCGATCCCGAAGCTATATGGAGAGCCGAGGTCCATTGCAATCGGACCCTGTGTAACGGTTAACCTCATATCTACATATACGATATATGGACTACGACAAACACGTAATCAATAGTATAAAAACACATAGTACAAGCATCTCCCAAACAGCGTATCCCGCAAGACATAGGCCCCCGCAGGTGTAACCCTAGCAGCACCTAGGCCTCTTGATCCTGGGCAGCACATAGGCCCCTAACAACCGTATCCCGGCGGCACCTAGGCCTCTAACATGCGTATCCCATTACCCAAAGAATCATAACAACAGTACATAACATATAATTCACATAACACATACACGCATACCATAAATATCAGAGTTAAGGTTACCAGTACGCGGACGTACATACTCTAATAGTACATAATCACACAATAGACATAAAGTCATCATCTATCACATACAATACACATATCACATATATGTATACAATAAATATCAGAGTTAGTGTTACAGTACGCGAACGTACATACACCACATATACACATACAATACTCCTAACACATATATGCATACGATAAACATCAGATTAGTGTTACAGTACGCGAACGTACCTTTCACCGTGTAATGGCCAAACGTCCGGCCTTCTAAACCCGACTCGGACCTCTCGGATATCCTATACGTTATCGTCGGATTATTCCTTTTTCCCATAATATCACAACTAATATTCTATCTCTTAGAATAATATCAAAAAGGTTATTTCCACCCACTTTGACATTTCTACCCTTGGGGTATTCATTATTACAATTTTGCCCTTACATTTTCTCAAAAACGAAATACTGAATTTCTGGGCAGATTTTCCAACAACTTTGAAAAATCATAATTAATTCTACAAAAATCGAAACGAGGATCCGTAAAATTCCTCGAAGTCCTTAGGATGTCTAGTTTCAAAGAAAAATATTAATTTTCGCCCATATTTCCTGATTCATTCCCAGGTTTAAGGTTTCTAAACTCTGCCCAGAATTTCGTCTGAAAAAAATGGCCTAACTTCAAGGATTTATATCTCCTTCTGTAGAACTCCAAATGATACATATTTTATATATTTGGACAGCCCCACATGTCTAATTTACTCATGTAAAAGTTTATGATTTTTGAAGATCAGGTGATATATAAAATAATATCTTAAATAACACTGCCTTCAAAAACTTTCAACCGTAAATTTTGTCAGAATTTCGCTACTTTGATCTTCAATCCTCAAGAACTTTGCTCTACCATATTTTCTATTATATTTTCGAAATAATAAAATTTCTAACCATAAAAACATGATAACAACACTACTCTTGAATCTTTAAGATCAAAGCATAAACTAATTATGACTACAAAAACTACAAAAGCTAAAAGACTAGCTAGAACACTTACCCTTGAAGAACACTCCTTCACCCTTCTTGCTTCTCACTAGCTCTCACTTCTCTCTACTATTGCTTCTCTAAAACTCACCTATTTGGTATGAGTTGGTGTGAAGAATGAAGAGAGGATTGCTCCTATTTATAGAAAAACTCAAGGACCCATTTGGCATTACAATTTGCCCAAAGCTCCCTATGCCATGCGAAATTCATGGCTTAAAAGGGGTTGATGTCATCCATTTTCTTACTCCCTCATTCTTGCCTTGTTGGCCCTTCCATTCTCACAAAATCTTTCCCACACATGTCATATAATTTTCCTTGCTTTGTTGGCTAATTCAACTTCACATATTCTTCCTATCAAGTGATGTGGCACTTTGTGGTTCAATGAATACTTCTTTGACTTTTCAATTCTAACTATTAGATCAAAATTCTCACCTCTTCCTTCCTTCAAATTTTCGTCCCCTCTCCCATCACTCTTTCTCTTCTATTTTCTCAAAGTCTTTTTGCATTGTTGGCTACATCATACTCCACTACTTTCACAAACCAAGTGATGTGGCCCTTTGTGGATCAAGTAGTGTTGCTTTTGTTGACTCTTCAAAGTGATTAGCAAAGCTTAATTAACCTCCTAATCAAATGATTAATTGTTCTAGTATTGCACTTCTCATTGATTAATTAGTCTACCCCATAATCTAGCTATTAAAGCATCATTAGTAATTTAATCTCATATTAGAGGTTTTATTTAATTAACTTTGGATATCTTCTTCATTCATGTCTAAATAATTAGCCATTAATTACTTTATTAATCCCTTTCTAACTGTTGACAATTTTCTTATTTAGTATTAATCATTAACTCATAATTTTTGTATTGACATTTTTGCTTTCATATCTCTGCATTATCTTAGCATTTACGGGTATTTCGGTCATTTCCTTACTTTTTGAGTATTCTTCTACAATTTCTCCAAGTTTGTAACTTAATAAATTACCTAAATTAGGGACAATATCCTTCCCTATTTCAAATAGATTTTTACTTGCTTCTTTTATAGCTTTCACATGGTATTTATAACCCACAATGTGTTTAGGGACCTATTTGCAAATTCCCAAACGTTTTAGGGACCTAATTGCAAATTATCTAATTTCAAGGGAGATTACCCTAACAACAAGGTAAACTCAATACAAGGTGTTTGAGACCTCATATTCACCTATTTTTTAATAGGTATTATTTACTCATTTTATGATTTTTACCCTAAGTCAGATTTTAGGGTATTACACCATCACTACAACGTCACACCAAGGTTATATCAGTACTCGTTTTCAAAATATGCTCCAAGTTTTGAAAAGGCTTAGAACCTAACTTCGTTAATGAGTTTTGCATAAGAGAGTTTTCCATTACTTCGATTTCACCTCCGTGGGTTTCACCGCGGTGACGCCTTCATTTTCTGTGAGATCAATGTAGCCGTTGCCGTTCTTGTCAAGCTCGGCCATGATGCGCTTGATCTCCTTCGACGTCGTTTTGGAGTCGAGTGTGAGCAGCATCTTCTTCAGCTCAGAGCTGGAGATCTTTTCGTCGCCGTTAATGTCGAACTTGTTGAAGATCCGGCGAGTTTCTTCATCCATCGGAAAGCAAGAAGAGAGAGAAAAACACACACATCACTCATTCTCAATCTCTCTTAACACAGATGGCAAAGTCTCCTCTGACACAACATTTCCATATCAGCCATTATTATTCACCACATCATCACAAAAAGTCAAACAAACGCCCAGACAAAAAAAATAAACGGTGGTTGTGTTTTTTATCTAGGTGTAATTGTTAATTTGTACTTAAGATACCCTAAATAAATGTTTGTGCCAGACGCTCTTTCTGTAATACTTTGTTGGCAAAATTGCACCTTAACCCTCTCCTTTTCCATAGGTATTAAGCATGCTGACGGAAAGGAAGGTGAGGGAGAAAGAATGGGACATGTTGTACAATGAAATGGGAAGAGTAGGAAGGAGGGTGTGTTGTCGCTGAATGAGTAGGGAATGGTTTGTTATGTTGTGGGGCCCACTCAAAAAATAATCCCATTTGTCCTCTCGCAAAGCTTTTATTTGCAACATGGTATTTTACTCAATAAGTTGCAAACATTAAATAAGTGATAGAAATAATTCCTTAAATCCATATAAGGACTCTTCTTTCTCAATTAGCTCCTCTAAGCCACAAAATATTGACTCTAAAAATATTCTAAACCAATATTTATTCTCCAACTATTTTTTTCTTGATGATTAGGAAAATAGGCTTTAAATTCTAAATAATAGCTTTACCGCTATTTTGGCCCAATCTTCATAATTAATCCTCTTATAATATTTCTATCCTCAAAATACCATTTCATAATTTTTCCCAAATTTTAAATTCCAAGATAATCATAATAATTATCTTTAAACTTTTCTCAAGTCTTTAGGCCCAAATTTCGGGATATTACATAAGCCATGTATAAGAAGCTATTCTTACCAAAAATAAATGAGAGAAGCATAAAACGACCAAGATCTTGCAGATTTTAATAGATTCCATGTTTGGAAAATATGATTTGAAGTACAAATGAATGAATGGAATCAAATTTGAGGTAGTTTCTTTATCAAGAGTAAATACCTTTTCTGGTCCCTGATAAAAAACACAAACCCCATTTTGGTCTTTGACAAAAGAAGAAGAAGTCCTTTTTAGTCTATAAAAAGGACGAATAAGGGTCGATTAGTGGACATTTTGATCCCTCATAAATTTCCAAAACGTCATTTTTAGTCCCATAAAAAGGACGAATAAGGGTCGTTGTTTTTGTCAATGACCAAAACGGGGTCCGTGTTTTTTGTCAGGGACCAGAAAGGGTATTTACTCCTTTATCAAATAAAGGGTGCATATATATACAAGGTTGTTAAACTCACGAGTTTAAACAAACTCGTGCCAATTTGGTAAACTCGTATCGTAAACTCGTAAAAGTTTACTTTTACTATTAAATAGGTATTAATAGTGTATAATTAAATTATTAAAATATAATAATGACAATAATTTGTATTTAAATATATTTTAAATATAAATAATTGAAATCAAATGCATCAACATTCATAATTATGTATCATTCTCAACATAGAGATTTCTATAAAATTCATATGTAATAATGAGTTAACACGGTTTTATAAGTAAAAAACGTAAAACCCATAAAATTGGTTATGTGAACTCGCAATTTAACTGAATTTACAACTAGCACAGGACTAAGATTGACCTATTTTGTTCTCAAACTAACGAGTTGACTCTATGAGTTTACCTTTTTTGCGTTTCTAACTTATAAAATGATATATAAAGATTTCAAATTCAAAGAACCTATTTATGACTTTCATGCATTATTAATTTTATTTTGTTTTTATTTTTCATTCATAAATACTTCTTCCCTTCCATTTTATAAGAAACAATTACCATATATAGCTTACTTCAAAAAACCATATATAATTTTTTTTATTTAAAAAACATTTAAAAAATGTCTTTCTTTTTTTTTACTAGTTTCACATTTTCCCACATTCAATTACTTATTTTAATATTAGTACATTTAATATAAAGAGAGATTTCAAATTCAAAGAACCTAGTTATGACTTTCATGAATTATTAATTTTATCTTATTTTTCATTTTCATACACAAATACTCATTCCCCTCCTTTTTTTATAAGAAATAATTACCATATATAGCTTAACGAGAAAAAAAGCCATATATAATTTGTTTCTATTTATAAGAAAATAATTAGAAAATGACTAAGAATTTATTTATTAGTTTCACATTTTTCCCCATTTAATTACTCATTTTAATATTAGTACATTTAATATCACAACTCCCAATATTTATTATAAGTAGTTTTATTATTCTTTATCTTGCACAATAAATACTTTCCTTAGTCTCTCTTATTTCCCATCTCAACATATATACAGATATTTTTAGGAAAATATGAATATAATTTTTACTTGTCTATTGTTTTTAACTAACTTTTTAATTTACGTTATTCAGTTAATTTTTTTATTTATAAAAAAGAGACGACGGAGTACTTGTTTTTTTTTTCTTGCCAACTCATTTTTTTTTTCCAATTACCAACTCATAAACCAATATGTAATTAGCTAGCTTTTATATTGTGCAAACGGCCACTCCGAATATGCATGCCATTACCTTCCTAAAGATGCGATTAGCTTCCATAATAATGTGAAAGTAGCCTTCCTCATTATACAATTACTTTCCATAAGGGTAATTAATTCAATGTTTCTCATCACTCTTATATAACCCGAAGGATCTCACGCATTTTCACGATGTCAAGTGTAATACCCGATTTTCGATTTACCGAAAATCTTGTATTTTAGGAATATGTTACCATATTAAATTGGTTAACACATGTGACATAGAGTAACATAAAATAATGGTTATTTTAAGTTTAAAAGAGCCATTAAAAGATTATAAAAACACTTAATTAAATTAAGTGTTGATTAGAAAATAAGCTTTGCACTAATAGAGATTAGTGACATAATTCTTCAATTTAATTATGGGCAAATTAAAGTCATCATTCTTGAAATAAAAGAGGTCTAATTATTTTTGAAAATAGTTAAGCCAAAGAGAATGAAATTAAGCTTGTCAAATAAAGCACTAATTACCATGGTTAAGCTAATAAATCAATTATGCAATGTCACATGTAATTAGTGGGCATTTAAACACTTGATTAGGAGTTAATTAAGCCTTTTAATCATCCCCAAAGTTTGGCAAAAAGGTGCAGCTGATTGGGAAGGAAGAAAAGTGATGATAACATTGTAAATTAGAGTGGAAAAGTCAACATTTTCAACTAGCCAATTAGAGACTTGAGCCAAAGGATATTTTGCTAATTAAAAGACATATTAAATGGATAAAAGAAGGAGGTATGTCGACCAAAGCATGAAATTTGGAGATGTAGTTTCATAAAGGTTTTTTTAATCCAAGGGTTAAGGTGAGTTTTGGTCACATTTAATTGTCATTTGTGTCCTTGAAATTTCTCTATAGATAGGGAGCACTTCTCTTCATAATCTTCACACCAAAATCAGCTCCAATCAGCTGAATTTAGAGAGAGGGATGTGAGATTTGGAAGAGGAGTAAGAGTAGGATCAAGGTTCTTCAAGGGTGAGTTTCTTAGTTCTTGAGTCTTAGCTTTTAGTTCTTAATTAGTATAAATGTTGTTAAATCTAGAAAATAGGAAGTAAAATTCCTATACTTGTTTTTAGGCCTCCTTGCATTGAAAAATTCCTAATGAGGAAAAACATGTTGGGAAATAAATTTTGGAATTAATGGAACAAGATAGTGAAAGATAGGAAATTTCCAGTTCTGAATCATGCACAGGCAGCAAATGTTCATGCTATTACTTTATGTAGAAAATGAAGTCATTTAATCATGAAATTTTTCATGAATAAAGTAGACATCCAGATATTTCTAAATATATAAAATATGAAGCATTTTGAGTTCTACACAAGGAGTAATATATTTTTGAAGTTAAGCCATTTTTCTGAAAGTTAAACTGGAACAGCGTTGAGAAAAGCTAAAACTGGGAATGATCTGTCCATTTCGAGTTTGAGCCGTTATTTTTCCTTGAAAATAGATATGTCAAGGGTCATGATGAATTTTGAACCACTCAAAAATTAGTTTTGTAGAATTAATTATGATTTTCCAAAGTTGCTGAAAAATCTGTCCAGAAAATCCAGCATTATGTTTTTAAGAAAGTGTAAGGGTAAAAATGGGATAAATAACCCACGAAGGGTAAAAGTGGAATAACAAATCCACCAAGGGTAGAAATGTCAAAATAAGTGAAAATATCCTTTTTGATATTATTCTAGGAAATATGATGTTAATTATAATATCATGAAAAATGAAATAATCTGACGGTAACATTATAGGATACTTAGGAAGTCCAGAGTCGAATTCAAAAGGTCAGGCATTACGTGGTGAAAGGTACGGACGCGTACTGTAACTTTAACTCTAATGTGTCTTGTATGCTTATATGTGATAGATGATTCATAGAGTCATGGACAAGACTAGGTCTTGGGTCATGTACTGTGGCTAAGAGTCGGTTTTAGGTCACCTGTTTATATACATTCAGTTTGTGCGGGTTATAGTCTTGATAATGTCGTATGGTTGTTTTCCTAGCACTGAGGACATGTGGATTCGTGGCACAGGTGAGTGTGCAAACATTGCGAACATTACATTTGTTGTGTGTTATGTATTGTTGTAACCTTACATCTGCTGTGTGCTATGTATGGTTGATGCTGAAATGTAATGAATATCTGTCATACATATATTGTTTATAGTTGAGCATGAGGTTAATTGTTACCTGAGATTCAATGGGTATCGAATCTCAGCCTTGACTAAAAGTTCAGGAAAGGAATTGAACCTGGATCTGAGAAGACGGTGTGGACAGAGCCATGATGAGGCACCGATGGACGGAGTCGTGAAGAGGTACCGATCGAGACAAGAGTCTGAAGAAGGTCTATAAGGACTAGTTTCTAGCATGAATCTGATAGAGTTGTTTCAGACCATTTGGTGCTTAAACTAAGAAAGGGTCGGTCTATGTGGTTCAGTCTTAAGTCGCCGTGAAAGATGGGGAGACTTCCACTAGACTTTACCTGGCCTGGCTAATGGGTTTGATTAACTGTATTGGGTTTCGAGCCACAAGTCTAGTTAATGCTTGATTTAAGATTGTATAATTACAATGTCAAGAGTTTTAATTATACAAGTTTCGTATTATTGAATCACATGATGAATATTCCTTTAGGAAATATTTTAATTTACCAGCTTATGCCTGGGTATTTTATATTAGTTACTCATCGTCCAAACGTTAATGAATGCTCTCTGTAACACCCTAAATTCCATACCACTTATTGTGTCCGGTGACACGTAGTATTTAAGATACGGTGCTACAGGTGTAATACCTGATTTTCGACTTATCGAAAATCTTGTATTTTAGAAATATGTTACCATATTAAATTAGTTAACATAAGTGACTTAGAGTCACATAAAATAGTGGCTATTTTAAGAGTAAATAAGCCATGGAAGAATTATAAAACACTTAATCAAATTAAGTGTTAATTAGCAAATATTAGGCAAATAAGCTTTGTACTAATTGAGATTAGTGGCATAATTCTTCAATTTAATTATGGACAAATTAAAGTCATCATTTTTGAAAAAAAAGGGCTGATTTTCGAAGAAAAATTAAGAGGCCAAAAGTGAAGAATTAAAGCTTGAATAATGAAGTGCTAATGAACATGATTAATAAATAAACCAATCCAACAATGACAATGGTAATTAAGGGGAAATTAAGCACTTGATTTAGGAGTTAATTAAAGCTTATTAAATCTGCCCCAAAGTCATAAAAAACGTGCAGCCATAAGGGTAGGAAGAGAAGAGATTAATTGTAATACCCTAAAAATCCCACTTATGATAAGTATCATAATTTGGTGAATAATACCTATTGGAAATAGGTGAATATGTGGTCTCAAACCTTAAGATATAATTATCTTATTTTCTAGGGTAATTTCTATTGAAATTAGAGGAATAAAGTGCTAAAATCCTTAAGTGAGATTATGGGCCATAAAATGCCCTGAAAATATTATGATAAATCCTAAATGGTAATAAAATATTTGTTAAAAATTAGAGAGTATGTTGTCTCTAATTTAGGGAATTTTTGGGATTATTTCCCTTGGAAAATAATAAAGCACAATTAAATATTATTTCGGGGGACATAAGTTGCCCCATGATTTTTAATATTTTACATGGAGCATAAAATACCAATGTAAGTAAAATAGTTGTGAGATCATGATTAATACTAAATAAGAAAATTATCAACAATTAGAGAGTAATTAATTAAATAATTAATGGCTAATTATTTAGACATGAATAAAGGAGGTATGCAATGTTAATTATTTAAAACCGTTAAATTGGGATTAGTGGCCAATAAAGGGTCAAGATTAGCAAGAGAATAATTGTTAATCAATTGGAGATGAATAATAAAAATAAGATGAATTGTTTATGATTCCTAAAACCTAATTAACCATGAAGAAAATCCTTGTGAGATAAAGGAACCAATGGAGAATTTTGTTAATGGATATAAGATAATTAAAGGATGATGTGGGATAATTGGATAACAAAATAATAGATGATAAAGGGGAGAGGGGAAACCGAAATTATTAAGGAAGTGGAATTGAATAAACTTGTTGAAGAAGGAGTTGAAAGTCAAAAGTTACAACTATCCAATAAGAACACTTCATGGTATCATTGCAAGTGGGAAAACAAATGGATTATTGTATGTGTGTATATGCAGCCGAAATGGAGGAGGAAAAGAAGAGGAAATGTGTGTGTGAATGCAATGTTTGAAAATATGGAAAACGTAAGAGCTAAGGGTTATGAAAGGGAAAAAGTAGATAATTAAAGTATATTATAAAGTAATCAAAAGAAAAATAAAAAGATGGATAAAGAGGGATAGAGAGCAGCCGAATTGGATGGATAAAAGGGGAGGAATTAATGTTGAAAACTTTGTGAAGAAGTTGTGGAAAAGTCAAACAAAAACTCTAAGCCAATAAGAACATAAAGCAATAGGATATTTGAGCAAGTTGGGTGAGCAAGTGGGAAGCATTATCTTTTGCCAAATATGGCCATGCAATTCGAAAGAAATGAAGAGGAAAGGAGAGAGAAAAGTGCAAGTGTGAAAGCATAAAGCAAGTTGGTGGAAAAGTGATAAAGTAGAAAGGGATTTTTTTTTTTGTGAAAAAGCAAATAGGATAAATGAGAACTGATAGAAATTAAATCCTACCCTGAAATCCTTGGATTAAGTAGAAAACAACTGGACATATTATGAATCAGTGTAATTTTGTCCCGAAGTTGACGTTAGCCGAAGGGATTTCCGTAACCGACGGTGTTTGGCCTAAGATCTTCTACAGGCAAGGAAATACCCTGAATAGGATCAAAAATTTAGTTAACCCAGATACTTTTAGAGAGGAAGTTTAGATCTTCATGGGGTTGCTAAGGAATTTTTAAGATTCTTTAAGATTACGCTATTCGAACACCGATCGGGGGATTTTATCAGGTAAAAACCATAAATCAAGAGTTGATGACACCACATGACATCATCTTTGTGGACTTTGGGGGCATGGAGGTCGGCCAACATGGTTGTGGGGAGGAGAATGGAGCTCATAAAAACCCTAAAATATGTGGTTGTGGTTGAAGGAAAAGTTTGGGAAAATTTGCAAGGTTGGCCACAATTTTCTCCTATAAATAGGGGTCATTGCTCTTCATATTTTTCACACCAAATTCAAGAGAGAATTTTGAATATAGAGAGAAGGTAGAGAGAAGGAGGAGCTCGGAGGAAGAAGCAGCGAAGCCCTGGGTAATTTCTTCGGTACCGAGTCTTAAGCTTTAGTCTTTCGTTCGGTAGTTATAGTAGATGTTGTTTTGATCTTTAATCTTCCAAGTATGATTAGATATCATGTTTTAGGGGTAATTAAGGTATTAATTTCGAAAATTATGATGGAGTAAGAGTTATGTTGAAATTTTGGAAGATTAGAGTCAAAGTAGCGAAGCTCTAGCGAAATTCCGCCGATTAGGGGGTCAGGGGTAAAATGGTCATTTATGACTAAAATGTCTGTCATAATGTTTGATCATTAATAAATGTGCTATTGTCCTTATAGGATATCCCTGATTACGTTCTAACCAACCGTCATACCGAAATTCCGTCAACGAAGGTACGTTCGCGTACTAGTAACACTAACTCTGATATTTATGGTATGCGTGTATGTGCTATGTGTATTTTATGTTTATGTACTGTTGTTATGGTTGCTGGGTATTTGGATACGCTTGTTAGTGGCCTAGGTACCGCCAGGGTACGTTTCAGAAGGCCTAGGTGCTGCTAGGGTACGTTTGCTAAGGGCCTATGTGCTGCCAGGGTACGCTTCAAGGGAAGGCCTATGTGCTGCTAGGGTAAGCTTCAGGGGGCCTATGTGCCGCCGGGATACGCTGTTTGGGAGATGCTTGTATTATGTGCTCTTATACTGTTGATGTTGGTTGTCTGTAGTCCATATGCTGTATATGTAAATATGAGGTTAACCGTTACCTGAGGTCCGATTGCAATGGACCTCAGCTCTTCACATAGCTTCAGGGTCGGGAGGACCGAGAACCGAGGAGAAGAGTAAGCAGCACGCTTAGGGATCCGGCTGAAGATTTCTTTTTGTGGTTGAAGACTTTCCGTTGTTGTACATTACTTTTGAACCACTCGTATAATGTACCGCTGTTATAACCAAATGCACACACTACTGTTGGCATTTTGAATATATATCAGTTACTCAATTGCTCTGATGCTCTACTTTGATGAAAAAAATTTATTATACTGCTTTTGAAAACGGGTTGTTACATTAATAAAGCATAAAGTAGTGTTGAAAAGTCAACAATTCCAATTAGCCAATGAGAGTAATGGACCAGGGATATTTTGCTAATGAAATCACATATTTAATGCCTATTAGAAAGGCTGCATGTTGACCAAAGCATGAAAGGTGGAGATTGAGTTTCAAAAAGTGCAATTTAATCTAAGGGTTGGTCAAATTTAATTTCCATTTGTGTCCTTGAAATTTCTCTATAAATAGAGACACTCACCTTCACATATTCCTCACACCAAACACAATCACTTCTAATCCTTAGTGATAGGGAGTGATACGTGAGTTCTTTTTGGAGGAGAAGGAGCAAGTTCTTCAAGGGTGAGTCTCTAGCTCTTGAGCTTTAGTTTTTAGTTTTTGTAAAATTGTAGTTTAATTCATAAAATTAGGGAAAGATTTCCTTTACATGTTTTTAAGGCTCCATTGCTTTTAAAACTAAAAATGGAGTAAAAAAATGATGGGAAATAATTTTTGAAATTTATAGAGCAATATTGTGAAGATTGGTAAAATTCCCAGATTTCAGTTTTCTGGAGTCAGTCATATTAAGGGCATTATTTTATGTATACATTCGTCTTCAAAAATTAAGAAATTGTTCATGGTTATATTAGACATGTATAGCGTTCCATGGCTATAAACTATGTAGAAATTAGAGTTCTGTAGAAGGAGATAAAAATTATTGAAGTTGGGTCACGTTTTCTGGGAGAAAATCTGAACAGTGTTTGGAAAATATTAAACTGGGATTGATACATATATTTCTAGTTAAATACGTTATTTTTCCTAGAAAACATAATTATCAAGGGTCATTTAGGATTTGGAAGAACCTCATTTCTATTTTTTTTTTTGAATTAATTATGATTTCTCAAAGTTACCGAAAAATCTGGGCGGAAATGCTGAAATTCAAAATTTAAGGAAATATAGGGGTAAAATTGGAATAACAGATCCATCAGGGGTAAAAAGGTCATAATTGGTGAAAATTGTTAGTTCTCTATGTGTTTTGATGATTAATAACAATTGTAAACAAGTATGAATGTTTTAATAAGACAAAAGAGTCAAAAACATTCTGTCATCGCAAAACTCGAGCCTAACTAGGCAAGCTCGAGTTTGCTTTGCACAGAGAGCACATCAGGCTATTTCAGCATGACAAACTCGAGTCTGAAGAAATAAACTCGAGCCTAAACTCCCATGGTATAGTAATAAAAAGTTTACAAATAAGTAAACTCGAGCCTGTATAGACAAGCTCGAGTTTGCCTCTGGCGGGAACATTTTCCAATTGAAAACCATCTCTTTAAACTTCAGAGTTTATATTTTTGTGTAGAGTTTGCTTATTCCTATGGCTGCAAATTGATGAACACTCGAGCCCAAGTATATGGACTCGAGCCTAACACTTTTTTATAGAGTTTACTCTATGGTTTGACAAATGAAGAAGAGTTTACAAAACAGGTAAACTCGAGCCCTTCATTGAAAGAGAGTAAAGCAAGTGTGCAAACTCCAGAGTTTGTATTCATGCTCCAGTTCACACTTTCGAATGACCAAATCTCTTAGGCATGAATAGTGTTAAACTCGAGCCTAAACACTAATGGACTCGAGCCTGCTGGTTTGTGAAATATTATCTCGAGTGCTCGCACGATAAAAGCTCAGTGATGATTCGAACTCGAGCCTACCTTTGTGAACTCGAGTTTACATGTTGAGACAATTTACAAACTCCAGAGTTTACATCAAAACTCTAAAGTTTGCTCCTCACAGAAGATAAACCAGATACTCAAAGTTCCTTACGAACTCGAGCCTGACTTGGCGAACTCGAGTTTAAAGCAACAGCAAATATGATCGTTACTGGTTTCATCCTGATTAGTTTGAACTACAAACTTACCAATTTTATGCGAGTTAATTACATTCATTTAGAGAATTCATATGTATATTTAACCACTCTAAATTCAGAATGTTTCAGGTATTAGTTGGATCAAACAAGGCATTGAATTCACGCGACGAATCAGAAAAGATTTCACGCATCTGTAATTCAATCAGCCGAAATTCAGAACCCAATGGCTATAATCATCATCAAGCCGAATTTCAAATGAAGAACATGCCGAATTGAGAAGTAACGGTCACATAGCAATTCACCACTATATAAGGAGAAGATTACAAACTTCGGAAGACACGACAAATTAAGCAGAAACGAAAAGCAAGCTCAAGAGTTACATATACATTCAGTTTTCTTTCGTCAAGAGTTTGGACCGAACCAGGATAAACTTTCTGTGTCAACCTATTCTTCCCAATCTTTTTACGTTTAGCTTCAGCTTAGGTACAAAGTTATTTTAAAAGGTTTTAAAATCCCTAATTCACCCCCCTCTTGGTGATTTCCTTCGTTTTCATTTGGTATCAGAGCCAGGTTGTCTATTTGAAGGATTAACATCCTAGACAAAAAGATCCAGTGGAAGGAATTCTACCTGATGGAGCTGAATCAACAGACCCCGTGTTTCAATGGAGAACACTACTCATTCTGGAAGGCTAAGTTCAGGGTCTATGTAATGGCCTCTGAGTTTGGTTTATGGAGGGTCTTTGAGAAATGAAACTATGTTCCTTCCTCAGTTGTAGCTGATGTCAGAACTCCCAAGAAAGAAGAAGAGTACGATGACAATGATAAAAAGCTAGTTACTCTCAACATGAAGGCAATCCACATGCTGCAAAGTGCTCTTGGGCAAAAGGAGTATTTCGAATTTGCACTTTGCCATCTGCTAAGCAAATGTGGGATGCTCTTGAGATAGCCCATGAAGGAACGGCTGCAATCAAAGAAAATCGTATTAATACTCTCATGATGAATATGATTTATTACGATGAAGCCCGGAGAGTCTATTGGCGAATTTCAACTCGGGTTCACTCATCTAATCAATCAACTCACTGCCTTGGGAAAAGAATATGAACAACCTGCCCAAGTGAGGAAAATACTAAATATTCTCACCAAAGAATGGGAAGCCAAGGTCACTGCAATTGAAGAATCTCGAGGCGAATCAATGGCCTCCGTAGCAGCACTAAGAAATTCTACAAAAAGGACCAATCTCACGTAAAGTTTCACAAAGGAAATTCTAGCACTGAAACTAAGAAACCAATTATATGCTATGAGTGTGAGAAACCGGCCACATCAAATCAGAATGCCCTCAGCTGAAAAACAAAGAAAATAAATTCAATAAGTTCAAGAAAAGAGCTTATGTGTCAGCTATATGGGGCAACAACTCATCTGATGAAGATGAGGCAGAAGAGGAACAAAGTGCCAATCTCTGTCTTGTGGCTCAAGAGGAATCAGACAACGAAGAGGTAAGTAATTCGATTTACCTTATGATGAATTATCTTCAACATATGATTCTCTTTATCTTGAATTTAAGAAAACTGCAAAAGAGCTCTTATTTTCAAAAAGAAAAATCAAACTACTAGAAGAACAGGTTCAAACGATTCCTACATCTGTTTCTAATTGTGAAAAGGAAAGTTCTACTTGTTCTAATCATGATACAAAACCAACTTATAATGAATTATCTACTGAATATAAACTTGTTCAAAATGAATTTGATGAACTTGCTGAAAAATATTTTACTTTAAAAAGGAAGAATACAACACTTGAACAAAGAAGTAGAAAATCTTTCGGTTCTGAAAATCTCATATGTGATGAATGTCTTATTCTGAAAAAGAAAAATGAATATCTTACAAAGACTCTTGAAAAATTCACTAGAGGAAGTGAAATGCTTGAAATAATTTTGAAACAAAGAAAGATTCACAAATGACAAATCGGGAATTGGTTACAAGCCTGACTGTGACAAAAAGAAAGGCAAAAAGAAACATGGACAAAGATCTTACATGAATTACTTTCAAAAATCTGTCCATACTTCAAATCCTTTTGCACACTGCAACTATTGTAATAGAAAAGGTCATACCACTTCTTCATGTTTTCATAGAAAGGATAGAAAAATTAAACCTGTAGGAAACTACCAATGGGTGCCTAAGGGATCCTATATGATTCCTAAGACACAAACTAACCCAAAAGGACCCAAAGAATATTGGGTACCTAAAAGATGATGTCTCCTTTTATGCAGATTTGTCTTAGAGCATCAAATCCCAATAAGTGGTACATTGACAAGTGGATGCTCAAGACACATGACTGGAGACCAATCCAAGTTTGCTTTAATCAAACATAAGGAAGGTGGCAAGGTAACATTTGGTGGAAATGAGTCCGGAAGAATTGCGGCATTGGCAAAATTGGAAACAAGAATGGACCTCAAATCAAAGATGTTTATCTTGTGGATGGATTATGTCACAACCTCCTCGGTGTGAGTCAAAGCACGATAAAGGAAACCTAGTCATCTTTGATTCGAAGAATGTTTGATTGTAAGTAAGGATGCTCTCTCCTTAGATAGCATTAAACCCAAAGCATTATTTAGAGCTCCAAGAGAAGGTAATTGCTACACTCTTAATTTATCTAAAAACAATTCTGATTCTGAAAAATGTTTTGTTGGTAACTTAGATGAAGGTTGGTTATGGTATAAATGTTTAGGACATGTTAATATGATTCAACTTGATAAACTACAGAAAAAGGAATTGGTTATTGGTTTACCAAAACTTTCTTTTAAGAATGATATGATCTGTGATGCATGCCAAAAAGGTAAACAAACCAAATCTTCTTTCAAATCAAAAACTGAAATATCAACTAATAGACCACTTCAATTACTCCATATGGATTTAGTTGGACCAGCTAGGGTAAAAAGCCTTGGTGGCAATCTTTATACATTGGTTATAGTAGATGATTTCTCAAGGTTTACATGGGTCATTCTTTTATCATCAAAAGACAAAATATTTGATCAATTTATTGTGTTTGCCAAGAAGGTCCAAAACGAGAAAGGATTCTCTATTGCAGGTATTCGTACATAAATGCTTCATCCACAATAATGGTAAGGACAGCTTGGGAAAATTTGATTCCAAAGCTGATGAAGGTATATTATTGGGTTATTCAAGTAGAAGTAAAGCATATAGAGTGTATAATACCCGAAATCACACTGTTGAAGAATCTATGCATGTTGTTTTCTCAGTGAAACCAAAACTAACAAGTCCTTGGATGATGATGATGATTTTCCTATGACAAACCAAACTTCTATTTCAACAAATACTGAAAATGCTTTGCAAAAAGATTCTGAAACTGAAAAACATTGTGAAAATGCTTGTGAAAACAAAGTGTTCAAACTCAACCAAAATCATGGAGATACGGTAGGAGTCATCCTCTGGATCAAGTGATAGGTGATGCAAATCAAGGAGTAAGAACCGAAAAAGCACTTTAAATGAAGTTACTTTTTCAGCTTTCATTTCTAAAATTGAACCCTCTAAAATTGATGAAGCCCTTTCGGACAATGATTGGGTTATAGCAATGCAAGAGGAGTTACATCAATTTGAAAGAAACCAAGTTTGGGACTTGGTACCTGCACCTAAAGACCATCCGGTCATTGGTACTAAATGGGTATTCAAGAATAAATGTGATGAATCCGCCATAATCATTCGTAATAAGGCAAGGCTAGTTGCAAAAGGCTATAATCAAGAAGAAGGAATTGATTATGAAGAAACTTATGCTCCAAAGCAAGATTGGAAGCTATAAGAGTTCTTTTAGCCTTTGCTGTGTTAAAGGATTCAAACTTTTTCAAATGGATGTGAAATCCGCCTTTTTAAATGGTTTTATATAGGAGGAAGTTTATGTTGAACAACCTCCAGATTTCAAAATGAACATCATCCGGATCATGTTTATCATCTCAAGAAAGCCTTATATGGTCTTAAGCAAGCCCCTAGAGCTTGGTATGAGAGGTTAAGTACTTTCCTTCTTGATCAAGGATTTGTTAGAGGAAAAGCAGATACAACTCTCTTTATAAAGAAAAATAAACTTGGTGATGTCTTAATAGCTCAAATTTATGTTGATGACATTATTTTTGGTGCTACTAATGATACTATGTGTGAAGAATTTGCCAAGACAATGTAGGGAGAGTTTGAGATGTCCATGATGGGAGAACTCAATTACTTCCTTGGACTTCAAATCAAGCAACGTCATGATGGAATTTTCATTTCCCAGACCAAGTATTTGAAAGATCTATTGAAAAAGTATGGTCTAGTTGACTTTGGTAGCTTATACGACTCGGATCATGCAGGCTACAAGGCCGACGTAAAAGCACCAAAGTGGCCAATGTGAGTTCTTTGGAGGTTCATTAGTATCTTGGTTCAGCAAAAGCGCACCACGTGGTGTGTCATCCACCGAAGCCGAGTATGTTGCTGCCTCAAGTTCTTTGTGCTCAAGTTCTTTGGCTCAAACAACAATTGTGTGATTTGGGAGTTCATCTCAAAGAAATCCCAATTCTTTGTGACAACACAAGCACAATAAGTTTGGCAAAGAATCTGTTCAACACACTAGAACCAAGCATATTGATGTTAGACATCACTTCATAAGAGATCATGTTCAAAAGAAAGATGTCAAAGTCATGTTCATCCCAACTCACTTGCAACTTGCTGATATCTTCACCAAACCATTAGCAAAAGAACAATTTGTGTTCATAAGAAGAGAATTGGGAATGGTAAATCCCAATGAGTTGTGAGTAATCTCTACCCAATTGAATGTTAGTTATGTTTTTGATGTTTATTGTTTTACTAACTTAAGCATCGGAGTATGTAGATATGTTTTGTGCGGGATGTGTATTGAAATCAATATTCCAAACCATCGACCGCAAGTAAGTCATCACAAACTCGAGCCTACCAAAGCTAGACTCGAGCTCGGGAGAACCAGAGAGACGCAATTATCTCAGGTCACCAAACTCGAGCCTATTAGTTAACGGACTCGAGTTCGCGGGAGACAGAGAGCAACCCATCTCATAGAATCGCGGGACTCGAGCCTATTAGTTGAAGGACTCGAGTTCGCGGGAGACAGGAGCAACCCATCTCGAGAATCGACGGACTCGAGCCTATTAGTTGAAGGACTCGAGTTCGCGGGAGACAGAGAGCAACTTAGTTCGAGAGAACCCGACAGGACTCGAGCACGCAAGTTGCTAGACTCGAGCCTAGCAAGAAACTTCAAGGGTTCACACATACACTCTTGAACTCCGGTGTTAGTATGCCGTTACGCAAACTCGAGCCCGCACTTATGAACTCGAGTTTGCGTCGATAAATTTCTTTTAAAAACCTGATTGTTCATCTTCACTGAATATCACCCTCGAGCCTAAACCTAATTTTCTCCCAAAAATCTCTCAATCTCCTCAATGAAAACCAGAAAGCATGGCTTCCAAAATATCTGCAACTCAAGATTCCCAATCCTATGATCATTAAGAACCCCAATCCGATCAACCGAAAGTCTCTCAGCGTCCTTCCAGAGCAAAATCGTTTCCCAAACGATTCAAGCACGGAATTGACAAGCAAATTCCTAGAATCCCTTTGACCCATGCTACCCCTATAACCACAGTCAAGATGGACACCCAAAAGAAACCCTCAACTGCTGAAACACCACCTAGAAGGGGCAAAGAGAAGGTCTATAAAACTAGAAAGACCAACACGAGTCCTCTTGCAACCGGTCGGGGTAGCTCTCAAGCTCAATCATCCTCCCATCATCAACAACACTCTGTTCCTCGGGTATCTAGAGACACCCCGACCTTATTTGAAATTTACAATCACTCTTCTATTCCTAAGGGATTCTTTAGTGAAGGCTGTCACTCTCTTGGTGAGGATGCCATAAGATTCAAGGAGAATTATGAGGCTAAGAGTTTTTGTCCTTCGTCTATGTCAATTTAGATACCTTAAAAGAGGAATGTAGCCTTGATCTCACCCATTGGCTTAGCCAATTTGAACCTCTCATATCCATTAGAGCTTCCTATAGTCCATCTTTTGTCAAAGCCTTTTATTACTGCATGCAAAGTGACAATTTATTGGATGAGGATAGAAATCTAGTTGAGAAAAGGATTACCACAACCATTAGAGGCAAACATATTACCATCACTGCTGCATACCTTAATGCCCTCCTCCAAATCCAAAATCCCCCTCCTGTTGCATCCCCAAACTATATCGATAGGCAGATATACTCACTCCTCAAACCCGATGAGCCTGTCCCCGATGGTTTAGAGATTCTCAATTTCCCTCCAAGATCAATGCCCCTAGGCAAAGAGCTGCACTGGTACATATACACTAGAAATCTCGTCCAAAAAGGAGGTAACTTCACCCATTTTGCAAAGAAGGACTTTCCTATCTTTGCCTCTATCATAGATCAAGTTCCTCACAATATAGGAGATTGGATCTTCAAAGAGATGTTCAAATTTCATTTTCATGGAAGGAAAACATCTCAAATACCCTTTGCTAGTCTTATCTCAATAATCATGTTCCATGAAAGAGTATGGTACCTACCTGCCGATGAGAAACCTGAAAAACCGGCAAAGTTTGGTCAACATATCCTGAACCTTATGAGGATAAGTTTTGATCAAGGTAGTAATCACTCCAGAACTCAATCAAGACCTACTAGATCCAGAGCCAATCAGTCTAGAGTTCAAGAGGCTCAGAGTGCACCACCTCCACCACAATCATTCCCTTCTGATTTGGATGAAAGAATCAAGACTTACATTGCCCAAGTTATTTCTGATATCTCTTCCAAGATGGAATCAGAATTCACGCAAGTGAAGAAAGGATATGAGGAGTTGACCGATGCCCAAGAAGATCTAATTCTTGAGCATGAAATTATCAAAGACAAAGTTCAAGGCCTCCATGACCAAATTGGAGATCACTCGGTCGGCATTTCCACCCTTTTGGTGTCTATGGCTAGCCTTCATGACAAAATGGACAAAGTCTTACACCATCGATCCCTCTCTTCTGCTGGCCCTAGCTCCTCGGACCCTCCACCTACTTCTGCACCCATCCCAATCCAACCAACCACATCCATAACCCCTGAACCATCTACACATGATCCTGCTCTTCAGCCAACCTCTACCCCATCTGATCCTCCCTTGTTTGCTGATGACAAAGGGGGAGAAGAGTTGGAGTAAAGAAGCAGACAATTTCTTAATGTTTCGATCATTTTTTGGTTATATGTATATTTGAAACTCTAAATGTCATTTTGTAATCTATTGGATACTTTAGCTTATGCAATATGACAATATGAATTATGCAATGAACAATGCTTATTTGATTCATGTTTATGTCTGCTGCTAACTCTGATCATCAGAATCGATCTCTAATGTTAAAATCCAATTCTGATGCATTTTCACTGAACATTTATACTTCATGATTTCAAATGATCAAACAAATGTTTTTAAAGAAGTTAATTGTTTACAAGTATTGTCATCATCAAAAAGGGGGAGAATGTTAGTTCTCTATGTGTTTTGATGATTAATAACAATTGTAAACAAGTATGAATGTTTTAATAAGACAAAAGAGTCAAAAACATTATGTCATTGCAAAACTCGAGCCTAACTAGGCAAGCTCGAGTTTGCTGCAAACAGAGAGCACATCAGGCTATTTCAGCATGACAAACTCGAGTCTGAAGAAATAAACTCGAGCCTAAACTCCCATGGTATAGTAATAAAAAGTTTACAAATAAGTAAACTCGAGCCTATATAGACAAGCTCGAGTTTGCCTCTGGCGGGAACATTTTCCAATTGAAAACCATCTCTTTAAACTTCAGAGTTTATATTTTTGTGTAGAGTTTGCTTATTCCTATGGCTGCAAATTGATGAACACTCGAGCCCAAGTATATGGACTCGAGCCTAACACTTTTTTATAGAGTTTACTCTATGGTTTGACAAACGAAGAAGAGTTTACAAAACAGTAAACTCGAGCCTCGTTATTGCAAGCTCGAGTTTTTCCTTGCGAGAGCTCCCAAGTTCTCCCTCATTTAAAAACTCCAGTATATGTTCAAACCTCCAGTTCACTCCAATAAGCCATGGAATAAATGAAATCGAACTCGAGCCTGAGATTATGAACTCGAGCCCTTCATTGAAAGAGAGTAAAGCAAGTGTGCAAACTCCAGAGTTTGTATTCATGCTCCAGTTCACACTTTCGAATGACCAAATCTCTTAGGCATGAGTAGTGTTAAACTCGAGCCTAAACACTAATGGACTCGAGCCTTCGCACGATAAAAGCTCAGTGATGATTCGAACTCGAGCCTACCTTTGTGAACTCGAGTTTACATGTTGAGACAATTTACAAACTCCAGAGTTTACATCAAAACTCTAAAGTTTGCTCCTCACAAAAGATAAACCAGATACTCAAAGTGCCTTACGAACTCGAGCCTGACTTGGCGAACTCGAGTTTAAAGCAACAACAAATATGATCGTTACTGGTTTCATCCTGATTAGTTTGAACTACAAACTTACCAATTTTATGAGAGTTAATTACATTCATTTAGAGAATTCATATGTATACTTAACCACTCTAAATTCAGAATGTTTCACTATATAAGGAGCAGATTACAAACTTCGGAAGACACGACAAATTAAGCAGAAACGAAAAGCAAGCTCAAGAGTTACATATACATTCGAGTTTTCTTTACGTATTGTATTTGATATACAAAGAGCCTCGGTGTTTATCAATATCTTCTCGTGAGAGAGCTGTTATACAAACTATTCATCCATTGTAATAATCTCAAGTCAAGGGGACTTGGAGATTGGGATTTCAGATTACAACTTGTAAGGGGAGTGTATCCTAGAGAGAGGATAATCCTTGAGTACGAGTGTGTATCGATTTGAGTGATAGTAGAAAAACCCGGAGAATCTGGGACTGGACGTAGGTCAAGAGTTTGGACCGAACCAGTATAAACTTTCTGTGTCAAGCTATTCTTCCCAATCTTTTGACGTTCAGCTTCAGCTTAGGTGCAAAGTTATTTTAAAAGGTTTTAAAATCCCCAATTCACCCCCCTCTTGGTGATTTCCTTCTGTTTTCAAAAATATCTCTTAGGATATGATTCTAATCAAAATGGCATTTATTACAATGTAGTGATAATTATATAGGATATCCGGGAAAGTCGGGAATCGGTACAAAAAGGAAGCCGTACCGCTAGCTACACGAAGAAAGGTATGGACACGTACTGTAACTTTAATCGTCTATATCTTATATGTATATATGATTGTTTGATTCATGATTGATTGGAGTCATGGGCAAGACTAGGTCTTGGGCAATGCACCGTGACAAGGACTTGGTTCGAGGTCACATGTGTGTTTACATTCAGTGTAGCTGTGGATTATTGTGATAATGTTGCATTCTTATTTTCCTAGCACTGAGGATCAATGACGAGGTCACGAGGCACGGGTGAGTGCTTAGACGATAACAATACATGTGCTGTAGGCCATTGTAGTCGGGTATCGATGTGTTTGCTGAATGTTGTTGTTATCCATGTTATGAATATCTGTCATATATTATATCTGCTATAGAGGTTAACTGTTACCTGAGATTCAATCCGATTGAATCTCAAACTTACCCCTAGCTTCAGGATTGGGAGGATCAGGAGCCGGTAGAAAGGGTAAGTAACACGCTTGAAGACTCAGCCAGAGTTTATATTTTTGGACTGTAGTTGGTATTTAAATATTGGATAATTGTACCGTTATTATACCCGACCGGATACACCGCAATTAGATTAAAGTTATAAGCCACGTCTATGTATCAGTTACTCAAGCGCTCAACCCAACAGGTATGCTATATCGCTCCACTCTGATGATATCCACATATACTACATGTTAATACACATAATATGTAGTATCGGATTTGGGGTGTTACAATAGGTCAGAGTAATGCGAAACAGAGAGCATGTACTAATGTTTGACGATGAGTAACTGATATAAAATGCTTAGGCATAAGCTGGTAAATAAAATATTTCCCGAAGGAATGTTCATGTGATACAAACATCTGGAACTTGTATAATTAAAACTCTTACAAAATAACTATACAATCTTAACCAAGCCTTAACTAGACTTGTGGCTTGGAACCAAATACAGTTAATCAAACCCATTTGCCCAGGCCGGGTAAAGTCTAGTGGAAGTCTCCCCGTCTTTCACAGCGACTTATGACTAAACCACATAGACCAACCCTTTCTTAGTTTAAGCACCAAATGGTTTGAAAAAACTCTATTGGATTCATGCCAGAACTAGTTCTATCAGACTTCTTCCGACTCTCGTCTCGACCGGTGCCTCTTTACGACTCCATCTATCGGTGCCTCTTCATGGCTCCGTCCATGTCGCCTTCTCAGGTCTAGATTTCCTTCCCTGAACCTTTAGTCAAGTTTGAGATTCAATACCCATTGAATCTCAGGTAACAGTTAACCTCTATAGCAGATATAACAATATATGAAAGATATTCATCACATTTCAGCATTAACCATACGAAGAAAAAATGGATTATGGGATGGAGTGTGTGACTTGAACTATTGATTGGGCCACACAGATATATGACTTTATCTTATCCGCCACATTTGAATTCACAATTAAATGTGTCTTTATTCTAACCACCGCGAAAGTCCCCTACAGAGGATAGAGGATAGGCTGGTTCGCTTGAAGAGAATCTTTTCTATGATCAAACTCCATCATGTCCTGCATGAACAGGCTCCGTATGATCCAGTAAAATAAGTGATGTGGTATAATTTGAATTATGTCTTATATTTCACCTAACTTGATAGTATGGAAATGCATTCATTTCCTCTGCATTGACTCGATTTATGATACTATCGGAGTGAAACAAGTAGATCTAAAGAAGAATAGGGGCTAGATTCTATTAGTAATAAGTAAATCCTTTATATGTAAAGTAAAAATAAGAAGTCTCGAGATTTGGGGGGATAAAGGCCAACCGCAAGGTCTGAGATGACCCATAAAACACTATCAACTTTGTAAGCCTACTTGGGTATTGAGCATTTACTTAACTTATAATAACATTAATAAGAACATAAGAACATAAGAACAAAATTTCTTGCAATGGATAGTTTTAACTCTGGAAAAGATATTCTGCTAAATTTTTTCGTACGGAGAATCCTCATATTCATAGATGTTATGCGTGTATATAAATTTTTTTAGCACACAGCAGATGTAAGATTCCAACAATACATAGCACACAACAAATGTAATGTCAACAGCACAACAATAAATAGCACACAACAAATGTAATGTTCGCAACGTTTGCACTAACCAGTGCCACGACAGCTCCTCGTGTCCTCAAGCTAGGAAAACAACCCTACGGCGTTATCAAGACTCTAACCTGCATAAAGCTGAATGTATATAAACATGTGATTTAAGGCCCATAACTTAGTCACGGTGCATGGCCCTAGACCTAGTCTTGTCCACGACTTCATGAATCTTGAAATCATATATAATCATACAAGATATAGGCGATTAAAGTTACTAGTACGCGAACGTACCTTTCACCGCGTAGTTATCAAAATGCCCGACCTTTTGAATCCGACTCCGAACTTCCTTGATATCCTATAATGTTACTGTCTGTAATACCCTAAAATTTGACTTAGGGTAAATAACATAAATTGGTAGAGTATACCTATTGAAAATAGGTGAATATGATGTCTCAAACACCTTGTATTGAATTTATCTTATTATTAGGACAATTTCTCTTGAGATAAGATAATGTGCGAAAAGGTCCCTAAAACGTTAGATAATTTACAAATAGGTCCCTAAAATATTTATGGGTTATAAAATACCCTGAAAATATTATAAAGAGGCAAGTAAATATTTATTTGAAATAGGGAAGAATATTGTCCCTAATTTAGGTAATTTATTAAATTATTACCTTGGAAAAATTAAAGGAGAAAAATCAAAAAGTATTGTGGGGCCATAATTGACCCCATGATTTTAAATATTTTACATGGAGCGTAAAATACCAATGTCAGATTATTGGCTAATTGTTTAAGAAATGAATAGGATGAGTTATATAAAGACTTAAGGAATAATTAGCCAATGGACAAATTATTAATTAAGGTAATTAAGGCATATAATTAAGTGATTAAAAAAGTTGAAAAGTCAACAAAAAAGGGGCCCATGAATTTTTGAAAAAATAGAAAAATAGAAGAAAAGAAAGATGTAGTGTGAAAGAGAAGACAGGATAAATGACCACCGATAGAAAATAAATCCTAACTCAAAATCCATGATTTAGGTGGAAAACAACTGGACGTATTATGAATCAGTGTAATTTTGTCCAGAAGATGACATTACCCGAAGCGATTTCCGTAACCGAAGACGTTTATCCGAAAATCTTCGGCAGGCAACGGAATGACCTAGATGGGATCAAAAATTTAGTTGACCCAGACATTTCTAAAGAGGAAGAAGAGATCTTCAGGGCTATGTTGCCGGTTTTCTAAGTTTCTTCGAGATTACGCGATTCGAACACCGATCGGGGGATTTTATCGGGTTAAAGTCCATAAAGCAAGTATGCCATCATCAAGATGACATCATTTTCTTGAATTTTGAGGCCATGGAGGTCGGCCAAGAGCATTGTGTGGAGGAGAAATGAGTTCAAAAATTGTGTGGCCAAAATTCAAGAAGAGAGGTTGGGAAATGACCAAAATGCCCTCACAACTTTGCCTATAAATAGGCTTGCATCTCTTTGTTAAATCTCACACCAAAAACCACCAAGCATTTCGAAAATCTTGGAGCAGCAAGGAGGAGGAGGAGTCCAGGGAAATTTGCAGCGAAGCTCTGGGTAATTTCTTCGGTACCGAGTCTTAAGCTTCAGTAGTTCTTTCGGTAGTTTTAGTAGAAGTGTTGTTTTGATCTTTAATCTTCCAAGTTTGTTTAGATATCATGTTTTAAGGTTGAATATGGTATATATTTCGAAAATCATGTTGGAGTAGGAGTTATGTTGAAATTTTGGAAGATTAGAGTCAAAGTAACGAAGTGCTGGCGAAATTCCGCCGATTAGGGGGTTAGGGGTAAAATGGTCATTTATGACTAAAATGTTCGTCATAATGCTTGATCATTAATAAATGCGCTATTATCCTTATAGGATATCTGTGATCTCGTACCGCTGTCAAAAATACCGTATTCCGTCAGAAATACCGTATACCGTCAACGAAGGTACGTTCACGTACTGTAACACTAACTCTAATGTTTATGGTATGCGTGTATGTGCTAGGTGTATTGTATGCTTATATGAGGTAGTTGTTAGCTCTGTGATATGTTCATGTACTGTTGGTATGCGTGCTGGGTATTGGGATACGATTGCTAGGTATGAAATGCTAGGTGTGAAACAATTGCTAAGTGTGAAACGACTGCTAGGTGTGACACATGTACTAGGGGGGTTATGTGCTGTTGGGATATGCCTGTTGTTGGATACATATGTTGTATGCTGTATATGTAAACATAAGGTTAACTGTTACCTGAGGTCCGGTGCGGACCTCAGCTCTTAACATAGCATCAGGGCCAGGAGGACCGAGGAACGAGGAGAGAGGGAAGCAACAAGCTTAGAGGTCCGGTTGAAGACTATCTAGTGTTGCCACGGCATGTGAATTGCCAGGAAGACATTTCTTTTGTATTCACTTTAAAAACTCTCGGTTATCGTACCGTCTCTGTAATTAGCCAGTGGGCAATTTAAATATATGTATCAGTTACACTCTTGCTCCGATGCTCTACTCTGATGAAAAAAATTTATACTGCTTTTGAAAAACGGGATGTTACACTGTCGGATTATTTCCCTTTCCATGATATTATAATTAATATCATATTTCCTAGAATAATATCAAAAAGGATATTTTCACCTATTTTGACATTTCTACCCTTGGTGGATTTGTTATCACATTTCCTAGAATAATATGAAAAGGAATTTTCCTAACAATTTTCTACATTAAACTACAATTTTACTAAGAACTAAAAACTAGAGCTCAAGAACTTACCTCTTGAAGTTCTTACTCCAACTTCTCCTTGCTCCTATTTTTGCCTTGCTCTCTATCTCAATCAATTTGAATTGAGTTTTGGTGTGAAGAAAATGAAGAGGGGAGCCCTCTATTTATAGGAAAATCTCAAGCCCAATGTGGACCCCACCATGTACACTTCTTCTTTCCTCACAACCATTGGATCTTATTTGTGTTAGTTTATGTTCAATCCTCACCCTTAATCCATGGCTCAAGTCTCCCATTGGTCGAATTAATTACCTAAGGATTTAGCTTATTTTCTTGATTTTTCATTGGCTAGTTGCCATTGTTGACTTTTCAACATTAATTAACAAAGTTTAATTAACTCTTAATTGCATTTTCCAATTTGTTAACTAACCATGGAAATCAGTGCTTAATTAGACAAGCTTAATTCTTCATTTTTGGCCCTAATATATTTTGAAATAATCAACCCCTTTTTTATGATCTTAATTTGCCTCTAATCATCTTGAAGAATTATGCAACTAATCTCAATTAGTGCAAGCTTAATTGTCAATTAGCATATCCTAATTTGTTCTAATTTAATTAAGTGTATTCATAACCTTTTCTTATCTCTTTTGGTTATAAATTAGCTATCTATGTGCTATTTATATCATATTAAATAGCCCTTATTAAATAGCCCTTAAATGTAGTCTCATAATTAATTAACCATTGGTTAATTAATTCCAAAATGATAAGAATATAATCAATAAATTATAATCCTTTGAGACACATATTCACCTTTGTATTTTGCTAATTATTTGCCAAAATACAATGTTTATAAGAATTATGAATATTAGGGTATTACACTCTCCGCTCCGCATTACTCTGACATGTAGCACTTCAAACTCTATTGATTTTCCAAAAACTATGTGTCAACGGACACAGTAAGTAGTATGGAATATGGGGTGTTACATGAAGTCGCATTTTTAAATACCTTTTCAATTGGAGATTTATGGCTAATCTTCCCTACTACTAATACGACAACCACGAACAACAACCACAATAATATATTTAACACTGAACACGGATAAGGATAATAATGATAATAGTTTATTTATATATTTGGATTCACATGGAACCAAATAAATCCTTTTGTATCTGTAAGCAATAATGTATAAGTCTTGCTAATAGGTGGGAACAGTAAGACAACTCCAATAACATTGGCATGCATCATTATTGTCGATACATCTGCCATCGCTGCCAGTAATGAACTCCTTGCACGAGTTTGAGCATATGGACACTGTGCAATTGAAGAATGTGAATTGCTTTGTACACTCTCTAGTTTTTAGTCCCTTTGTTGCCTCCGAACCTGCACTTCATATTTTTCTCATCAGAAACCAACACTTAAAAGCCAACATAGTCAATAGGTGCGATCTCTTCGTCGTATAAGAATTAGATAACTAATTTATAAATATTGATATAATTCTATTGGGAGAATTTGTATTGAGCAACCCATCCAAGGTATTTTTCTAGTAGCACTCATAATTCTAAACATAGAGCGCCGTTACTTACTTTATTTCAAAATAATTATTGTAAAGTATGGAAATTAAAAATAATTAACTATCAAATACTGAAAATAACAAACAAAAGACAATCATGTTTAATTAAAATACACTTATACAATCATCCTCTTGATTTCTGTTCTTGATAATCAAGAGTTGAGAAAATATAAAAATGTCAAAAAGCAGATAATACTCCTTTAAAATTAATCAATTTAGAATGATAATCGCTCTATTTTGAAACAGAAATAAATATAATAGTAAATATATTCGGAGAAAAAGATAAGCCATGCATAAGAAGCAATTCTTACCAGAAATAAATGAGAGAAGCATAAAAACGACCAAGATCTTGCAGATTTTAATAGATTCCATGTTTGGAAAATATGATTTGAAGTATGAAGGAATGAATGGAATCAAATTTGAGGTAGTTTCTTTATCAAATAAGGGTGCATATATATATACACAAGGTTGTTAAACTCACGAGTGTAAACAAACTCGTGATAATTAGGTAAACTCGTAAGAGTTTACTTTTACTATTAAATAGGTATTAATAGTGTATGACTAAATTATTAAAATATAATAATCACAATAATTTGTATTTAAATATAAATAATTGAAATCAAATGCATCAACATTCATAATTATTTATCATTCTCAACATAGAAATTTCTATAAAATTCATATGTAAAGTCATTGAGTATAATTAAATTGGAAAAGTCATCACAAATTTAAGAAGAGTTAACACGGTTTTACAAGTCAAAAACATAAAACTCATAAAAGTTGTATGCGAACTCACAATTTAACTGAATTTACAACTAGCGCAATATGTGTAAAGGCACTCAAACCATTTCCATTCTTCTTGATTTTCTTTCTTCCTATCTCAAGCATAAAATTAGGGTTTTATAATAGGTAGAAAATGCATTAATGAATACACAATATAATTGAAAATTGTGGGAAAAAAGTGTGAAAGAAAAACAACACTGCCAATTAATTAATTACTGAATAACATTAAGAAAGTTGTATAACGAGGAGTAACTATATTGTGAACTTGTAGGTTTCATACCAGAAGTGAATAAGAGAAGCACAAGGATGACAAAGATCTTGCCGCTCTTCGTGGAATCCATGTTTTTGCAGAGGAAAATGAAGTAATGATGAAGGAATGAATTGAAGAAGAATATTGTGGTGGGTTTGAATGGTTCGAGGTGGGTTTTATAAATAATTGGTCTTTGAAGGATCAGTTATCGTTCAACTCTTTTGATTTTCTTCTAAATTTAGGCTATTCAATTAATTCTAAACCATTTAATTTATAGTATTGTCATGATTCATTAGTTTTTTTTGTTCAAACATGATTCGTTAGTTAAAGTTATCTAAATAAATCATCTCTAAAATGATAATTAGAATAAAATCACTACACAAAATAAGAATTTTGTGTTTCCCCTTTAAGTTTAGAAATATTAATTAAGTATTATTATTAGGGATATCATTTAGTATTTATTAGGATTATATATGAATATTATATTTTAGCAATATTTTTTTGTGATTTGATTAGATAATATTATGGTAGATTTTAGGTTTAGGGTTAGCCTATTAATTTTCCTATATAAAGGCCTCTTTATACTCTTTTTTATTCTTAAGGATCAATAATATTTGAGTATTTTCATGTGCCTCAATGTGATCCTTCAATTAACAGTGCCACCATGAATAGTGACAAAAGTGGTTTTTGCTATTACCTTGACAGTCGTGGCTGTTGTTCGCCCTCGATGAGAGATTTGATTTGGTGGTCCTTGTATGACCTGTTCATTCTTTGCCTTTGGTGAGGTGTTTGACAATTATTTGCTGTTTAGGGGTCCTTGTGTGACCTGTTCGTTATTTGCCTCTGGTGAGGTACTTCGTTTGGTGTTTGTCTCTGGTGAGATATTTGGAGTATTGTTTGTTTCTTGGTGAAACCGTTTGGTGTTGGTCCTTGGAGACACTTTTGGTGTTGCTTTGGTCCCTTGTGAGACCATTTGTCGTGTCTTCTATTTTTGGTTTTCCAGGTTTGGTATTCTTTGTTGTTCGAGCTCCTAGTGAAGTTGTTGGATTGTTACTTTTGTTTGCTGTTCGATCTCCTGTTGAAGTTGTTGGATTGTTACTTTTGGATGTCCTCTGTGTGATATTTGGTTGAACTATTCTTGGATGTATCTTGATTCAAGATCTCATGAAGAAGCAAATTATTAGTGTTGCTCACATACAAGCTGCTTCTAGCTTGACGGGAGTGTTGAGAATATTAAGCTTAGAAATATTAATTAAGTATTATTATTAGGGATAATCATTTAGTATTTATTAGGATTAGACATGAATATTATATTTTAGGAATATATCTTTATGATATTATTTATGATTCGATTAGATTAGATTATGATGGATTTTAGGGCTAGGGACAACCTATTAATTCACCTTTATAAAGGCTTCTTTGTACTCTCTTATTTTTAATTTTCATTCACAAATACTCATTCTCTTCCTTTTTATAAGAAAAACAATTACCATATATAGCTTACTGGCAAAAAAAACGATAATTTGTTTTTTATTTATAGAAAACAAGTTAGATAATGTCTAAAAAACTGTTTATTAGTTTCACATTGTCCCTCATTTAATTACTCATTTTAATATTAGTACATTTAAAATAAAGAGATATTTCAAATTCAAAGAACCTAATTATGACTTTCATGAATTATTAATTTTACCTTATTTTTCTTTTTCATTCATAAATACACCTTCCCTTTCTTTTTATAAGAAACAATTACCAGATATAGTGCACTGAAAAAAAAAACCATATATAATATATTTCTATTTATGCAAAACATTCTATCTAAAAATTTCTCTATTAATTTCACATTTTCCCCCATTTAATTACTCATTTTAAATATTAGTACATTTAATACATAGAGAGATTTCAAATTCGAGGAGCCTAATTATGAATTTCATGAATGATTAATTTTCTTTTATTTTTCATTTTCATTCACAAATACTCATTCCCTTCGTTTTGATACAAAATAATTACCATATATAGCTTACTGAAAAAAAAAAACCATATATAATTTCTTTATGGGAAAAATACTTCTCATGTTGTATGATAAGTGTATTCTCATGTCACACACACATGAAATGGTGGGACTCACACACACACACACACACACACACACACACACACACACACACACACACACACACATATATATATATATATATATATATATATATATATCCGTGTGTGTGTGTGGGTCCCACCATTTTATGTGTGTGTAGGAATCTTTTTTTTCTCATGCAACATGAGAAGTTTAAATCCCTTTCTTTATATCTATAAAAAATATTTGGAAAATGTCTGAAAATTTCTTTATTAGTTTCACATTTTCCCTCATTTAATTACTCATTTTAATATTAGTACATTTAATATAAAGAGAGATTTCAAATTCAAAGAACCTAATTATGACTTTCATGAATTATTAATTTCATCTTATTTTTCTTTTTTATTCATAAATACTCATTCCCTTTCTTTTTATAAGAAACAATTACCATATATAGCTTACTGAAAAAAAATTATATATAATTTTTTTTCTATATATAAAAAATATTTATAGAATGTCTGAAAAATTTCTTTATTAGTTTCATATTTCCCTCATTTAATTACTCATTTTAATATTAGTACATTTAATATAAAGAGATATTTCAAATTCAAAGAACTTAATTATGACTTCCATGAATTATTAATTTTATCTTATTTTTCTATTTCATTCATAAATACTCCTTCCTTTTTTTAATAAGAAACAATTACCATATATAGCTTACGTTTAAAAAAAAAAAACCGTATATATATAGTTTGTTTCTATTTATAAAAAACATTTAAAGAATATGTCTCAAAATTTATTTATTAGTTTCCCATTTTCCTTCATTTAATTACTTATTTTAATATTAGTACATTTAATATAAAGAGAGATTTCAAATTCAAAGAACATGACTTTCATGAATTATTAATTGTATCTTATTTTTCATTTTCATTTTCAAATACTCATTCCCTTCCTTTTTATAAGAAAAACAATGACCATATATAGCTTACTGGCAAAAAAAACCATAATTTGTTTTTATTTATAGAAAACAAGTTAGATAATGTCTAAAAAATTGTTTTTTAGTTTCACATTGTCCCTCATTTAATTACTGTAACACCCCAAATTCCATACCATTTAGTGTGTCCATTGACACTTAGTTTTAGAAAAATCAACGGAGTTTGAGGTGCTACATCATCAGAGTAATGCGGAAACGGAGAGCATGCACCAACGTTTGGACGATGAGTAACTGATATAAAATGCCCAAGCATAAGCTGGGTAACTTAAAAATTTCCCGAAGGAATATTCATGTGATACAATAATAGTAAATGAGTATAATTACAATCACTCAAATAGTAACTATACACTCTTAAACCAAGTCTTAATTAGACTTGTGGCTTAGAACTCAATACAGTTAATCAAACGCATTGGCCAGGACGGATGTTAGTCAAGTGAAAGTCTCCCCGTCTTTCACGGCGACTTATGACTGAACCATAAGACCAACCCTTCCTTAGACACCAAATTGTTTGACATAACTTTATTGAATTCATGCCAGAAACTAAGCCTCTATTGTCCTTCTTCGGATTCTCGTCTCAACTAGTGCCTCCTCTCGACTCCATCCATCAGTACTGTAACATCTCATTTTCAAAAGCCAATTTTTTTTTTTTAAAAAAAAAAACTTCATATATCATAGTAGAGCATCAGAGTAGATAAAATACTGAGTAACTGATACAACATTAATTTATAGCGTAGCTGCCTGTTCATAAAGAATGATACATTTATCTGTTCGAATGTTAAATGTCCTTGGTCGGGTCTTTACGCGATCTTTACATGTGCTGCTTACTCTCATCATTCGTTCTTGGGTCTCCGGACCCTGAACCTATAGTAAGAGCTGAGGTCCAATACCCATCGGACCCCAGGTAACGGTTAACCTCATGCTTATATAAACAATATGTATAACAGATATTTTCTAATATTACAGCATTGATCAATCCATTACGTCGTATGATCATTTAATAACAAGTACACTAACATGTAAAGTTATATCCGGTTTGCACATATCCAGTGCCACGATGTACGGTCGTGTCCTCAGCGTTAGGAAAACATAACGGCATTATCATGACTATAACCCGTGTAAAGCTGTATTTAGTGATCTAGATACGGTTCCCTAGTCACAGTGCATGTCCAGGACAGAGTCCCGTTCATGTCTTCATGAAACTATCCACAACATATACAAGCATACTATAAGCATTAGAGTCAGTGTTACAGTACGCGTCCGTACCTTCGTTGATGGTACTTCGGTACTTCTGACGGAATACGGTACGTTTGACAGAAATTCGGCACGTCTGACAGCGGTACGACAGCGGTACGAGATCACAGATATCCTATAGGGATAATATCACATTTATTAGTGATCCACATCATAAAAGGCATTGTAGGTACAAATTACCATTTTGCCCCTAGTTTGACTAATCGGTGAAATTTCTTCAGAGCTTCGCTACTTTGACTCTAATCTTCCAAAATGTTGACATATCTTTTTCTCCAACATATTTTTGAAATAAATATCATATTTATCCCTAAAACATGATATCTAAACTAACTTGGAAGATTAAAGACTAAACTAGCATTTCTACTATAACTACCGAAAGAACTACTAAAGTTTAAGACCAGGGACCAAAGAAATTACCCAGAGCTTCGCTACTCCTTCTCCAGAGCTCTTCCTTCTCTATACCTTCTCTCTAACTCTTCTAATTGCTCTTTGCAATGGTGTGAATTTTCAAGAGCAAGGAGAGGCTATTTATAGGAAAAATTGTGGTACTATTCATCACTTTTTCTTCTTGAATTTTGACCCTTGGATCAAGGATTTTTGAAAGCCTCAATCTTGGCCCTTGAATCCCTCAAAAACCGTCCCCCCCCCCCTCCTTCTTTCCTCAACATGACATCATCCACATGATGTCACTCCCTTGCTTTTTGGTCTTGTACCGATAAAGTTCGCTGTTCGGTTTTCTAATCACGCATTCTTAGAAAATTTCAAAAATTCCTTAGCAAATCCCTGAAGATCTAAACTTCCTCTTTAAGAATATTTTATTTAATAAAATTTTTGATCCCATTCAGGGCATTTCCTTGCCTGCTGAACATTTTCGGATAACCGTCTTCGGTTACGGAAATTACTTCGGGTAACATCAACTTCGGGACAAAAATTCACTGATTCATAATATGTCCAGTTGTTTACCACCTAATCCAAGGATTTCAAGTTATGGCTTAGTTTCTATAGGTTCTCATTTATCTGATTTGCTTTTTGGGTTTCTGATAGCTTTTTAGCCAGTTTAGTATAAACCCTTTCGGTTACGGAAATAACTTCGGAGGTAATCTACTCCGAGCTAAAAATTCACTTGTTTATAATAAGTCTTGATGTTAGCTACCTAATCCAAGGATTTTGAGATAGGATTTAATGTCTATCGGTTCTCATTTATCCTATTTGCTTTTCACAAAATATCTTCTATTATAATAATAATTTCCTTTTTTCAACAAACCACAACCCTTTTCACACACTCATTTTCCCCTTTTTTTTCTGCTTCAAAACCGTCCCCCCCCCCTTATTTTTCATTTTTATTTTGTTTTTTTAATTAATTTATATTATATTTCAATTATCTTATATAATTAGAAAAATTCTCCTATTGGTCCATTTCAATTAACATGGATTTAGGCTTTAAAAATTACTAGAATAATTGTAAACCTTTGATCTTGCTTTATTAGATTATATCTTAGCCCTTGATTAATGATTAATTTGTCTAAATTGATTAAAAAGTTTAATTAGTGCCCTAATCACATGATTAGCAACTTTTTAGGATTTAGGGTTTTTATGCACTTAATCTCATACATTTTTTTCTTAATATTTTCCAATTAATTAGCAAGTGTGTTTTATGCTAATTTTAGCCGTAAACATTTAATTAAGGGGTTTTACATAGTCATTCTTGGATATTCTCTTGATTCATGCTTAAATAATTAGCCACTAAATATTTATTTAATCCCTTACTAATTGTTGACAATTTTCTTATTTAGGATTAATCATTTTCTCACAACTATTTTACTGACATTGGTATTTTATGTCCCATATAAAATATTAAATATCACGGGATAACTTATGCTCCCCAAAATTATATTTAATTTTGCCTCATTATTTTCCAGGGAAAATAATCCCAAAAATTCCCTAAATTAGAGACAACATACTCTCTAATTTTTAACAAATATTTTATTACCATTTAGGATTTATCATAATATTTTCAGGGCATTTTATGACCCATAAGTGCATTTTAGCACTTCAATTAATTGCCTCATTATTTTCCAAGGGAATTTACCCTAGAAAATAGAATAATTTTACTATAATATTTTAAGACCACATATTCACCTATTCTCAATAGGCATTATTATGATGCTCATCATAAGTGTGATTTTTAGGGTATTACATTTCTCCCCCCGTTAAATAAAATTTCGTCCTCGAAATTTGCACTCTACCATCTAAACTCTGTACTATCTAAACTTCGGATCTTTACTCTATCTCAGGTTCGACTACAAAGATCTTGTCATATTGTACTTTGATATATAGTGTTTTCCATGGCTCCCATACACCGCGCTCAACACCATAGATACCAAAATGTCTCCATGGCTCCCATACACCATGGCAACACAAGATACTTTAAATTCTTCCATGGCGCCCACACACCATGTCAACACAAGATACCTCATACTCAATGACACGATCGCGGTCGAATTGTAATAACTAACAAACATAAGAATGTTATGGAGGTTTAGTCAAATTTGGCGGTAAAGCTAACAACAATTCCGAATGGTCTTACGTAATACGAACTATACGTTCGCCCTTGAAGTATTCTACTGACACCCGCTACTAGGGATATTATTAAAAATATATGATCATCACAATAACCAAAAGATTCTTATGATCTTCTGAGACTTGTATTAAATATTTAGAAACGAGATTAACCATATCCGATCTAAAAAATTTTCGCCCTGCTAGTTCCGTTGAGCAATATAAGTGATTTACACTTTTGCCTGTACAAGGCTTCAATTGGTGTCATCTCGACTGTTTTAACAAGAAAATTTGAAAGATTAACTTCCTTCGGGTATATTTATCATTTTTCAGGGAATTTGTTTTGACAGGATTAAGTTTTTCATAGTACTCAAGCACATTCTTTGTTCTTGAATCGTCATGTGAGACACTGATACAAATTTTCGGGGAAGAGTACCTATACGATGATTACTCTATCTGAATGATACCTATTTTATTTTTTATTTCAAGTCGTAGCCTTATAATAACTTCATCTATATATATCATATATATATTACCGAGTTCTTATAAAGGTTTTTCAAGCACTTGTGGTAGCAGTATTCCTCTATGGTCATACCTTAGAGGTATCGCCTCTATTCTCCCAAATTAAACATGATAATCATTAACGCTAGGTCATGTGTTAGTTCTCAATGTCTTTTGATGATAACTGACAATTGTAAACAAGTGCGAATGTTTTTGACAAGCTAAATGATATGATTTAAAGACAAAAACATTCTGTTAGCGTCAAACTCGAGCCTAGATAAGTGAACTCGAGTTTTCTACTAACAGAAAGCAAGACTGGCTTATCTTTGCATTTTGAACTCGAGCCTGTGTTCTTGAACTCGAGCCTAAAAGCTCCAGAAAAGGTTTTGAAAGAGTTTACGAATGAGTAAACTCGAGCCTGCATAAGCAAGCTCGAGTTTGCCTCTGGAGGGAAAACTTTTCATTTGAAAATCATTTCTTCAAACTCCACGGTTTGTATTTTGAGTAGAGTTTGCTAACTTACAAATCTTACAAACTCGAGCTTAAATAAATAAACTCGAGCCTATGGTCGTTGTGTAGAGTTTACTCTATAGTTTGAAAGACATAAAAGAGTTTACAAAATATGTAAACTCGAGCCTGCGTCTGCAAGCTCGAGTTTGCCCTTGGCAGAGAGCATTCGAACTTTCCATCGTTTAAAAAATCGAGCCTGACGTTTTACACCTCAGCCTGGTCACTAACGGACTCGAGCTTTCCATTATGTAAAGTTTTGATTTCAGATGGCCCTCGCGACAAATGACCTACTGTGCTCTGAACTCGACCCTGCTACCATGAACTCGAGCTCACCTCTGAAGAAAAATTACAAACTCCAGAGTTTGCCTTTGAACCTCCAGTTCGCACTTCACGTGTTGAACCTGACATCCCAGATGGCTTGCGAACTCGAGCCTAGACTTGCAAACTCGAGCTCGTGTCGGATCCACAATTGATTGACAGCATTGATCTCACGCGACAATCAGAGATTCTGTCATAAAGAAGAATTCCTCACTTGGAAATGATTGCCACAACGATTACCCAGAATGATTCGTTATTCAAATCAATTGATGAACATTAAAAGACCTTCATTGCAAATCAATCATCCGAAAATCAGGAAAGACTATGAACCCAACGGCTAGAGTCCACAAACAGCAAGAAATTCGAATGGAGTGAATTCTGAATAAAGAAGTAACGGTCATGAGAAGACTCACTACTATATATAGAGTTGCATACAAACATACAGTGAGACACAACAAGCAGAAACAAAAACAAAGCTCAATACTTCTCTATTATTTCAGTTCTCTTTCTGTGCAGTATCTTTTGATACTTAGAACTTCAGTGTTTATCAATATTTACTCGTGAGAGAGTTTACATACTTGTATTTCATTCATTGTAAGAATCTCAAGTCAAGGGGACTTGGAGATTGGGATTTCAGATTACAACTTGTAAGGGGGAGTGTATCCTAGAGAGAGGATAATCCTTGAGTGCAGAGTGTGTATCCGAATTGAGTGATAGTAGAAAATCCAAGGGAACCTGGGGACTGGACGTAGGTCAAGAGTTAAGACCGAACCAGTATAAATTTTGTGTCAAGCTCTTTTTCCCTATCTCTACTTTATATCCAGCTGCATCTAGTATAAGGGTGATTTGAAAAGAATTTTAAAATCCCCAATTCACCCCCTCTTGGTGATTTCCTTCACTTTCATTTGGTATCAGAGCCGGTTGTCTATTTGAAGGATTAACATCCTAGACAAAAGATCAAATGGAAGGAATTCTACCCGATGGAGCCTCAATCAACAGACCACCAGGTTTCAATGGAGAACACTACTCTTTCTGGAAGGCTAAGTTCAGGGTCTATGTAATGGCCTCTGAGTATGGTCTTTGGAAGGTCTTTGAGAAAGGAAACTATATTCCATCCTCAGTACAAGCTGATGTCAGAACTCCCAAGCGAGAAGAAGAGTATGATGACAATGATAAAAAATTAGTCACCCTCAACATGAAAGCAATCCACATGCTGCAAAGTGCTCTTGGCCAAAAGGAATATTTCAGAATCTGCACTTTGCCATCCGCTAAGCAAATGTGGGATGCTCTTGAGATAGCTCATGAAGGAACGGCTGCAATGAAAAAAAATCGCATTAATACTCTCATGACTGAATATGATTTACTACGTATGAAGTCCGGAGAATCTATTAGTGAATTTCAACTCAGGTTCACTCATCTGATTAATCAACTCACTGCATTGGGAAAAGAATATGAACAACCTGCCCAAGTGAGGAAAATACTAAACATTCTCACCAAGGAATGGGAAGCCAAGGCCACTGCAATTGAAGAAGCTCGTGGTAAATCAATGGCCTCTGTAGCAGCACTCTTTGGCAGCCTCTCTGAATATGAAGGGAAGATCAAATTCAAGAAAGGACTTGATGAGATCAATATCAAGAACAAGGGAATGGCTCTCAAGACTGTCAAAGAGGTAAAATCAGATGATGATGAAGAAGATGAAGATGAAGATGGTGAGCTAGGCATAATGGTCCGAAGATTCAAGAAGTTTTACAAAAAGGACCAATCACACATAAAGTTTCACAAAGGTAGTTCCAGCACTGAAACTAAGAAACCTATCATATGCTATGAGTGTGAAAAACCGCCACATCAAATCGAAATGCCCTCACCAAGAACAAAGAAAAGAAATTCAATAAGTTCAAGAAAAGAGCTTACGTGTCGGCTATATGGGGCAACACTCATCCGATGAAGATGAGGCGAAGAAGAAGAAAGTGCAAATCTCTGTCTTGTGGCCCAAGAGGAATCGATAACGAAGAGGTAAGTAACTCTAATTTGCCTTATGATGAACTATCTTCTGCATACAATTCTCTCTTCACTGAATTTAAGAAAACTTCAAAAGAACTTCTATTTTCAAAAAGAAAAATTAAGTCATTAGAAGAACAAGCTCAAACTATTCCTACACCTATTTCTGTTTGTGAAACAAATAAGGAAAACTCTGCTTGTCCTAATCATGGTGCAAAACCAACTTATAATGAATTGTTTGCTGAGTATAATCTTGTTCAAAATGAGTTTGATGAACTTGCTGAAAAATATGTTGCTTTGAAAAATAAGAATACAACACTTGAACAAAGAAGCAGAAAATTCTTCTTTTCCTAAAAATATCATATGTGATGAATGTCTTATTCTGGAAAAGAAAAATGAATATCTTACAAAGACTCTTGAAAAATTCACTAGAGGGAATGAAATGCTTGAAATCATTTTGAAACAGCAAAGATTCACAAATGACAAATCAGGAATTGGTTACAAACCTGATTGTGATAAAAAGAAAGGCAAAAAGAAACATGGACAAAGATCATACATGAAGAAAAATGGGTACCTAAAAGATTATGTCCCTTTTTATGCAGGTTTGTCTTAGAGCATCAAATCCCAATAAATGGTACATTGACAGTGGATGCTCAAGACACATGACAGGAGACCAATCCAAGTTTGCTTCAATCAAACATAAGGAAGGTGGCAAGGTAACATTTGGTGGAAATCAGTCCGGAACAAATGTTGGTATTGGTAAAATTGGAAACAACAATGGACCACAAATCAAAGATGTTTACCTTGTGGATGGATTATGTCACAATCTCCTTAGTGTGAGTCAAAGCACAGACAAAGGAAATTTAGTCATCTTTGATTTAGAAGAATGTTTGATTGTAAGTAAGGATGTTCTCTCCTTAGATGGAATTAAATCCAAAGCACTGTTCAGAGCTCCAAGAGAAGGTAACTGCTATACTCTTAATCATTCGAAAACAATACTGATTCTGAAAAATGTTTTGTTGGTAACTTGGATGAAAGTTGGTTATGGCATAAACGTTTAGGACATGTTAATATGATTCAACTTGATAAGCTACAGAAAAAGGAATTGGTTATTGGTTTACCAAAACTTTCTTTTGAAAATGACATGATCTGTGATGCTTGTCAAAAAGGTAAACAAACCAAATCTTCTTTCAAATCAAAGGCTGAAATATCAACTAATAGACCTCTTCAATTACTCCATATGGATTTAGTTGGACCATCTAGAGTAAAAAGCCTTGGTGGCAATCTTTATACCTTGGTTATAGTGGATGATTTTTCAAGGTTTACTTGGGTCATTCTTTTGTCTTCAAAAGATAAAACATTTGATCAATTTGTTGTGTTTGCCAAGAAGGTCCAAAACGAGAAAGGATTCTCTATTGCAGTATTCGTACGCATCATGGTAGAGAATTTGAGAATCATGCCTTTGGAGAATTCTCGTGATAGTATGGGAATCAATCATAACTTCTCGGCTCCAAGAACCCCACAAAAAATGGAGTTGTTGAAAGGAAGAATAGAGTGCTCACGGAAATGGCAAGGTCAATGCTAAATGAAAATCAAACATCTCAAGTGTTTTGGGCTGATGCTATGAGCACTGCATGTTACATATCAAACAAGGCATATCTCCGGAAGAAATTAAACAAAACTCCCTATGAGCTCTACAAAGGAAGAAAACCCAACTTAGCTCACTTGCACATCTTTGGATGTAAGTGCTTCATCCACAACAATGGTAAGGACAGCTTGGGTAAGTTTGATCCCAAAGCTGATGAAGGTATATTCTTGGGTTATTCAAGTAGAAGTAAAGCATATAGAGTTTATAATACCCGCACTCACATTGTTGAAGAATCTATGCATGTTGTATTCGTGAAACCAAATCTAACAAGTCCTTGGATGATGATGATTTTCCTATTTCAAATCAACTTGACTCAAAATCAACTTGTTTCAACAAATACCGAAAAGATTTGCAAAAGGATTAAACCGAAAACCATTGTGAAAACGCTTGTGAAAACAAGTGTTCAAACTCAACCAAAATCATGGAGATACGGTAGGAGTCATCCTCTGGATCAAGTGATAGGTGATGCAAATCAAGGAGTAAGAACCGAAGAAGCACTTTAAATGAAGTTACTTTTTCTGCTTTCATTTCTAAAATTGAACCCTCTAAAATTGATGAAGCCCTTTCAGACAATGATTGGGTTATAGCAATGCAAGAGGAGTTACACCAATTTGAAAGAAATCAAGTTTGGGACTTGGTAGGTAGGCCTAAAGACCATCCAGTCATTGGCACTAAGTGGGTATTCAAGAACAAACGTGATGAATCCGCCATTATCATTTGTAATAAGGCAAGGCTGGTTGCAAAAGGCTATAATCAAGAAGAAGGAATTGATTATGAAGAAACTTGTGCTCCAGTAGCTAGATTGGAAGCTATAAGAGTTCTTTTAGCCTTTGCATGTGTCAAAGGATTCAAACTTTTCCAAATGGATGTGAAATCCGCCTTTTTAAATGGTGTTATTCAGGAGGAAGTTTATGTCGAACAACCTCCAGGTTTTCTAAATGAACATCATCCAGATCATGTTTATCATCTCAAAAAGGCCTTATATGGTCTTAAGCAAGCTCTTAGAGCTTGGTATGAGCGATCAAGCAATTTCCTTCTTGATCAAGGATTCGTTAGAGGTAAAGCACATACAACTCTCTTTATTAAGAAGAATAAACTTGGAGATATATTAATAGTTCAAATTTATGTTGATGACATTATATTTGGTGCTTCTAATAACGCTATGTGTGAAGAATTTGCTAAGACAATGCAGGAGAATTTGAGATGTCTATGATGGGAGAACTTAATTTCTTCCTTGGTCTTCAAATCAAGCAACGCCATGATGGAATCTTCATTTCCCAGACTAAGTATTTAAAAGATCTATTGAAGAAATATGGTTTAGAAGATTGTAATGGAGCAGACACTCCAATGAGCTCAACTGCAACACTGGATGCTGATGAAAAAGGCACTGATTTCAACATTACTAAATATAGAGGAATGATTGGATCATTACTCTACCTTACCGCAAGTCGTCCAGACATTCAATTCAGTGTTGGAATGTGTACTAGATTCCAATCTGCCCCCAAGGAGTCTCATGCTGAACATGTCAAAAGAATCTTCAGATATCTTGCTGATACAAAGACTCTTGGATTGTGGTTTCCCAAAGATCAGCATGAGCATCTGATAGCCTATACAGATTCAGATTATGCAGGTTACAAAACTGACAGAAAAAGCACCAGTGGTCAATGTGAGTTCTTTGGAGGATCACTTGTATCTTGGTTTAGCAAGAAACAAACCACAGTAGCTGTATCATCCACTGAAGCTGAATATGTTGCTGCATCAAGTTGCTGTGCACAAGTCTTATGGCTCAAACAACAACTTCAAGATCTTGGAATCCATCTTAAAGAAATTCCAATTCTGTGTGACAATACAAGCACAATAAGCTTGGCCAAGAATCCAGTGCACCATACTCGAACCAAGCATATTGATGTTAGACATCATTTCATAAGAGATCATGTTCAAAAGAAAGATGTCAAAGTCATGTTCATCCCAACTCACTTGCAATTTGCTGATATCTTCACCAAACCATTAGCAAAAGAACAATTTGTGTTCATAAGAAGAGAATTGGGAATGGTAAATCCCAATGAGTTACATGTCTTTTGCAGGATGGTTGTTATGATCAACATCACTAAACATAAACTGCAAGTTTGCTGTCAAGGAAGACGAACTCGAGCCTACCAGAGCCAGACTCGAGCTCGAGAGAATCAAGGAAAATGAAATGTTTTAGAAAAAGCCAGACTCGAGCCTATTAGTTGCTAAGCTCGAGTTCGCGGGAGTCAGAAAGGAAATGAAGTTGTTGCAGAAAGACGAACTCGAGCCTATTAGTTGGCGAACTCGAGTTCGCGGGAGACAGAGAGCAACTCAGTTCTGAGAGTTTCACAGACTCGAGCTTGTAAGTGACTAGACTCGAGCCTAAGGGAAATTTCAAGGGTTCACACATACACTTTTGAAGTCCAGGTTAGTACAAAATCACACAAACTCGAGCCTACACCTGTGAACTCGAGTTCACCCTCGAGCTTAAACCTAAAAATCTCTCAAATCCTCTCATCTCCCTCCACGAAAATCTGAGAAATGGCCTCCAAACGACCTGCAACCGACGAAAGACCCAATCCAGTCCATGGAGAACAACAAATTCCCCCACACAATGTACCTCCTCGACCTCCAAGAAGAAAATCGTTCCCCAAACGATACAAACATGGAGTTGATAGAAGAATCCCAGGTGTTCCTACAACTCACTCTTCTCCTTCCAAAGAGGACTCAGCTCAAACTCGCATGCATACGTAAACAAATGACTAGTAGAGGAAAAGATAAAGTTCCGTGAGGTAACTGAGACCTACCAATCCAAACGAACCAAGAAGAATGTTCCTACAGCTGGACAAGCAAGCTCTCAAGCTCAATCTACCTCTCAATGACGAGAGGAATCTGTGCCTCAGGTATCTAAAGAGACCCCTGCTCTATCTGAGATTTACAAACACTCTTCAATACCTAGAGGATTTTCCAATGAGGTTGTGAGATTATCTGGTGAGGATGCAATTAGATTTAAGGAGAATTATGAGCATAAAGTCTTTTGCCCTGCTGTACATGTGGATTTAGCTCACCTAAAAGAAGACTGTAACCTTGATCTCAACCCCTGGTTTGCCCAATTTGAGCCTTTGATATCCATAAAAGCCTCCTACACCAACTCTTGTCAAAGTATTTTATCATTACATGCAAAGTGATAATCTCCTGGATAATGACAGAATTTGGTTGAGGAGAGGATTACCACAACCATTAGAGGGAAAAAGATCACCATATCTCCTTCCTCCTTGAATTCCCTTCTTCAAATTCATAACCCCCCACCTGTTGCATCATTAAATTATACTGATAGGCAGATATTTTCACTGCTTAAACCCAATGAACCTATCCCTGATGCATTGGAAATTCTAAATTTTACTCCTGTTTCAATGCCCCCTAAGCAAAGAGCTGCCTGGTATATTTATACTAGGAATCTCATTCAAAAAGGAGGAAATTTCACCCATTTCGCAAAGAAGGATTTCCCTATCTTTGCTTATATTCTTGACCAAGTGCCTCACAATATTGGGCACTGGATCTTCAAAGAAATGGCTCGATTTCGATTTACTGGTCGAAAATCATCCCAAATTCCTTTTGCTAGCCTCATCTCTGTGATTCTCTTCCATGAGAAGATCTGGTACCTTCCTGCCAACGAGCAACCAGAAAAACCCCAGACATTTGGTAGGCACATCCTGAATCTCATGAGAAACAGTTTTGACGAGGGTAGTGATCAGTCCAGAGCTCCTCCTCAAATCTCTCTGTCAAGATAACCTCAGAATTTAAGCAATACAAAGGAGAGGTCAAGAAAGGATATGATGAGATGACAGATGCCCAAGAGGACTTGACTCTTGAACATGAAATTCTAAAGGAAAAAGTTCAAGACCTCAGTGGTCAGATTGGAGAACAATCCATAAGCATCTCCACTCTTTTTGTATCTATGGCTAGTCTCAGTGACAAAATGGACAAAATATTGCAACATTAGTCCATGTCTGCTTCTGGTTTGGGTACTTCTACCTCTGCTGGTCCTAGTTCAGCAATTCCTCCCATTCTCCCTGAACCAACTTCCACCATACCCACATCTTCCATACCCCCTGAACCATCCATCCCTACTGCCTCCACCACTTCTGATCCTGCTATTGCACCTTCTTCTACCCCATCTGATCCACCCTTGTTTGCTGATGACAAAGGGGGAGAAGAATTGAAGTGAAAGAGCAGTCAGCAGTCATTTTTCTTATGTTTTTGATCATCTTAATCATATTTGCTTTTGAAACTCTACTATCATTCTGTAATATGTTCTAAGTTATGCAGTGTACTTAATGTTTCATTTGCTTTCTGCTGCTAACTCTGATGCAAATTCAGATTCTGTTTTTGTTTCAAACTTGTATTCTGAATCTGACTTCTACTCCCATTCTGGCTCTAATTGCAATTTCAATATTTAATCATATGCAATTGAACTCAAAAGAAAGTCATCCAGTAAACTGATATGAAAACAATCATTTGTTTCCTTGCCTAAACAGAAATAGATCAGGAGAGTCAAAGAGTTTGCATATGTCTTAAACAAGCTACCCTTAATTATGTTTACATGATCAAATCCTATTTTTGAAAGGAGTTAACTGTTTACAAGTGTTGTCATCATCAAAAAGGGGGAGAATGTTAGTTCTCAATGTCTTTTGATGATAACTGACAATTGTAAACAAGTGCGAATGTTTTTGACAAGCTAAATGATATGATTTAAAGACAAAAACATTCTTCCAGCGTCAAACTCGAGCCTAGATAAGTGAACTCGAGTTTGCCACTAACAGAAGCAAGACTCGGCTTATCTTTGCATTTTGAACTCGAGCATGTGTTCTTGAACTCGAGCCTAAAAGCTCCATAAAAGGTTTTGAAAGAGTTTACGAATGAGTAAACTCGAGCCTGCATAAGCAAGCTCGAGTTTGCCTCTGGAGGGAAAACTTTTCATTTGAAAATCATTTCTTCAAACTCCACGGTTTGTATTTTGAGTAGAGTTTGCTAACTTACAAATCTTACAAACTCGAGCTTAAATAAATAAACTCGAGCCTATGGTCGTTGTGTAGAGTTTACTCTATAGTTTGAAAGACATAAAAGAGTTTACAAAATATGTAAACTCGAGCCTGCGTCTGCAAGCTCGAGTTTGCCCTTGGCAGAGAGCATTCGAACTTTCCATCGTTTAAAAACTCGAGCCTGACGTTTTACACCTCAGCCTGCTCACTAACGGACTCGAGCTTGCCATTATGTAAAGTTTTGATTTCAGATGGCCCTCGCGACAAATGACCTACTGTGCTCTGAACTCGACCCTGCTACCATGAACTCGAGCTCACCTCTGAAGAAAAATTACAAACTCCAGAGTTTGCCTTTGAACCTCCGGTTCGCACTTCACAGAAGCTGAACCTGACATCCCAGATGGCTTGCGAACTCGAGCCTAGACTTGCAAACTCGAGCTCGTGTCAGATCCACAATTGATTAACAACATTGATCTCACGCGACAATCAGAGATTCTGTCATAAAGAAGAATTCCTCACTTGGAAATGATTGCCACAACGATTACCCAGAATGATTCGTTATTCAAATCAATTGATGAACATTAAAAGACCTTCATTGCAAATCAATCATCCGAAAATCAGGAAAGACTATGAACCCAACGGCTACTGTAACATCCCAATTTAAGAGCCAAATTTTTTTTAAAAAAAAATCAATCAGAGTAGAGCATCGGAATAAAACATTGAGTAACTGATTATAACAATAACAGTGGCGTAATCGCCTGTTCATAAAGATTAATACATTATCTGTTTACGACTTTAAATCTTCTCGGCCGATCATTACTCGGTCTTCATGTGGTCTTCATCTTCATGTGTGTTGTCTGCTCTGCTTACTCTTATCCTCCGTCCTTGGTCCCTCTCTCCAGACCTTGATGTGATGCTATAGTAAGAGCTGAGATCCAATGGCCATCGGATCTCAGGTAACGGTTAACCTCATGCTTATATAACAATATATGATCAACAGATATTTCTAGAAATACAGCAATGATCCTTGATCATTTAATAACAACTACCCTACAAGCAAAGTTATCTGCCTGCACTATTCACCAGTGCCACGATGATCGGTCGTGTCCTCAGCGCTAGGAAAACATAACGGTATTATCAAAACCATAACCCGTGAAGCTGTATGTGATTATCTAAGTTTATTACCTTAGTCACTGTGCATGGCCCAGAACAGAGTTCCACCCATGGCTTATGAAACTATCCATATCATATATAAGCGGACTATAAGCATCGAGTCGTATCACAAGATAGCCGCGAACGTACCTTCGTTTGATGGTACTTCGGTACTTTTGACGGAAATGGCACGCTTTACTAAAACGGCGAAACGTCCAACAATGCACATCGGACAAAATGAACGGCAAAGAAATCAGAGTTTTTGATGTCCTATAAGAGTAATATCACTTTTATTAGTGATTTGACAACATAACTGGCATTTTAGGTAAAAATTACCATTTTGCCCCTTTACCCCTAATTGGCGGAATTTCGCCAGCACTTCGTTACTCTTACAAATTTTCTTCTCGAAATTTCGCCAGAACTTCGACGCAATTATGATTTTTGAAATTCTAGACTAATATAGACCTATCATATGATACCCAATCATGCTTGAAAAATTAAAGGCTATACTAGCAGTACTACTCTAACTATTGAAAGAACTACGAAAGCTTAAAGCTTGCTATTTTAGCTTTTCGGGGACTCAATCCCTACCAAGTTTTACCTCTTTAGGCATCTTTCAATGCAATGAGGCCTAAAACAATAGTAGGAATCTCACTCCCTACTTACTAAAACTATCTAACAATTCTACTAACGGACTAAAAAGCTAAAGACCGAAGGACTTACCCGTTGAAGACTTCTATAGAATTTTCCCCAGAGCTTCTCTCTCTTGTTTCCCTCTCTAGATTCGGCCAAGGAGGAGAAAATGGTGTGAAGAATTGTGAAGGAGGGGGTATTTATAGAAAAGGAGGTAGGGTTTCGGCCGTCGGATCAACTTTGTGAGGAGCGATATGGGCCGTCCAAAGCAACTTTTCAAAAAACCCCTTTTTCCTTCTTCCCTTTCACACTTGGCCGAAATCCATGCTCCAAAATAAAGGGTTTGGCCAATGGGAGGTGGCCACGTGTCACCTTCCAGAAGCTTTCAGATGAATTTCTCCGATCGGTAACCGATTCGCGTAATTTCGGAAAAATCTCAAAATTCTGGATTTACAACTTTGAAGACATATACTCACTTAGTAGAAATGTCCAAGTTAACCTAAATTTTGATTCCATATAGGGCTCCAACAGTCCAGTTGAAGTTTTCTCGAAAAACGTGTCCGAACGTGTTCGGTTTCAGAACGCATTTCTGGAAACATCATCTTCTTCAGAAAAATTCACTGATTCCAAATATGTCCAGATAAATTTAAACTCATTCCTAGATGTTGAGTTAGAATTTATTTTCTTCATATCAAAAAATGTGCCTATCTGCATTTTTCCCTATTTCGTCTTATTAGGAAAATGCACAAACGGTCTCGGAATTTACTTCCGGAAGAGGTCACTTGAAGGTAAAAACTCACTAATCAATATTTTACCTTGACTTTGGGATTCCCATTCCTAGATCTCTAGATAGGATCCGTTTCCTAAATATTAATTTACTATTCACTCTATTTTACTTTAATTAATTATAATATATAATATTAGCAAGTTGCATAATTTATTTTCCCTTTTCATTTTCATTTTTTTTCTTCCTCTTTTTTTTTCTCTGCCCCTTTTTTTTTTAATTTCGTTATTTTTAATTTAATTTAATTATTTAATTAATTTAATAATTAATTAAATAATTTTTTTACATAATTTTTTTACAAAAATTTCCTATTGGTCTATTCTTGCATTTAGGCTTAAAAATACCTAAACTCATCCATTTCTCTCAAAACTTTCCAATTAATTAACAAGTATATTTTTACTAATTTTTAAGCCAAAAACCACTAATTTTAGGGTTCTACATAATTATTCATGAATTTCCTTTACTTATACTTAAGTAATTAGCCCAATATTACTTAATTACTTTATTATCACTTGTTGATAATTTTCTTAATTACAATACCCTATTACCTCCATACTCTTGCATTAACATTAGTATTTTCATGCCTCTTGCATTTTTAGAAATTACAAGGGTAATTTAGTCATTTCACTTCTTTTTGAGTATTTTCCAACAATTTCTCCAAGTTCATAATTTATTAAATTACAGTAATTAGAGATAGCATACTCTCTTAATTCAGTTGGTCATTTTACTGTCTTTTAGGATTTTTCATAATTTTTCTAAGTTATTTATGTCCCGTAGGGGCATTTCTGTCATTTTGGCACTTTGGCCCTTAAATTCTCTAATTTCCAAGAGATTTTTCCTTAGAAAATAAAATAATTATAACTTAATATTTGATATCCCATATTCACCTACTTTCTATAGGTTTAACTTTACCAAATTATGATATAGATTTTTAGGGTATTACAGCTAGAGTCCACAAACAGCAATAAATTCGAAAGGAGAGAATTCTGAATAAAGAAGCAACGGTCATGAGAAGACTCACTACTATATATAGAGTTGCATACAAACATACAGTGAGACACAACAAGTAGAAACAAAAACAAAGCTCAATACTTCTCTATTATTTCAGTTCTCTTTCTGTGCAGTATCTTTTGATACTTAGAACTTCAATGTTTATCAATATTTACTCTGTGAGAGAGTTTACATACTTGTATTTCATTCGTTGTAAGAATCTCAAGTCAAGGGGACTTAGAGATTGGGATTTCAGATTACAACTTGTAAGGGGGAGTGTATCCTAGAGAGAGGATAATCCTTGAGTACAGAGTGTGTATCTGAATTGAGTGATAGTAGAAAATCCTAGGGAGCCTGGGGACTGGACGTAGGTCAAGAGTTAAGACCGAACCAGTATAAATTCTGTGTAAAGCTCTTCTTCCCTATCTCTACTTTATATCCAGCTGCATCTAGTATAAGGGTGATTTGAAAAGAATTTTAAAATCCCCAATTCACCCCCCTCTTGGTGATTTCCTTCACTTTCAATGTGTGGATTAGATTGACTTGAGAGGCTCCAACTCACGAGAGGTGTAAGTCATTACGCTATCCTGCTGCAGCAAGACATATCCCAATCCATACCTACTGGTACCACTACAGACTACTTGGATTTTGGGATAACCAATTTCTTCGTGCTGTAACCAACTTCTCCCTCAATCTATGGAAGCTCATTTCACAGTCCTTGCTCCACACAATCGATTTGATTTTTACTCTTGAGCCTTGTAAATGGTAGGTTATAAGAAATTTTATATGAATCTGCGGTACTATCCCGCTAGACCCAAAAACTACATATCTATGTTGCTATTTCTTGTTATTTTTATTCCAGAACTGCTTCCACATGGCCGAAATAGTTAACAATCATAGTCGCGTAATGGAACATGGCCTAAAAAAATTTATTCCTGACGGCCATCTCTCATAAATATTTAGTAAAGTGTCGCGTCTGCCTTTAGTATTCTCGCTATTGATAGTCATCGTTCTCTATTTTTTTTTCTGAAGAGGTGAGGACGTCGTTCATCGACACCTCTTTTTAACCCTTCCTATGTGTTTGAGAGAAAATTTTGTTCCAGTATTCTATGAACAAGATAGGGGCATTTAGAGCAAAGCTTCGCTACTCCTTCTCTAGAGCTCTTCCTTCTCTCTAACTCTTCTAATTGCTCTTTGCAATGGTGTGAATTTTCAAGAGCAAGGAGAGGCTATTTATAGGAAAAATTGTGGCACTATTCATCACTTTTTCTTCTTGAATTTTGACCCTTGGATCAAGGATTTTTGAAAGCTTCAATCTTGGCCCTTGAATCCCTCAAAAACCGTCCCCCCTCCTTCTTTCCTCAATATGACATCATCCACATGATGTCACTCCCTTGCTTTTTGGTCTTGAACCGATAAAGTTCGCTGTTCGGTGTTCTAATCGCGTATTCTTAGAAAATCTCAAAAATTCCTTAGCAGCTCCCTGAAGATCTAAACTTCCTCTTTAAGAATATTTGATTTAATAAAATTTTTTTATCCCATTCAGGGCATTTCCTTGCCTGCTGAACATTTTTGAATAACCGTCTTCAGTTACGGAAATTACTTCGGGTAACATCAACTTCGGGACAAAAATTCACTGATTCATAATATGTCCAGTTGTTTACCACCTAATCCAAGGATTTCAAGTTATGGCTTATTTTCTACAGGTTCTCATTTATCTGATTTGCTTTTTGGGTTTCTGATAGCTTTTTAGCCAGTTCAGTATAAACCCTTTCGGTTACGGAAATAACTTCGGAGGTAACCTACTCCGAGCTAAAAATTCACTTGTTTATAATAAGTCCTGATGTTAGCTACCTAATCCAAGGATTTTGAGATAGGATTTAATTTCTATCGGTTCTCATTTATCCTATTTGCTTTTCACAAAATATCTTCTATTATAATAATAATTTCCCTTTTTCAACAAACCACAACCCTTTTCACACCCACTCTTCTTTTTCAACTAAACCACAACCCTTTTCACACACTCCTTTTTCCCTTTTTTTCTTCTTCAAAACCGTCTCCCCCCCCCCTTATTTTTCATTTTTATTTTGTTTTTTTAATTAATTTATATTATATTTCAATTATCTTATATAATTAGCAAAATTCTCCTATTGGTCCATTTCAATTAACATGGATTTAGGCTTTAAAAATTACTAGAATAATTGTAAACCTTTGATCTTGCTTTATTAGATTATATCTTAGCCCTTGATTAATGATTAATTTGTCTAAATTGATTAACAATTTTAATTAGTGCCCTAATCACATGATTAGCAACTTTTTAGGATTTAGGGTTTTTATGCACTTAATCTCATACATTTTTTTCTTAATATTTTCCAATTAATTAGCAAGTGTGTTTTATGCTAATTTTAGCCGTAAACATTTAATTAAGGGGTTTTACATAGTCATTCTTGGATATTCTCTTGATTCATGCTTAAATAATTAGCCACTAAATATTTATTTAATCCCTTACTAATTGTTGACAATTTTCTGATTTAGGATTAATCATTTTCTCACAACTATTTTACTGACATTGGTATTTTATGTCCCATATAAAATATTAAAAATCATAGGGTAACTTATGCTCCCCAAAATTATATTTAATTTTGCCTCATTATTTTCCAGGGAAAATAATCCCAAAAATTCCCTAAATTAGAGACAACATACTCTCTAATTTTGAAAAAATATTTTATTACCATTTAGGATTTATCATAATATTTTCAGGGCATTTTATGACCCATAAGTGCATTTTAGCACTTCAATTAATTGCCTCATTATTTTCCAAGGGAATTTACCCTAGAAAATAGAATAATTTTACTATAATATTTTGAGACCACATATCCACCTATTCCCAATAGGCATTATTATGATGCTCATCGTAAGTGTGATTTTTAGGGTATTACAAGTACCCCTTCACAGCTCCATCCATCGGTGACTCTTCACGGCTCCGTCCATTGGTGCCTCCTCAGTTCCAGGTTCCTTTCCTGAACTTTTAGTCAAGGCTGAGATTCAATCGAAATTGAACCCCAGGTAACAGTTAACCTCTATAGCAGATATAACAATATATGACAAATATTCATTACATATCAGCATTAACCATACATAGCACACAGCAGATGTAAGGTTACAACAATATATAGCACACAGCAAATGTAATGTCAACAGTACAACAATACATAGCACATAGCAAATGTAATGTTCGCAACGTTTGCACTAACCAATGCCACAACAGCTCCTCGTGTCCTCAACGCTAGGAAAACAACCATACGGTATTATCAAGACTATAACCCGCATAAAGCTGAATGTATACATGTGGCCTAAGCCCCATAACTTAGCCAGGTGCATGACCCAAGACCTAGTCTTGTCCATGACTTCATGAATCATTCAATCATATATAATCATACAAGATATAGGTGATTAAAGTTACCAGTACGCGAACGTACCTTTCACCGTGTAATTACCAAAACGTCCGTCCTTTGAATCCGATCGACCCCGGACTTCCCGGATATCCTATACATTATCTTCGGATTATTTCCTTTTCCATAACTTATATGATATTGTAATTAATACCATATTTCCTAGAATAATATCAAAAAGGATATTTTCACCCCTTTTTACCCTTAGTGGATTATTTATCCCATTATTACCCTTACATTTTCTCAAAAACTAAATGCTGGATTTTCTAGGCAGATTTTTCAGCAACTTTGAAAAATCATAATTAATTCTACAAAAATCCTTTTCGAGTGATTCAAAATTCCTTATGACCCTTGACATATATATTTTCAAGGAAAAATATTCCCAGAATCTATAACATCAATAATCATTCTCAGGTTTTAAGTTTCTCAACGCTGCCCAATTTTAATCCCAGAAACATAGCTTAAAGTCAAAAATATGTTACTCCTTGTGTAGAACTCAAAATGCTTCATATTTTATATATTTAGAAATCCCTGGATGTCTAATTTATTCATGTAAAATATCATGATTTTTAAATATCATTTCATTCATAAAATAATAGCCTCAACGTGGCTGACTCCAGAAAACAGCAAACCAAAATTTTACCAACAATTTGCTACTTTGATCTTCAACTTCCAAGAATTATGTTCCACCATAATTTTCATCAAATTTTCGTTCTAAACTCATTTTCAACCTCAAAAACATGAAAACAAAATTACTTTTGAAGATTCAAGATCAAAGAACAATTTTACTATAACTTTAAAAATCAAAACTCAAGAACTAGAGAACTTTACCCTTGAAGAACCTTGCTCCTTCTCCTTTCTTCAAGAACTCTCACTCTCACTACTATGGATCAGCTTATGTTAGCTTGTGTTGTTGTGAAGAAAAATGAAGAGAATTTCTCTCTATTTATAGGGAAAATTCAAGGGTTAAAATGGTAATCTCTCACTCTCTCTCTCTCTCTCCCCCATGCGTCCTTGTCTCTTCTCTCTCCTTATCCTCTTCCAAAATCCTAACCTATCTTATCTTTTTCATTTATGACCATTAATTATCTTATCTTATTGAGCAAGTTGCTTATTTTGCATGTGTTTTGATCAAAAAAAATCTGATCTTATCCCTTGGCCAGCTGCTTGAACGAAATTGTACACTAAGATAGCTGGTTTAGTAAGATCTTTTAATGTCAAAAACAATAGCTTAGGTTTCCCTAAGTTTCTAGAAACAATTGGCTTAAGACATGTGCTCTTATCTTGAATTAATTGCCCATAAATGCTCCCACATGCCTAGCTGATTGGAAAGACTTTTGGGCAGATTTTTATGATGCAACTAATGCCACAAGATAAGCTTTAAGTGCCATTTGAAATTAGATGCCAACTTGTAATTGATTTGTTAGCTTATCAAGTTACATTGGGATATTATTTGACAAGATTTATCTTGTCATAATGGCCCCTTAAGTTTTGAAATTTCAGCCCCTCATGGCCCTCAAAAATTGTCTTTCCATGTGTCTCAATCTTATGGAAGAAAGCTAAATAAATATCAAGTCATTTTAAATTTTTTCCACATGTGCTCTAATCATCAAATCTTATCCAAATCCTGGCATTAATCAAGCCCATGTGCTTTAGCTGAAAATTGTAATACCCGGACAAATGAGATGACTATTTTTGGATAAGTGAATATGTAGTCTCAATATCTGTGATATAGTTATTGTATTTTCTAGGGAAAAATCTCTTGGAAATTAGGAAGAAATAATAATGGGTCAAAATTACGAAAATGCCCCTGTAGAGCATAAAATGGCCTAGAGAATTATGATAAATTCAAGAAGGCAGTAAAATAATTATTAAAATTAAGAGAGTATATTGTCTCTAATTTAGATAATTTATTAAATTATTACCTTGGAAAAATAAAGGGGGAAAATTTAAAAAGTATTATAATGACCAAAATGCCCCCGTGAATTATGATATAATGCATGAGGCATAAAACACCAAAGTAAGTACAAAAGTTGTGAGGTAATGAGTCATTCTAATTAAGAAAATTAGCAGCAAGTATTAAGGAATTAATTAAGTAATTATTGGCAAATTACTTAAGCATGAACAAAGGAAAATCCAAAGATAAATATGTAAAACCCTATAATTAGGGGATAATGGATAAAAATTAGCATAAATATATTTGCTAATTAATTGGAAAATTTGAAGAAAAAATGGTAAGATTGAGTAGCTTTAAGCCTAATTGCAAGAATGGACCAATAGGAAATTTTGTGAAAAATTATGTAAAAATAATTAAAATAATAATTAATTAATTAATTAAAAAATAAAATAAATATATATATAAAATAAATGTGTGTGTGCCGACATCTTTGTGTGAGGTGTAAATAAACACCGACAGAAATTGGATCCTATCTAGAGAACCAGGAACAGGATTTCTAAAGTCAGTAAAGAATATGAAAGAGTGGATTTTTATCTTGAAGTAGACTGTTCCAGAAGTTATTTCCGAGATCGGTGGAGCATTTTGATAGTAAGACGAAATAGGGTAATCTGTGAAAAAGGCAGATAGTCACAGATTTAGAATTCGAGGAAAATAAATTATAACTCAACATCTAGGGATGAGTTTATAATTATCTGGACATATTTGGAATCAGTGAATTTTTGTCCAGAGGTTGATGATCCGAAAGTTCGTTCCGTAACCGGCACGTTTTTCCGTAAAAATTCAGCAGGACCGGAGAAGACCTGGACAAGATCAAAACTTTGTTTAGAACAAGTATTTTTAGTGAGTGAGAAAGGGTCTTCAAAGTTGTGATTCCATATTTTTGGGATTTTACAACATTACGCAATTCGAACACCGAAACGGAACTTTATCGGGTAGGAGCTTCTAGAAAGGGGCTAAATGGCACCATGTGATTGGTCATGGCTTCCACCTAAGGGGAGGGGGAGGTCGGCTGCCATGTGTAGGGCTGAGATGATGCCACTCCAACAAAGTGCGATCCGGCGGTCGATATCCGGTCTGGTAAAGCATGAATAGTGTCACAGAATTTCACTATAAATACCCCCCTCACTTCATTTCATTCTTCACACCAAAATCCCTTGAGATTTTCGAATTGAGCAGCAAGGAGGAAGGGAAGAAGTCCGGGGAATTTTGCAGCGAAGCTCTGAGTAAGTTTTTCGATCCTTAGTCTTAAGTTTCGCTAGTTGGAGTAGAAATGTTAGATTAGTCTTTAATCTTCGAAGTATGATTAGATATCATATGTTAGGGGTATTTTAAGCATGAATTTTGAAAATCATGGTGGGGTTGAAGTTCTGTCAAAATTTTGGAAAGTCGGAGTCAAAGTAGCGAAGCCGCGAAATTCCGCTGATTAGGGAATAGGGGCAAAATGGTAATTTTTACCTAAAATGCTGTTATGATGTCAAATATTGATAATGGTGATATTATCATTATAGGATATCAGTAATCTTGATCTGTTGTCGTTACGCTGTCCGACGTACATTGTCACCATTGCTTCTCACAAAAGTGCGCTTCAGTCAAACGTACTGTAAGTACCGTATATTGTCAACGGAGGTACGTTCGCGTACTGTAACACTACCTCTGATGAATATTGAATGCATATATGTGATGATATGTTGTGTGAATAGTTTGGTGCCGAAGGCAAGGCTAGTCTATGTGGGTGTGCCAATTAGTCGCCGTAAAGTCGGTGAGGCCCCCATGGTAGACACTTACCTGGCCATTCTATTCAGTGCTATATGCATCGTGTCTATGGAATCGTACATAGATGCACCGTGTCTATGGAATCGTACATAGATGCACCGTGTCTATGGAATCATACATAGATGCCTGTGTCTATGGAACCGTACTTAGATGCACTGTGATCAAGGAACCGTACTTGGATCACTACTACAGTTTTTACGGGTTATTGTCATGATAATGCTGTATTGTTTTCCTATATGGATCGTTGCTGTGATTCTAGAAATATCTGTTACGCATATGTTGTTTATAAGCATGAGGTTAACCGTTACCTGAGATCCAATGTGGTAAATTGGATCTCAGCTATAGCTTCAGGGTCCGGAGGACCGAGGGCCGAGGAAAGAAGCAAGCAGGCCACGTAGAAGATCCGGTTGAAGATTTCTTTCTGTTGTATTATACTTTTGAACCACACGGTTTTTGTATCGTTGTTGTATCCAGCCAGACTTACGGCATTTTATATATACATATCAGTTACTCAATCGCTCTGATGCTCTACTCTGATTATTTGAAATGATGTTTTGATGAAAAAAAAAATATACTGCTTCTGGAAATTGGGATGTTACAAAAATGAAGACTTCTTTCCTCTCTTGGTTATAAATTAACCATTATTTAATGTGTTAATTATGTCACATTTTATTGTCCTAAATATGGAGTCTCAAATCCAACCATTTGTCCACTAATTTCCTAGTGAAATTTGGATAAAATTATAATCATTTTGAGACACATATTCACCTTTGTATATTAGTAATTATTTTCCAAAATACAATTTTTATAAGAGTTATGAAAATTAGGGTATTACAATTACTCATTTTAATATTAATACTTTTAATATAAAGAGATATTTCAAATTCAAAGAACCTAATTATGACTTTCATCAATTATTAATTTTGTCTTATTTTTCTTTTCCATTCATAAATACACCTTCCCTTTTTTTTTATAAGAAACAGTTACCAGATATAGCGCACGGAAAAAAAACCATATATAATTTGTTTCTATTTATAAAAAACATTCTATCTAAAAATTTCTCTATTAATTTCACATTTGCCCCCATTTAATTACTCATTTTTATATTAGTACATTTATTATAAAGAGAGATTTCAAATTCGAAGAACCTAATTATGACTTTCATGAATTATTAATTTTCTCTTATTTTTCATTTTCATTAACAAATACTCATTCCCTTCCTTTTGATATATATGAAATAATTACCATATATAGCTTCCTGTAAAAAAAAACCATGTATAATTTGTTTATATTTATTAAAAATATTTCGAGAATGTCTAAAAATTTCTTTATTAGTTTCACATTTGCCCTCATTTAATTACTCATTTTAATATTAGTACATTTAATATAAAGAGAGATTTCAAATTCAAAGATCATAATTATGACTTTCATGAATTATTAATTTCATCTTATTTTTCTTTTTTATTCATAAATACTCATTCCCTTTCTTTTTATAAGAAACAATTACCAGATAGAGCGCACTGAAAAAAAACCATATATAATTTGTTTCTATTTATAAAAAAAAAACCATCTAAAAATTTCTCTATTAATTTCACATTTTCCCCCATTTAATTACTCATTTTAATATTAGTACATTTAATATAAAGAGAGATTTCAAATTTGAAGAACCTGATTATGATTCATGAATTATTAATTTTCTCTTATTTTTCATTTTCATTCACAAATAATCATTCCCTTCCTTTTGATACGAAATAATTACTCGTTAGGGACAGTTAAGCTAAGGATTATGCTTGGAGATGGACTAATAGTGAAAGTCCATAAGTAGAATGACCCTAGATGAGATGGCAGAAATAGAGACAGCAGATTACGAAACCACAAAAGGGTAGGAACCTGATAAGATCTGAGTTCTCATTATAATGATACTTTCATTTAGAGATGATTAACTGAAGATAATGCTACTTATGGAACGTTTTGCTCGGAGAGGGCTACCTATAGGGAGTTCTGATGGAAAAGGGCTACCTACAGAGGGTTCTGACCAGTCAGAGAGGATTGAGTGAAGCACTGTGTAAAGTACCGTAGCATGGAGCCATCGTGACGTTGAACTGTAGTGTGGAGCCGCTGTAACCACAAACCATAAAGTAGGGCTACCAGTGCATCGGTTCTCAAGGTAAAGTATATTATAATAAGTCTCACATTGAATAGGTTGCCTAGAGAAAAGGTTTACGTAATCCAGTATATCGTAATGGGGTGCTCCAGTGCTATATTGTGTTATGGTATCAATGCAGGAACTAAACTCGCATTAGAAGACATTCTAGTTGTGAACGAATTCCCTGAGATGTTTTTAAATCCAAATAATTGAAATCAAATGCATCAACATTCATAATTATTTATCATACTCAATATAAATTTCTATAAAAATTTTATATAAAGTCATTGAACATAATCAAATCGGAAAAGACATTACAAATTTAAGAGAGTTAACGCAGTTTTATAAGTCAAGAACATAAAAACAATAAAATTGGTGTGTGAACTCGCAACTTAACTAAGTTTACAACTAGCACGGCTTGAAGATTGACCGGACCTTATTTTATGAGTAAGAAATGGAAAAACGGTAAAATCATATTGTCAACTTGTGAGTTTCACAATAATGGATGTATATAAAGATTTCAAATTCAAAGAACCTAATTATGACTTTCATAAATTATTAACTTTATATTGTTTTTATTTTTCATTCATAAATACTCCTTTCCTTCCTTTTTATAAGAAACAATTACTATATATAGCTTATTGGGAAAAAAAACCCATAAATAATTTGCTTCTATTTATAAAAAGCATTTAGAGAATGTCTAAAAGATTATTTATTAGTTTCACATTTCCCCCATTTAATTACTCATTTTAATATTAGTACATTTAATATAAAGAGAGATTTCAAATTTGAAGAACCTAATTAAGACTTTCATGAATGATTAATTTTATCTGATTTTTCATTTTCATTCACGCATACTCATTCTCATCCTTTTTATAAGAAATAATTACCATATATAGCTTACAAGAAAAAAACATACATAATTTGTTTCTATTTATAAAAAATATTTAGAGAATCTCTAAAAATTTCTTTATTGGTTTCACATTTTCTCTTATTTAATTACTCATTTTAATATTAGTAAATTTAATATAAAGAGAGATTTCAAATTCAAAGAACCTAATTATGACTTTCGTGAATTATTAATTTTATCTTATTTTTCTTTTTCATTCATAAATACTCCTTCCCTTTCTTTTTATAAGAAACAATTACCATATATAGCTTACTAAAAAATACCATATATAATTTGTTTCTATTTTTAAAAAAAAATATTTAGAGAATGTTTAAAAAAATTTATATTAGTTTCACATTTTCCCCCATTTAATTACTCTTTTTAATTTTATTACATTTAATATCACAACTCCCAATCTTTTTTTTTTTTATAAATAAATTTTTGGAAATGAGTTAGGCACACCCACGATCCAAGGGCAGGGCGAAATCTCCCTTCCTTCTAGGTGATACCAATGTTGGGCAGGGCGATCCATTTATTACCCTCGAGCGTTTACCTAGGCACCCAGGAGCTAGGATACCTCCCCCAGCGCGTTGACCAACTCTAGGATCGAACTCCCTCTCTTTTGGTGAGAGTGTCCAACCCCTTTGCTAGTTGAACCCAAGGATGAGGGGTACAACTCCCAATCTTTATTGGGTACAACTCCCAATCTTTATTATTGTAACATCCCAACTTTTCGAAAGCAGTATAAAATTTTTTCTTCAGAATAGAGCACCGGAACAAGAGTGTAACTGATATATTGTTATAAAATGCCCACTGCCTAGTTACATAAACGGTTCAACAATCGAGAGTTTTCAAAAAGAAAAGAACAACGTCGGGAAGTCTTCAGCGGGATCCCTGAACTTGCTGCTTCCCTCGCTCCTCGGTCCTCGGTCCTCCCGAACCTGACGCTATGTTAAGAGCTGAGATCCGCACCGGATCTCAGGTAACGGTTAACCTCATGTATACATACACACATATGGGTTACCAAACAACATATAAACCACACCCAACCAATGCACATGTATCGCTCCCAGCATTACAGATGTATCGCTCCCAAGCATGCATACAGTTATCTTCTAACATAATATGCATTCCAACAACACCCCACATATACACACCATACACACATCACATACATACCATATACAGCATACTATATCCATCAGATTAGTGTTACAGTACGCGGACGTACATACTTTCGTAAACCGAACAGAATGGCCAGGTAAGTGTCTATCATGGGGGCCTCACCGAGTTCACGGCAACTTAATGGCTTACCCACATAGACTAGCCTTTCCTTCGGCACCAAACCTGTTCTAACATATTTTCATTCAATAAACATACCATAACAATACACATAGCACATATATGCATACCATAAACATAAGAGTTAATGTTACAAGACGCGACGTACCTTCGTTGACAGATTACGGTACTTCTAGCACGTTTATGGAAAATCGTACTTTTACTAAAATCGTGAAATCTCCAACAATGCTCGTCGGGCAACAGAACGGCAAAGAAATCAGGATTTCTGATATCCTATATGGGTAATATCACTTTCATTAGTGATTTGACATTATAACTGGTATTTTAGGTAAAAATTACCATTTTGCCCTTCTACCCCTAATCGGCGGAATTTCGCCAGCACTTCGTTACTCTAGCAAATTTTCTTCCCGAAATTTCGCCAGAACTTCGACGCAATTATGATTTTCGAAAATAATGACTAAAATAGCCCTCCCATATGATATCCAATCATACTTTGAAAAATAAAGGCTACTCTAGCATTACTACTCTGACTATTGAAAGAACTACGAAGACTAAAAGCTCGGTACCGGAAAACTTACCCAGAGCTTCGCTGCAGAATTTCCCAGAGCTCCTCTCTCTTCTTTCTCTCTCTAAATCAGCTCTTGCTTCTCAAATGTGAGAAAAACCAAAGGGGAGGGTGGGTATTTATAGAAAAGGAGGTAGGGTTTCGGCCGTCGGATCAACTTTGTGAGAAGCGATCTGGACCGTCCAAAGCAACTTTTTTTTCCCTTCTTTGCATTCACACTTGAACGAAATTCAGGCCCAAAAATAAAGGGTTTGGCCAATGGGAGGTGGCCACGTGTCACCTTCCAGAAGCTTTCAGACCGATTTCTCCGATCGGCACCGATTCGCGTGATTTCGGAAAAATCTCAAAATTCTGGATTTACAACTTTGAAACCATTTCCTCACTTAGTAGAAATGTCCAAGTTAACCTATATTTTGATTCCATATAGGGCTCCAACAGTCCAGTTGAGTCTTTCTCGAAAAACGTGTCCAAACGCGTCCGGTGTCGAAACTTGTTTTCTAAACACCCATCTCTTCGTAAAAATTCACCGAATCCAAATATGTTCATGAAAATTCCCAATTCTTTTCCAAATGTCACAACATAACCTTTTCGTCCTTTTGGCTATCCGGCCTTTTCTCGAATTTCCTATTTCGTCTTATTAGGAAAAAGCACAAACGGCTTGAATTAACTTCCGCAAGAGTCTAACGGAAGATAAAACCCACCGATTAATATTTTACCTTGACTTTGGGAATCCCATTCCTAGATCTCTAGATAGGATCCGTTTCCTATTTCCCATTTTACTATTCACATAATTTTACTTTAATTAATTATATTAATAAAATAATAAACTTAACTTATCAACTAAGTTTTCTATTTTTATTTCTTATTTATTTATTTTTTTCTTTTTTTTTCTTTTATTTTCTGCACTTTCTTTTTAATTAATTAATTATTTAATTAATTAAATAATTATTTTTACATAATCTCTCACAACATTTTCCTATTGGTCAATTCTTGCATTTAGGCTTAAAAATACCTAAACTCATCCTTTTTCCTTCAAATTTTCCAATTAATTAACCAATATATTTATGCTAATTTTTAGCCATTTATCACTAATTTTGAAGCTTTACATAATTATCTCCGAATTTTCTATACTTGTGCTTAAGTAATTTGCTAATAAATACTTAATCACTCAGTTATCACTGCTTAGTAATTTTCTTAATTAGAATACCACATTACCTCTTAACCTTTGCTTTAACATGAGATTTTTCATGCATTCTCGCATTATTCTGCATTTTTCCATAATCGCAAGGGTATTATGGTCATTTCCTTACTTTTTGAGTATTCTTCTATAATTTCTCCAAGTTTGTAACTTAATAAATTACCTAAATTAGGGACAATATCCTTCCCTATTTTAAATAGATTTTTACTTGCTTCTTTTATAGCTTTCACAGGGTATTTATAACCCACAATGTATTTAGGGACCTATTTGCAAATTCCCAAACGTTTTAGGGACCTAATTGCAAATTATCCAATTTCAAGAGAAATTACCTTAACAATAAGGTAAACTCAATACAAGGTGTTTGAAACCTCATATTCACCTTTTTTCCTAAGTTATTTACTCCTCCCAGGGGTATTTTGGTCATTTTGGCACTTTGGCCCTTAAATTCCCTAATTCAAATTTCGGGGTATTACAATTATAAGTAGTTTTCTTATTCTTTATCTTCCACAATAAATACTTTCCTTAATCTGTATTTTTTCCCATCTCAACATATATAAGGATATTTTTGGGAAAAAGACTATAATTTTTACTTGTTTATTGTTTTTAACTAAATTTTTAATTTACGTTATTCAGTTAATTTTTTTTATTAATAAAAAGAGACAACGGAGTACTAGTTTTTTTTTTTTTTTTTCAATATGCAATTACTTTCCTTAAGGTGGGGGCGGTGGTCGTGGTGGCAGCGGCGGTGACGGTCATGGTGGTGGTAGTGGTGGCGATGAGGTGGGGGCGGCGGCGAGGGTGGTGGTGGTGGCGGTGGGGGTGGCGGTGAGGTGGGGGTGGCGGCGGCGAGGGTGGTGGTGGTGGTGGCGGTGAGGTGGCGGTGGCGGTGGCGATGAGGTGGGGGCGGCGGCGTGGGTGGTGGCGATGGGGGTGGCAGCGACGAGGGTGGTGGTGGTGGCGGTGGGGTGGTGGCGGCGGCGGTGGCGGTGACAGCGACAGTGACGGTCATGGTGGTGGCAGTGGTGGCGATGAGGTGGGGGCGGCGGCAAGGGTGGTGGTGGTGGCGGTGGTGGCGGTGGGGGTAGTGGTGGTGGTGGTGGCGGTGAGGTGGGGGTGGCAGCGGTTGGGGTGGTGGCGGCGGTGGCGGTGGGGGTGGGGAGGGTAGTTGACACTGCGAAAGGTTTTCAAGAGAAAGAAGAGAGGTTGTACGTTGAGGAATAAATTCTGATTTTGTGCCCAGAAATAGAAAAGCATGAATTTTCTGCTTTTTTTTCTATTCCCCAGCACACAGAAAGGAACCGGTTCATCCCGGGAACAAATAAAAAAACCGGATTTACCAAACAGATTTCTCATCCATTTGTGTTCCGGGGAACAGAAATTAACAAAAAAACAATTCTGGGAGCGTTACCATGCACACCCTTATATACCCGGAAGGATCTCACGCATTTTCATGATGTCAAGTCCCATTTTATAAATACCTTTTCAATTGGAGATTTATGGATAATCTTCTCTACTACTAATACGACAAGTCGACAACTACGAATAATAATAATAATAATAATAATAATAATAATAATAAAAATAATAATAATAATAATATATTTAACACTGAACACGGATAAGGATAATAATGATAATAGTTTATTTATTTATTTGGATTCACATGGAACCAAATAAATCCTTTTGCATATGTAAGCATGATGTGTTGCTAATAGGAGGGAGAAGTAGGACAATACCAATAACATTGGCATGTTTTATTATTGTTGATACATCTGCTACCGAGGCCAGTTTTTCGACCAATGGCCTGTATGCACCATATTGAGCATCTGGACTCTTCGCAATTATGCTGTGGGTAGTTCATTGTGCAATCTTTAGCCTCCGAACCTGCACTTCATATTTTTGTCTTCAGAAACCAACACTTAAAAACCAACATATAGAGTTAATAGGTGATCTCTTGATATGAAAGTTAGATAAGTAATTTATAAATGGGTTTATCGTTTATCATGACATAAGGTTATATCAAGGCACTCCAAAACTAGGTCGTTTTGGGAGTTAAGGAAATTAATGAAGGGTGTTGTAGTATTTTTATTTTTGTATTTATTATATGAATTTTACCAAAACACCCTTCACTAATTCCCCCAACTCTCAAAACCATGTAGTTTTGGGGTGACTTAACGAAATCTTATGTCAAGTGACATAACAAACAATAAACCCTTTGTAAAATAATTCTATTGGGAGAAGTTATATTCAACAACCCAGCCAATGTATTTTTCTAGTAGCACTCATTACTCTAAAGTCTAAACTTAGAGCGCCGTTAGTTACTTTATTTCAAAATAATTATTGTAAAGTATGGAAATTAAAAGTAATCAACTATCAAATACTGAAAATAACAAACAAAAGACAATCATATTTAATTGAAATACACTTATACAATCATCCTCATGATTTATGTTCTTGATATTGAAGAGTTGAGAAAATATAAAAATGTCAATAAGCAGATAATACGGCTTTAAAATTAATTAATTTAGAATGATAATTGCTCTATTTTGAAACAGAAATAAATATAATAATAAATATATTCGGAGAAAAAAGATAAGCCATGCATAAGAAGCTATTCTTACCAGAAATAAATGAGAGAAGCATAAACACGACCAAGATCTTGCAGATTTTAATAGATTCCATGTTTGGAAAATATGATTTGAAGTAAGAAATAGGGAATGAATGGAATCAAATTTGAGGTAGTTTCTTTATCAAATAAAGAGTGCATATATATAGTTGTAAATGTTACCATAGAATGACAATGATGATAATATTAATAATTTTTACCGCCTAATATTCATTGAACCTAATCATGACTTTAATAATAAAATATTTCTAAGAATACCGTTATATTACTCTTTCTATATGTTATCATAGAGTAGTTTCTATATGTCGTTGGAGAAAGTGCTCAAGTGCTCATATTTCTAAGAATACTATTATATTACTCTTTCTATTTTTTTTATAAGAAAATTTTTCTTTTTTGGGATTTATCCTTAATATAAGCAATTTTTTTACCTCAAAATTTAAACTAGTTTTCCTTTTCTACCTCTAGAAAATACATATCTTTATACTCCCTTCGGTCATATTTATAAGAGCCCGATAATGGAATTACAAAGTTTAAGAAAGCAGTTAAAATTAGATAAAAATAATATGTTTTGAAAAGTATGCTCTTATTTATAAGGGAAAAGTAAGAGAAAGAAATAAATTAAACATAAGTATCTCAAACTCTTTAGTTAGTACACACACACATATGTACATATATGTGTGTGCACAGACACACACACGCACACACATATATAGATATATATATATATATGTGTGTGTGTGTGTGTGTGTACATATGTGCATATATATATATGTGTGTGTGTGTGTGTCTATACACACACACACACACACACACACATATATATATATATATATGTACAATGTACACACACATATATGTATATATTTTAATGAGTGGTACAAATGGAAAAATCTCATTAAGTAATTATAAAAAGGACCGGAGGGTGTATTAATTATCCTACACTCGCCACTAATTATGTTTCATTCACTCATTTGTTACCCATTCTCTCTTATATTTTCTACTCATCCTCTCTCACATATTTTTTATTCATTCTATATCCTTTACACTAGTCATAAATAGAGGCATATTTGGAAAACACATCACATTTTTAATATATTTATTGTTTTTAACTAATCTTAACAATTATTGTACAATTAATATAGTTGTTGCTCATAAAAAAAATTGAGAGGCAGAATATTATAGTTTTAAATGTGCACAAATTTTTCTTCTGGCCCAAAAAATTTACATAAATTTTTCAGATTCAGAGAATCTAATTATGATGTTCATGAATCATTAGTTTTATCTTATTTTTCATTTCCATTCATAAATGTAAGTTATTACGTGCATTAACATTTATATACACAAAATACAAGATTTATAGTGATTGTTTGAGTTGGTGTTTCAAAAACACATTCACGAAAGCTGATACAAAATTTCTCTTACATATTTATTTCGTATAGCGTAAATCACATTAGAAAAGCAGCTTCTACCGCTAATTGAAACATATATGTAGACTTTCAGAAATGTAAGTGAGGATATTAGTAGGGATACAATGTACTCCTTCCCATGTTACTTGTAACATCCCATTTTCAAAAGCCGAATATTTTTTTTTTCTTTAAAACATCATCAGAGTAGAGCATCGGAACATAATAGTAACTGATATATATTCAAAATAACAACTGGTGTATGTCTGACTAGTCGCCGAAGCGGTACATTAATCTGAGTGTTATCAAAACTAAATACATCACAAAAATAAATCTCCTGTCGGGCCTCTAAGCGTACGGCTTTCCCTTCCCTTCCGCCCTCGGTTCTCCCGATCCTGAAGCTATGTTAAGGGCTGAGGTCCAATGCACCGGACCTCAGGTAACGGTTAACCTCATGTTTACATACACAGCATATGGATTACAGATATCACAACATCAACAGTATATGAGCACAAATGTATCGCACACAGCAAATGCATCGCACACAACACCTATATCGCACACAGCCTAATCAAAGTATCGCACACAACATAGCAGATGATTCGCACACAGCATATGCACAGTTATCTTCCAACACACATATGCATTCAATAGACATACCACCTATATACAATACACGTAACACATATACGCATACGACAAACATCAGAGTTAGTGTTACTAGTACGCGAACGTACCTTTGTTGACGATATACGGTACGTCTGACGATCGGAACGTGATCACATATATCCTATAAGGATAATATCGTTTTCATTAATGTTCAACATCAAAACAAACATTCTAGTCCCAAATTTCTATTTTACCCCTGACTTCACTAACCGGTGAAATTTCGCCAGAGCTTCGCTACTTTGACTCTAATCTTCCAAAATTTTGCCATATCTCTATCTCCAACATATTTTTGAAATAAAATATCATATTTAACCCTAAAACATGATATCTAAACCATACTTGGAAGATTAAAGATCAAACTAACATTTTCACTATAACTACCGATCGAAAGACTAGAACTTAAGACTAGGGACCGAATAATTTACCCAGCACTTCGCTACTCCTTCTCCAGAGCTCCTCCTTCCCTCTACTCTCTCTCTATTTCGAAATGCTTGAGAGGATTTTGGTGTGAGAATTTCCAAATGAAAGGGAGACTATTTATAGGCAACAATGGCACTATTCACAACTTTTTCTTCTTCATTGTGAGCCTTAGGATCTAGGGTACTTTTGAAGCTTCAAATCTCCACCATCCATGCCTCCTAGCCGACCTCCCCTCCCCCTTTTTCTCCAAAGTGATGTCACACGCATGAGTCAATCATTCACTTTATGAGTTTCTACCGATAAGTCCTTCTGTTCGGTATTCTAATCGCGTGATCTTAACTAATCTCAAATATTCCTTAGCATAACCTTGGAGATCTATGTTTCCTCTTGAGAAATATCTGGATTAACAAATATTGTGGTTCCATTAAGGGCATTTCCTAGCCTGATGATCATTTTAGGAGAAACGCCGTCGGTTACGGAAATGACTTCGGTAACACCAACTTCGGGACAAAAATTCACTGATTCTGTAATACCCTAAAAATCACACTTATGATAAGTGTCATAATTTATTAAATTATACCTATCAAAAATAGGTGAATATGCGGTCTCAAATATTGGGAGGGATTTGTCATAATTTTCTAGGGCAATTTCTATTAAAATTAGAAGAGTTAAAGTGCTAAAACGCCCTAAATGGATCTATGAGCCATAAAATACTGTGATAAATCCTGAGAGGCAATAAAATAATTATTAAAAATAGGAGAATATGTTGTCTCTAATTTAGATAATTTTTGGGATTTATTTCCTTGGAAAATAATGAGGCAAAAATCAAAAAGTATTTGGAGGACCAAAAGGACCCCATGATTTTTAATATTTTACATGGGACATAAAATATAAATGTCAGTCCAATAATTGTGAGAAAATGATTATTCTTAAATAAGAAAATTATCAACAATTAGTGAGGGATTAAATAAATAATTATTGGCTAATTATTTAAGCATGAATCAAGAGAATATTCAAGTTAATTATGTAAAAACCCTTTAATCAAATGATTAGTGGCTAAATTAGCATAAAATATACTTGCTAATTAATCAAGAAAGATTAAGTAAAATGTGTGGGATTAAGTATGTGGAAATCCCTAATCCTAAAAGGTTGCTAAACATAGGATTAGCCAATGGGATAATTATCTAATTAATTAGATGAATTGAAGCATGATTAAGTAAATAAAACAAAGTTGAAAAGTCAAACATCTTGTTTTGGGGAAGTGCTAGCCGAATATGGAAGGAGGAAGAAGAGTTGGAATGTTGAACAAATCACACATGATTTAGTAAAGCACATGCAAGCATTTAATGGTGAAGACTTATAGGTAATGGAAGAGGATAAGGTGAGGTCATGGAAAGCAACATCTTTGTCAAAATTAAGCCTTGTATTTTTGAAAATAGGAAGAGGAAAAAGGGAAAAGATGTATGTGTAAATGCTTTTGCAAGTTGGCAAGTGGCCAAGTTGAAGAAGATCATGATATTTTGAAGTAGAAAACTTAGCTTAGAAGTTGTTGAAAAGTCAAGATTTTAACTAGCCAATGAAAGCACTTGGTTTATATGATATTTTAGCAAGTGGGAAGAAACAATATTTTGTCAATAATTGCCCATCAAAAACGAAAATGAGAGAGAGAAAAAGAAGAGAAAAATATGCCAGGTGTAAAAGCAATACAAGTGGTAGAAAAGTTGTGATATTTTGTAAAAAGAAAATAGGATAAATGACCACCGATAGAAATTAAATCCTATCTAGAAAACCATGAACTAGGTTTCTAAGATCTGGGCATATTAAGATTCAATATAATTTTGTCCCGAGTTGGACATTACCCGAAGCGATTTCCGTAACCGAAGACGTTTATCCGAAAATGTTCGGCAGGCAACGGAATACCCTGAATGGAATCAAAAATTTAGTTAACCAAGATATTTCCAAAGAGGAAGAATAGACCTTCAGGGCTATGTTGCCGGATTTCTGAGATTCTTCAAGATTACGCGATTAGGACAGCGAACCGGGACTTTATCAGTAGAAAACTTCTAGAGCAAGGGAGTGACATCACCTTGATGATGTCACTTGGTTGAAAGATGATGTAAGGAGGTGGATTGTGTGGCCAAGAATGAAGCTTCTAGAAACCCTAAATTCCATGGTCTAAATTGAAGGAGAATGAGTTGGAACATTACCGTTTTACCCTCACATTTTCTTCTATAAATAGTCATGCCATCTTCACTTCTTTTCTCTCAATTCAAGAGCAAAGTTTCGAATTAGAGAGAGAGTCTAGAGAGAAGGAGGAGTCCGGAGGAAGAAGCAGCGAAGCTTTGGGTAAGTTTTTCAGTACCGAGTCTTAAGTTTTAGTTTTGGATTCGGTAGTTATAGTAGAAATGTTGTTTTGATCCTTAATCTTCCAAGTTTGTTTAGATATCATTTTTTAAGGTTGAATATGATATATATTTCGAAAATTATGTTGGAGTAGGAGTTATGTTGAAATTCTGGAAGATTAGAGTCAAAATAACGAAGTGCTGGCGAAATTCCGCCGATTAGGGAGTCAGGGGAAAAATGGTAATTTGTACCTAAAATGCCTGTTATGATGTTAGACGTTGATATATGTGATATTATCCTTATAGGATATCTGTGAGCACGTATCACTGTCGTAACGCTGTCAATTTACCGTATTCCGCCAAAAATATCGTATAACGTCAACGAAGGTACGTTCGCGTACTGTAACACTAACTCTGATATTTATGGTACGCATGTATACTGTTAGGTGTATTGTATGAGTAGAGTTTTTATGCTGTTATAGGATGATTGAACATATGCATGCACTGGGAGTGGTATATCTGTATTCACTGGGAGTGGTATGTCCTGATTGAACATTTGCATTGGGTTGCGTGCTATTATGTTGTTATGTTGTGATTGACTGTAGTCCATGTACTGTATATGTAAATATGAGGTTAACCGTTACCTGGGGTCCGATTGCAATGGACCTCAGCTCTTAACATAGCTTCAGGGTCGAGAGGACCGAGGAGAGAGGAAAGAAGGATGCATAGAGACTCGGCTGAAGATTATCTTTTGTTGCCAGGGAGACACTTCTGTTGTTATTCAAAGAAACTCTCGGTTATCGTACCGTCTCTGTAACTAGCCAGTGGACATTTTGAATATATATATCAGTTACACTATTGTTCCGATGCTCTACTCTGATGAAAAAATTTTATACTGCTTTTGAAAAACGGGATGTTACAGATTCATAGCAGGTCCAGATGTTTACTACTTATTTCAAGGATTTCAAGATAGGATTTAATTTCTATCGGTTCTCATTTATTCTATATGCTTTTACAACAAATATCTCATTTTTTCCCCAAAATATCATGATATTTTCCTTTCAAATGACCACAACCCTTTTCACACACATCGTTTCTTTTTTTGCTTCCAAAATTTTGGCCCCCCCTTCCTCTTTGACTTGTCAACACATTTTAATATAATTAATTTATACTCTAATTATCTAATTAAGCAATTATCCCATTGGTTAATTAGATAGATAATTATTCCATTAGTTAACTAGGCTTTAGGTGTTAATATAATTCATATTATATTTTTCTTAATCAAACTTCATTAATTAGCATTTACTCTTATGCTAATCTTAATCCCTTATTGGTCACTAATCCTCAATTAAGGTTTGCATATAATTAACTTCAAACATTCCCTTTATTCATGTTTAAACAATTAGCAGTTAATTACTTATTTACTCACTCACCAATTTTTCATAATTTTCTTAATTAAGATTAATCATTTTCTCACAACTATTGTACTGACATTGATAATTTATGCACCATGCACAATATTAAAAATTATAGAGCCATTTAGGGTTCCCAAAATAATATTTAATTTCTCCTCTTTTATTTCCAAGGGAAATAATTTAATAAATTACCAATATTAGAGACAACATACTTTCTAATTTTTAATAAATATTTAATTGTCTTTTAGGATTTATCATAATATTCTCGGGGTATTTTATGACCCACAAACTCACTTAGGGACTTTTGGCACTTTATTTCTTTTAATTTCAAGGGAAATTACCCTAGAAAAATAAGATTATTACCTCACAGGATTTGAGATCACATATTCACCTATTTCCAATAGGTATTATAATATTCCAGATAAATAATTACCCGGGTATTACATTACTTCTAGAAAAATAACTTGATCCACAATATAAGTCACTTAAAGAGCAATTAATGCTTATTTGTCAATTTTTCCATTGTAGTTAATGTTTAAACATGACTAATTGTATTTTTCTCTATCCTTTAAAACCTCAACTAATATAAAGTTGGAAATTTCTTTCAATTTAAAATAAAGGGTAAAGGTGCAAGAATGCACATGTCCTTTACCCTGAGGAGCGCCCAACACCAAATACTTTTTTTGGGTGCAAAAGTTCCTACATCGTTAAGAAAGTGGAGCAAAAATCCCACCTCCTTTATCTGTCATTATCTTTCAATCGCAGCCTACAAGCTTTTGGGTTCTCTGGCGATGACCTTCATCTGCAGAGATGACATCGCTTATTCTGATGGCATCAAAAATCTCGATAATGCAGAGCCATACGAACCCACGCCGGACATCGACCATCTTAATCCTAAAGTTCAATCAGTGTTATTCTCAAATTGGATGAATTGGCTGAAGACAGAAATAGGGTTTGATGGATGGTGCTTTGATTTCGTAAAGGCATATGCTCTCAGTATCACTAAAATTTATATGCAGCGTACCTCACCAGACTTCACCGTTGGAGGAAAATGGGACTTTCTGTCTTACGGGCAAGACGGGAAGCTTGTGTATAACCAAGAAGCTCATCGTGGTGCGTTGGTGAATTGGGTAGAAGAGGCCGACGGAGCCATCACCGCCTTTGATTTCACAACCAAAGGGATCCTTCAGGCCGCCGTACAAGGGGAGCTATGGAGGTTGATTGAGCCGATTGGGAAGCCGCCAGGAATGACCGGGACAAAGCCAGAAAATGCAGTGACCTTCATTGATAATCATGACACAGGTTCCACTCAGAAACAGCGGCCCTTCCCTTCAGACAAAGTCATCCAGGGATACGCATACATTCTAACTCATCCCGGAACACCATCAACAGTATGCTATCTTGCTCCAATTTCATGCTTTATAGTTTACATGATGAATATAGTTTTTTTTTTTTCATTTGTGAAATGTTAGACAGAAAAAACTGTTTGTAACGTTTTTGTTTTACAGTTCTACAACCACTTGGTGGATTGGGGGCTGAAGGAGGAGATAGGGAAGTTGAGTGAGATAAGGAGGAGGAATGGGATCAACGAGAGAAGCAGTGTGAAGATCTTAGCAGTAGAAGCAGATATCGATAGCAAATAACGGCAGATAACGGCAAGTGGGTGTTTTGCTCCACTTTCTTAACCACATAGGTACTTTTGTGCAAAAAATAAATAAATAAATATATATATATATATATATATATATATATATATATATATACACACATGTATGTATGTATATATATATATATATATATATACATACATACATGTATATACATACATACATATATATATCTATATATATATATATATATATAGATATATATATATGTATGTATATATATGTGCGCGCACGCGCGCGTATTTTTGCACCTTTACCCTAAAATAAATTTAATGAGTTAGCTACTATTCTTACTTATGATGAATTTGTTAGAGTGATTTGTATTATGGATTGGAAGGAATATTAGAATTTACTCCTCTTATCCTATTTATAGGATAGAGAGCGTGTATTTTTTTGTCCTATTTATAAGTCACCTTATTAAATTTTTTAGGGAAAATTTCAAGAAAATATTATTTGAACTTCAAAATCCCAAATAGATTATTTCCCAATAAAATGAGTTGTTAATTGTTTTTACTATTTTTGTTAATCTCATTACGGTTGTTGTCAACAGGATTTTGAAGTTTAAGTGGTATTTTTCAGTTATTTTTCTACTTTTTTACATGAATGCACAATTTTACTATTAATTTATTATTGTATAGATTGTTACAAAATCTTATCCACAATATATTAAGAAAATGGTAGTTAACTAATTAAAATTTTCACAAATTTAGAAGAAAAAAAAAATCAACTTTACCAATATCAAATGAGGTTTTAAATAAGAAAGTGAGAGAAATACAATTTGTCATGTTTAAACATAAATTATTGTGAAAAATTAAAAAAAAAACATTAATTGCACTTCAAGTGACTTATATTGTAGATCAAACCATTCTTCTAGAAGTGACCTATATAGTAGAACAGAGGGAGTATTTTCTTGGAATGTCTATAGTTAAATCGGGATAAAGTTCAAAAGTTGTTAACTTTTCAGTCAAAATTAACAGAGTTTAAAGTTTTTTTTTTTTAGTATGTGTAAAATATGCTGAAACTTTCTGATAAATAGGAGAAGAAAAATAATAACTGAAGGCTTATAATGTCGGGGGGAAAAACTAAAGGCTTATAAATTTAATATGATGTATTTTTCTAGAATATTTTTTTTATGAGATATTACAATAATAAAAGAAAGAACACAGTATGTAGATTAAAGAAGGGAAAATACCCCTCAAGACTCAAGTAACCAAAAAATTGTCAAAAAAGACTCAAGAAAAAGTAACATATCAAAAAAGGCCCTAGGGTCTTTTCTGGTATTATTTCAGAAAACGTTGTAAATATTGTTGTTAACGTCTACTGATTTATCTGACTTTTCTTTGGGTCTTTTTTGACAATTTTTTAGTTACATGGTCCCTGAGGAGAATTTTCCCAATAAAGAAACCACTGACTAGGAAACAAGTTGAACAAAAACAAGCAGTCACGTAAAATGAACCGTTGGTCCTGAAGCAACCTATTGAACCCAACCTCTTCAGCATGGACAACAGTTTTCCAGGCAAGAGGAGTTTTGAAGACTTCCTGTTGAATCATAAACAATAATGCACGTCGCAAGTGGGAACTCATGAAGACCCATTCATCAAGGTTTGGCGGCTTCGTATAGAAAAATTCTCCATGAAAGAAAATGGAAATCAATAAGATTTTCCTTCTACATTGAACATGATTGCCACCCGAAGTTTCCAAATTGTGGGACAGTTCCCTGAGGAGTATATTGATATGACATAGAGTGATATAAATTAAATTCTCTAGAAATCATTCTAATTACTTCATAAGGCTCCACCTCCCCACATTGATGCAATGTTGGTATCTACAGTTAAAAGGGAACAAACGTAACACCCATCTAAATAACCATGATACTCCGTGTGATTTTCGAAAACTTTTCAAAAAGTAACCTTAATAATAGTATTCACTAGACATGTGACTAAAGGAATTTCAATCAGATAATGTCATCCTATGTTGAATTTGCATCACATGCATTGAATGTTCTAACCTCACCCTTATAAATTAGTACAATTATGGAGAGCTCGGCTATAGCCTCGGGCACACGGAATATTAAACATAAATTGTAATAGAGTCTCATCAAAACCCATAAATAAGGTATTCCGGAAATGAACCCCTACTTAATAAATAACTTCCTGCCCTTTAGCCATCTACTGATCATAAAGCATGATTAACCACAGGAAAAAAAATGCAATATGATAATGAACAAAGTCCCTAAATGGCAATTAAATGAATTAAACATGAACTCATCACGACTACTATTTAAAGTAGCCTTAAGCCTCTGGTTCCTTCCTAGTTGCACTTGTCCGTGAACTCTCACTTGAAAAAATGTAAGAGTAATGAGTGAGACCACTGTCTCAGTAACATAGTCACTACCCACTTTACCTCCCAACACCACCCATGGGGTGCCACCTGGGACTAGCAAACAGGCAATCAATAGATATATAAATAATAAGGGAGTATAATGCAAGAGAATATCAATCCATAGTCCATCACAATATGGGATGCTACATTACAAGTCAAAACAGACTGTCACATGCTATTTATCCATTATTAACCCATAGTCTACCCTTATATCCTCCTTTTTTCCTCCGATCAAACCCATGGCCTAAGTCATGCCCCATGTTACTAGTGACTTTCACAAGCTCTCCACAGGTGTGATGTAGCCAGCCAAAGCACTACAGAGCAATAAGGGACCATGGGCTCCTCCAATAGGGTTATTGCCCATGGGGACATTTCCTAGGCCTCAAAGAGTTCTCTACTTACTGAGACGAGTTGCCCAATTTACGTGTTCTAATTTTTTGGATGTTACAGTAAACGTCCAGTAAAACCAAGTATTAACGTGCATGTGGGCCCCACACCACATAGAATTTTGGTAACGACAGTAATGATTCTTTTTTTTTTTTTTTGGGACAAAAACAGTAATGATGATATGACAATGTTTTCTTATATTTGAGATTATAATTCTTCTACAATTATTTTTGTTAGCTATGGTACAATTTCATTGCTTATAAATCTTATATATCGTTATATACACATGATAGGGTTATAATAATAATAAATAAGGGGTATAACTAATGAAAATTTTAATAATGACTTAAAAATAGGACCAAAAAAATATCTTCTCTCCCTAGCTACATTGTAAATATGACAAGAAGAGTATATAGAAAAGAACAAAAGCAGGTTAAGAAACTATGCATACCTGAGGTGAGAAAGAGAAGTACGAAGATGACAAATGTCTTGTAGCTCTTCATTGAGTCCATGTTTGAGGGATGATATTGGAAGAAAAAATGAAGGCTACGAGAGAAATGTTAGGGACTAGAGAGGAACAAATTAAAAAATAATAATTCAGCAAGATGCGAAAATGATTGGAAATTATGCCTGCTTGTTTTTTCCATCAGGGTTTATATAGAAGGAAAATTAGGCACCCTAATAAAAACAAAATCAATCTACAATAAATGGTAGTAATTGCAATAAATACGATGGTCAGCATAAATAAAATAGAGGAATGGAATGAGATCACATTTTTGGGGTGAAATATTTTGTTAAAATTAAATTAAATATTTCAAGAGTTCAAAGCACATATTTGATTGATCAAAACCTTTTGAATTTCAATTTGAATGTTGGGTGGTTACAATTCAATAAATAGTAGTAATAATTTTAGTAACCAATGTTGATACATTTTTTTGTCAGAACATACACGAATAAAATGATCTTTAATTTTGTAACCTACATAGAATTTCCATTTTTCCAACGGATAATTCATTCAAGTATCAACGTTATTAATTTTATTATTATGAATTTTCTTTTGCCAGAGAAGTATCAATGTTATTTTCGTTTTTAATTGATCAATGTTTTATATATTACTACTATGACAACCAACAACGTTCTACTAGAGCCCTTTGGATGGTTTTTTTTATAAAAAAAATAGGTCCTTTTTAAAAAAATAAAATTCTTTTTTTATTAATTTATTCGTTTAGATGAGAACTTAAAAAAAATGCAAAAGTAACAAAAAAAAATCCAAATTTCTCTTTTTGTTTTTAAGCTATAATTTGCAACTTCAGAAATAAGCAAATGCGAAAGAAGAGAGAAAAAAAAACAAATGACTGGCTCTTCTTTAATGATTTATTTTGACATCAATTACCCTTGATTTTCACCAAAATGACAACCCTTATACCTATACCTTTTTGTTCCCGCGTCTCTTGACGGTGCCGTCTTTACGTCACCATTTTCAGTGTTTCAACAGAGACCTTGCTTTTTTGATCAAAAAAAAAAAAAACATAGACCTTGCTTTCTCTGTTAGACTCTAGGCTAAGGGAGCAGCTACGGTCCAATGCAGTGGACCGTCCGCTGTGCTTCTTTGCCTAATAAATTACACCGCATGCGGTGTAATTTATTAGGCATTTTTTGCGCAGTGGACCGTAGCTGCTCCCCTAGGCTAATGCGATTACTCATAAATTTAACAGCAGCATTTGTTCTTACGGGGATTTGATTTTCAGGAGGATGATGAGAATTTTCAACCTTAATTATGGCTGTGGTTGGACCCGAGCGAAAAATCGACGCTCTTTGAAGAAGGAGCATTCTGTTGCTCTGGTGCTACTCAAGAATCAAGAATACGGACCTTTTTTTTTGGTAAAGAAGAATACGGACCTTTCTCTCAGGGGAGAAGAATCCGAAAGTCTTGCAATCCTATACAGATCCCTCTCTTAATTCACCCAAAAACCCACGTATTTTTTTTGAATGATGGATAATTGGATATAGATATTTTTGGGTTAAATTATGGACATAGATGTTTTTGGGCTAAAGTTTGGATATAGATTTGGACATTTTTTTAAGGGAAAAAGAAAGTGCTTTTCTATGATCATTTCAGTAATTTTATTAATAAAAAAGTACTTCTCTATTTTAATATCTAAATAACTTTTTTATTTAAAAGTACTTTTTAAATGGTGTATTCAAATGTAAAATGACTTTAACTTCTAATTAAAATACTTTTTAAAAAAGCAATGTAAAAAAAAAAAAAAAAGTCATTTTTTTAAAAAGTCCATCCATACAGAAATCATTCAAAGTTCAGCCGCTTCTTCTGTTGACCAGGGAAAGTTCAGCTTCTTGATCCATGTACATATACATGATCCATCTCTTCTCTATTATATGAAACTTTCAACTAATTTACAAGAACTTATTATTAACTGTTAACTCGTTAAATTTGTGCTAATTTGATCATTTTTATTTTATTTTACCCCTATTAATGAGATTTAAAAAAAAAAAAGAGAAAAAAATATGAAAACCATATTTAAGTATTAATTATAAAGAAAAAATTAATAAATAAGCATTAATGTTTTTCCAAGTGATGACTATATTATGGACAAAAATATCTTTCTAGAAGGTGTCATATGTGATGAGGACATGATGGAGTAGCAATTTTCATTAGCAAACACACAATCTTAGTTTTCAAACTTCTTCAATTTTGAGCTTTATAGTTTCTACTATTCATTTTCTTATACTCCCTGTAATACCCTAAAATCTGACTTAGGGTAACTTCTCTTGAAAATAGGTGAATATGAGGTCTCGAACACCTTGTAATGAGTTTACCATGTTGTTAGGGTAATCTCCCTAGAAATTAGAAAATTTGCAATTAGGTCCCTAGAAGTTTGGGAATTTGCAAATAGGTCCCTAAGCACATTATGGGTTATAAATACATTGTGAAAGCTATAAAAGAAGCAAGTAAAAATCTACTTGAAATAGGGAAGGATATTGTCCCTAATTTAGGTAATTTATTAAGTTACAAACTTGGAGAAATTGTAGAAGAATACCCAAAAGTATTGAAATGACCGGAATACCCCGTAGATGCTAAGATAATACAGAACACATGGAAACAAATGTGTCAGTGTAAAAGTTATGAGGTAATGAGGTGTTATAATTAAGAAAATTATCAACTATTGATAAGAAAGTAATTAAGTAATATTGGGCTAATTACTTAAGCATAAGCGAAGGAAATTCATAGATAATTATGTAAAACCCTAAAATTAGTGGTTTTTGTTTTAAAATTAGTAAAAACATGTTTACTAATTAATTGGGAATTTTGGAGAAAAATAGTTGAGTTTAGGTATTTTTAAGCCTAAATACAAGAATGAACCAATTAGGTAATTTTTTGGAATTTTTGGAAAAAATTGAATTAAGTAAATAATTAAATAATTAAATAAAATATATATTTATTAAAATTAAAAAGGGCAGCCGAATTGGAGGAGACAAATATGGATAGGAAGGAATTTTTAAATATCATGATATTTTAGGCAAGTGGTATTATTATAATATTATAATTAATTAAAGTAAAAAAATGTGAATAGTAATTTAAAAATTAGGAAACGGATCCTATCTAGAGATCTAGGAATGAGATTTCCAAAGTCAAGGTAAAATATTGATCAGTGGGTTTTTATCTTCCGTTAAACTCTTCCTAAGTAAATTAAAGCCGTTAGTGCATTTTCCTAATAAGACGAAATAGGGAAAAATGCAGATAGGCATATTTTTGGATATGAAGGAAATAAATTCTAACTCAATATCTAGGAATGAGTTTGAATTTATCTGGACATATTTGGAATCAGTGAATTTTTCTGAAGAAGTTGGTGATTTCAGAAATGCATTTTGAAACCGGACGCGTTCGGACACGTTTTTCGAGAAAGACTCAACTGGACTGTTGGAGCCCTATATGGAATCAAAATATAGGTTAAATTGGACATTTCTACTAAGTGAGAATATGTTTTCAGAGATATGAATCCAGAATTTTGAGATTTCTCCGAAATCACGCGAATCGGGTACCGATCGGGGAAAATCTATCGGTGCGGGCATAAAGCAACTTTGATTCATCACTTTGGACAAATCATTTGCTGCCCACTCAGCCCATGCATGTCGACCAGCATGTTCTATGGTGAAGATTTAAACACCATTTTGAGTTTGAATTTCCATGGTTAAGACAAGTTGCAAAATTCCATTTGTATCCCTTAAAAACTCTATAAATAGCCTAAGGTTCTCTTGCATTTCTCACACCAAAAACCACTCTTAGAAATCCTAGAGAGAAGTTAGAGAGAGGAGCTCTGGAGGAGGAAGGAGTCCGGGGAATTTTGCAGCGAAACTCTGGGTAAATTTTTCGGTACTTAAGCTTTCGTAATTCTTTCGGTAGTTAGAGTAGAAATGCTAGTTTAGCCTTTAATCTTACGAGTATGATTAGATATCATATGCTAGGGGTATTTTAGTCATTATTTCGAAAATATTGGTGGGGTCGAAGTTCTGGCAAAATTTTGGAAGATTAGAGTTAAAATAGCGAAGCTCTGGCGAAATTCCGCCAATAAGGGAAAAATGGTAATTTTTACCTAAAATGCCTATTATGATGTGAATCATTAATCAATATGATTTATATTTCGAAATATGTTGGAGAAGGAGCTATGTCAAAATTTTGGAAAAGTAGGGTAAGAGTAACGAAGTGCTGGCGAAATTCCGCCAATTACGGGGTCAGGGGTAAAATGGTCATTTTGACTAAAAATGTCCGTCGTAATGATAAATCCTTAACAAGTACATTGTTATATTGATAGGATATCCCTGATTACGTTCTGATTACGTTCTGACCAACCACCATACCGAAATTCCGTCAATGAAGGTACGTTCGCGTACTGGTAACCTTAACTCTGATGTTTATTGTATGCAAATGTGTATATTGTCTGTCATGCCTGTACTCCGACTGTACTGTTGTTCTGTCATGCCAATTGTCTGTCATGCCTGTACTCTGATTGTACTGTTGTTCTGTCATGCCAATTGTCTGTCATGCCTGTACTCTGATTGTACTGTTGTTCCGTCATGCCTATTGTCTCGTACATTTGATCATACTATTGTCTCGTACATCCGATTGTACTATTATTCGTACATCCGATCAGTACTATTGTCTGTACATCCGATCTGTACTATTCTCCGTTGAATATGTATACCCTATGTCTGACCATAGTAAATGTTGCCAAAGGTCTAAGAATGTCTGTTGTACATATATGATGTATGTAATCATGAGGTTAACCGTTACCTGGGGTTCGATGCATGGACCTCAGCTCTTAACTTAGCTTCAAGATCGGGTGGACCGAGAATCGAGAAGAAGGACAAGCAGCACGCGTAGGAGTCCCAGCTGAAGACTCCTTTCTGTCATTTCTTTTGAAACACTTCTATATCGCTGTTTAAACAGCAAGACATGCTACCATGGGTATTTTAATATATATATCAGTTACTCAATAGCTCCGGTGCACTACTCTGATCATTTTGAAATGATGTTTAAAAAAAAAAATTATACTGCTTGTGAAAAGTTGGGGTGTTACACTCCCTAGCATGATTGTTAAAATCGCGTTTTGACACATAAAACCATGCCTACACATTTAGGGTCTCATCACTACCTTCTTTCATGTTGAATCGGTGGTTAAATCGCAAGGTTAGAAAATCATAATTAGTACAAGTGGAATCACAGACTTGCAGTACTATCACAAGTGTAATGACTTGTGAACGAGTCTAACTGACCACATTAGGAAAATCACATGGGTAAATGGACTGGAGGCTGATGGATTTTACTTTAAATATAAATAAATATTCTTCATTTATTATTGTGTAGACTTTCTTTTCATGGGTACAATGTACTCCCTCCGGTCCTAATTATAAGACAACATTTGAGAGTTGGTTTTGGTCCTAATTATAGGACAACATTCTAATAATTGTCAATTTTTTCCTAAAATACCCCTATTTTATTCTCTCAAGTGTGTTTGATTTTCTGTGAGTATATGTATATGGACGTGTATACTCTTACAGTCAATGAAACTTTTAGATATATATATGTGTGTGTATCTATGAGTATATATATATGTGTGTGTCTACACACAAATATCTATAGACACACACACATATATGTGTGTGCTACATATATGTATGTATGTATATATGTGTGTGTCTACACACATATATTTTGTGTGTGTGTGTGCACATATATGTGTGTGTCTACACATATGTATGTATGTATATATGTGTGTGTCTACACACATATATTTTTTGTGTGTGTGTCTATACACAAATATATATATATGGGTGTGTGTGTGTGTGCGCACAAATATATATAGACACACACCCACATCCACATGCACATATGTGTGTGTGTGTACATATATGTATATTCGTGTGTGTCTGTCAATATGTGTGTGTGTACAAATATAAATACACACACATATATACATGTATATCTTTGTGTGTGTGTGTTTATATGTGTTTGGGGGGGTGCCTATATGTGTCTGTCGACACACACACACATATATGTGTGTGTGTGTGTGTGTGTGTATGTATATATAGTAAGACCATTATTTCAATTATATAGCATGCGGAAAAAAAAAAAAAAGGTTGGAGAGGCATGTGGTAGGAGCTATTGATTTACTTTCACTTAGATCATTTCAAATTTATATAAGGACATTTTAGGAAAATGAGTAAAATAAACTAATTTAATTTCTTTCTTTAATCTCCCCAAAATCGGTTAAATATGCCATATAATTAAGACGGGAAGGAGTATATTAAATAGAGGAAAAGTTGGAAAGTTATTTAATTTTAAGACATGGTCAATGAAGTTTAAGATTTTTTTATTATATATTTCTGCAAAATATATGTTGAAAGTGACTTATAAATCACTAACTCCCTCTTCACATATTTAATAAAAGGGTTAAATAAAAAATTTGCGCTCCTGCAAAGTTTTTCACCATGTGGAATTGGTTTTCTCAAGTTTCGATAGGTGTATACATAATTTCCCCCTCTAATTTAAAAAAATGATGCAATATCACCCTACAGCAACTTTTAACCAACATTAATAGTTGAACAACTCCAAGAATTAAATGGCAATTTTGCTAAGAAAGTTTATATAAAGGATTAAATAATATCCTAAACTTTTAATTGCCGCAATGTTTTTGAGTTATCAATGTTCAAATAATAAAAAAAATGATCCAACAACATAATATAACCCATAATTAGAAAGAAAGAAATTAAAAGGTTGGATTCTGACTGGAACGTCAATAAAAATCCATGTTAAAAGGAACTCCAAGTGATCTGAACTATTCTGAATATATATAAGATGTTTGGATATAAAAGTATCCTTATTATACCTTTACCATTAGTCCATTACCATATATAGTTATGGAGTTAGGATAGGATTTTAGATTTGGAAAGTAAAGAGTAGAGACTAGAGACAGACAGACAAAACAAAAAAAACAAAAAACAAAACTAACGACAAGGGAAGGTACAGATACAAGTTGTGGTACTGCCTTGAGGGCATAATCCATTAGCGTTGGTGCCATGTAACTGCTGGCAATCCCTCTTGCATATGCCATCAGTGCAACCCGGCAAGTTATATGGCTTCAAACAAGCTTTGCCAGACTGTGCCCTTGCTACCTCAACTGCGGCTTTATATATATACATATATTCAAATGAGGTGAGAAATGTCAAAAACAGTTTCGTTCACAATTGTATGTACAATTCTATTCATCATACTAAATGTGCTTATATAACTCTCCCAGCGCGGATTCGAAGTCATCTTGTTAAATTTATTATATGTATATACAATTCTATGTCATAATTGCTTTTGAACTTTTCTGTTCATAGTCACTCATTCATATTAAATAAGAGTAAATTTAGTGGAAAAATTATTTTTTTTTTTGCCTTTAAAAAAAAAAGTCAATGAGATTTAAGGTTTTAATTCTTGGTTTCGGTCAAACATGTTGAAAATGTCTTATATATTGAAGTAACTCAAATGAGGTGAGTGTTGGGGAAAAAAATCAAAAGGTCGTAGTCATTTTTAAAATCAACCACTGTCACTCAAAATAAAAAAGACATGGCGTGACGGGTCAACTTTCAATGATTGTTTCCATAAAACCAGTAACCATGACTGGTTTCTAAAATCAATCGTTGTAACTGAAAAAAGGAAAATAAAAGAAATGGCATCAAAAAAGTTCGAACTCCCTACCTCAGGATAATCAAACATACACTCTAGCCAACAGTGCTATCAAGACATTTGGTAATTAATTTTCCCACTGCGAATCATACTCGCCAGTCGTCTCACCTGCCCTTCTTGTCTTCAAATAGTAGTCTCGTTCTCCATCCACTGCACTTGTGCTTAGTTCGTCCCTTCCGATCTCTCGTTAGTGGAATACGCCAAAGCCATCGCCCATCGCTAGTTACCACCGTGAGTTCATCAGCCTTGCCTCGTCGCACTCACTCGATCAGCCCAAGAACCTTCTTTAGGTTTGTGATTTCAATTCCTTCCATCTGATATGCTTAAGAACTAGATTAGCTCAGGAATCATGAGTCTAAGTTGGGAATTTGATTTTGAGTTTGATTTCAAGTTGATTTTGAGTTTTTGTCTAGTGGAGTACCAACATACAATTGGGATTTTAATGTTTGCCTGGATTTTATAAACAATTTTATCCATTAAATATATTTAATTAAAGACTTTATTATTTATTAATTTTTTTAATAATCATTTAACTTTTTTTCAAATTAAAATTTTTACTATCTCAATATATACAATTAATATGTATATGTAGTATTCAATATGATTCATGCCATTTTCAATCATTTTTCATCTCAATTGTTTTTTTTCAAATATTAATTCAAACACTCATCAGTTTAGAAAAATGTCATTTTTGCAAAAGCCAAATGGGCAATCCAAACACAAATCACATTTATAACTTGATTTTTTTCTTACCAAGCTTTTGCAGAAGTCAAATACCACTCTGGTCCTATTTATAAGTCCAGTTTGACCAAATCTCACATATCAAGAAGAGGTAGTTGACACAATGATTATGGGGATAAATTTTCAATTTTGTCCTCATTTATGATTGGATGCTTTTCAATTGTTTCTTCTCTCTCTATCTTCATGGGTATAATTAATATGGGTAAAATTGTCATAATCTCATTTATTACATGAAACTGGACTTATAAATATGACCATTTTTTTTTTTTGTCAAACTGGACTTATATATAAAACCATAGTGGTAATTTTTAAGGACCACTATTAGTTTGTATGATTTGAATATTGATTTATTTGCCATTTAATATACATGCTTGCGTATTGATGTAAACGACGATTATTGGATGCTGAGGGAGTTTCGTTAGGGAAAACAAAGACCATTATTGGTCGTTTATGTTCCCGAAAATGTTAAACAACAGTGGCGGCAGTCTCAGTGCCTGTTTGGCCTAACTTATTTTCAGCTTATCTTCTCCTTATAAGTAGAAGCTAGGCCAAACAGGGTTTTATAAAAGCTCTTATATTTATAAGAGCTTATTTTACAATGAAGAAAAAAGCTCTTATAAAAAAGCTAATGAGATGAGCTTATTTTATAAGCTCTTTTTTTTTTAAAAAATAATATACTCTATCCGTTCCTAATTATAGGACCCCACACACATTTATATATTTACACACACACACATTTATTTATATACACACACACACACATTTATATATTTACACACACACATTTATATATTTACACACACACAAATATATATATTTATATATGCACACAGACACACACAAATATATATATTTATATATGCACACACACAGACACACACAAATATATATATTTATATATATATGCACACAGACACACACACAAATATATATATGTATAGACACACACACATAGACACACACAAATATATATATTTATATATATATGCACACAGACACCCACAAATATACATATTTATATATGCACACACACACACATTTATATATGTATATAGACACACACACAAATATATATATTTATATATGCACACACACACATTTATATATGTATATAGACACACACACAAATATATATAGTTATATATGTACACACATATATATCTGTGTATACACACACACATATATATATAACAAAACCATTATTTCAATTAGAGATCATAAAAAGAAAAATTCTAGGTCGGAGAGGTATATCGCAAAGACGGTTGATTCACATTTTTTTAATGTCATTTAAAATTTATATAAGGGCGTTTTAGGAAAGTGATTAAAATTAACTAATTTAACTTCCCTCCTTAATATCCCCAAAATCGGTTAAATATGTCCTATAATTAGGACAGGAGGGAGTACCTTTTATGATAATTTTTATTAGAAAAAGTGCTTATGACAAAAATTTTGCCAAACAACTTATTTTTAATTTTAGCTTTTAAGTAACTTTTAAGCTAAAAATTTATATAATCACCAAACAGCTTTTAGCTTTTCTAAAAAAGCTCTTTTTTTTAGCTTTAACTTAAAAGTAGCTTTTAGCTTAAAAATAAGAGGATCCAAACGGGCTCTCAGTCTCTCGTTTTCAACAATTCTATTTCTAACACTGATGAAATAATTTTTTATGATTCTATGATTTAGAAGAGTTCTAAAACTAAAAATTAGAATTACTTTTGTTATTATTATTATTATTTTTTAAGAATAGTCAAATCCTCATCCACTTGCATTCTAGGACGGATCGAATTGCATTCAAGAACTGTCAGAAATTGAAGAATACGCATGATAGGCCTCTTTTTTTATTTTTTGTATCACTTGAATATCTTAATGAACAGCATCTTTAAGCCGTCTGATGTGACTCAGTTGGACTTGACGTGGGGGTGGCGTTTCCGTATTTAGATAAAAGGCTCTCGTTTTCTTGAAAACATCGCATTACGAGTGGAATTGAAATCCAATTCGGTCTCATGATCGGTCTCTGCTCTGCTACAAATTCCTCGATCTGTTGTACAACATTTTTCTTGTGATAATTCTTAATTGTTTACGATTTTCTTTGTGTTTCCCAATTTCAATTGTTTGATCGCTCTTGCCTCGTTTTGTCAACTGGGTCTGGGTTCTTCCTTCGCCTCTGATAGCGTGAACTCCTGTAATTGTTCTTTCCGTCGGACTTTTGGATTCGTAGACATAAACAAAGAAGAGAGATTGTTGATAGAAAAATGATTCTTTTGTGTGTAATAGGGAAGTAAAAATTTTTTACTTTTTTTTTTTTATTACGGAGCATAAAAAAATAAAACGGTTCATTTAACGAATAAAAGAAAAACCGAATTTACCAAAAATTATTTCTATTCATTTTTAATCTTAAAAAAAGAAATTAAAAAATAATAATTCTGAGTGTGTTAGCAACTTAGCATGAACCATGCACGATAAAAAGCGGCTGGCATAGCGCCTAGAGAGGAGAGAGACCCAAAAAGATTAACGAAGAGAAAGTCGCAGCTCAACGGAAATTCAGCTTTTGAATTGTTGTTTAGAGATAATCCCCTTGCCTCTTCGTTTCCCAGTTTTCACGGATTTGTTAACTTTCTCGCGAGAGGAATCTATGTTCTGAAGGTGTTGATTTTGGTGGATATTATGATGATCAGTAGCTCGATTACTGCTTGGTTCTGTGACCTTTTTGCTTGCATATGGTGAGTCCTCCATTTTTTTTTTTATTACTGGTAGTAGCTAAAACAGTGCTGTGAATTGCTTGCTTGAAGATTCCCATTTTTGGAAGTCGTTTTATTGTATCGGGAGTTCTTGGTTGCTCATAGTCCTGTTTTGTTTCCGAAAATGGAAACATTTTATTGCTGAAGAAGTGTGGCATTTGGATAACTGATATTAGTTAGGTACTGATTTGAGCTTATTTTTTGTTTTTTAAACCAACGAATTAAATTTCTCTTCGGAATATGGGGAATTCTTTATTCATCGCTTGTTGACTGGTTTGGGTTAAATATTTATTATATCTCTGCCGAAAGATTTGGTATTCTGAATTTCATTATACAAGTGTTGCTTTCTGTATGCTTTTCCTTTTTGTGGAAACTACATGGACATGATTTTAATTCTGATGTTGGGATTCAGATTGATGGCTACTTCATCAGGTTTTTGGTTGAAAAATTGGATCAAGATTCAAGATTCAAGATTCAAGATTCGTTAGTCATATTAAATTATGAAATTTCTTATTGAACAAGTAAATGGGGATGCCGGAAGAGATACTTTCTCTCCTTATTATTGGGAAAGGGGTGAATATCATACTCTTTCCGATTCTAATTATAGAAAAACATTTAAGAGTTACTTTTGATCCTAATTATAGGACAGAATTTTAATTTTTGTCAATTTTTTTTAAAATACCCTTATTTTATTCTCTCAAATGTGTTTGCTTTTTGGTGAGTATCTATGTAGGTGCATAGATTCTTCCAATCAGTGAAACTCTTAAATTGTTGGATTTTATTTTGTTTATCGATCAGCTGACGTAAATTTGTCAATATATACATACATATAAACACACACATATATATACACACACACTCAAGTGTCTGTGTCTATATGCAAACACACACGCATATATGTCTATGTATGTATGTATGTATGTGTGTGTGTATGTATGTATGTATGTATGTATGTATGTATGTATGTATGTATGTATGTATGTATGTATGTATGTATGTATACACACACGTACATGTGGAAAAGAAAATTTTACGTCGGAGATGTATGTGGTGGGTTGTTGATTCACTTTTACTTATGTCATTTAAAATTTATATAAGGGCATTTTAGGAAAATGAGTAAAATTAACTAATTCAACTCCTCCCTTTAATCTCCCCAAAATCGGTTAAATATGTTATATAATTAAGACCGGAGGGAGTAATTAATAGCTAATAACCATTGCTTATAGTATTTTCTTTTGCTATTACACGATATTTTTTTTTTCTTTTTTATATAAAACAATCTTGATTCAGTGGCATAACTACCATTATTATAAGACTGGCGTTTGCTCAGTCAGCTTTTCTATAAAAAGATTGAATCATTCAGTGTACAATATAACATCTACAGTAGACATTTTTTAATTAAAGCTGGTGGAGTGAATCACCACCTACCTTGGAATAGCAAAGTAAAGATCCAACTACAATAAACTACTATGAAGTGGTAGAGAAGAGACGTTTTGAGCCTTAACTTAAGAACAACCGATATGTTTCTATTCTAGTGGATTCTACTGCGTATCCATATTGCAGTAAGTATATGTGCTTGAAAGAGGCAGTAATGATGTCAACTCTAATAATGGCAAATTATTTACTGAATAATTGAAGAAATGAAGCAAAATGTTGAACTTTTGTACTAGGTACTATTTAACTTATTTGACAATATTATTTGGATGATCCCTTAGTCATTAGTCACATATCTAACATCAAGAGCAATGAGTTGAGGCTTATTAACTTCCGATTGCTGTTAAGAACAGAAATATAATGAGCAGGTTCTTCTGTAGTAGTCCAGGCATAATTTCCTTGATGGTTTTGCAATCTTTCAAGGCTAGTCTAGTTACTTTAGAATATTTTCTTCTATTTACCACGCTTGCTATTGGCCTGTAGTTTGCTGTTATTTAACTTGTTTTTTAACAGTGCAGTAGGTGTTTTGGATGTCACATGAAACCTTCACCAATTATAGCTGTGGATGAGCCAGCTAAAGGACTAAGAATGCGGGGGCAGACAGTGAGGAAATCAACCATATCCCCTGTTCCACACCCATCAGCTTCTGCATTACCAATTGGTTTGACTGCAGCGAATAATGCAGGTGATTTTACATCTAGTCACCGTTTTGTCTGCCTTAACTAACATAAAATGGGAATTGTCTTCATCTTCCTGCTCATTTTGTGCTGGTTTTTGTGAATCAAATCATGCATAAAATTAAATTCATTCAATTGTGTAACTGCAAAAGTGATATGAGGTTTGAAAAACTGATAAAATCTTGAAATGTTTTAGAGATTTTGTGATGGTTAGGTTGTGTTGCATTTTTCTACAATGCTTGTTGTTAAATCATTGGCCATCTCCCTTTGTCACTTTATGTCATCATATTCCAACCTGATTTTCTTTTGCTCTCTCTGCTTTTGGTTTTGGCAACAGTTATTTTAAAGCGCCCCAGAACTCCTACTAATAATCCAGCTATGGACTATCAAACTGCAGATTCAGATCATGTATTGAAGAGGACAAGGCCTTTTGGCATATCAGATGAGGTATAAAGATGCATTCTATCTGTTTCTCTGTCTTTCTGATTTAAGAGTGAAAATGTGAATCTCATAATCATATCTGCATTTTCCATTTTCCATTTTCCTTCATGTACATGTCTATCAGAGATGCAGTATAAAGATGCATTCTATCTGTTTCTCTTTGTCTTTCTGATTTAAGAGTGAAAATGTGAATCTCATTATCATATCTGCATTTTCCTTCATTTCACTCCTACGCGAAAGTTCTTCTGTGCAAGGTTTTCCTGTCACCAGAGAGTGTTGGTTCCTTCTTGTATCCCAGGATTTTAGTCAAGGCTTCTCATTTACCCAGGATTCTCCGTCGATTGTCGCTGTGCAAGCTTCAGGTATTCATCTTACCTTCTTAGTTTTTTATGCCATTCCAGTATTTACGTTCTCCCTTCTCCTTTTTCTTCTTTTCGCTGGTGCGTTTCTGGACTTGGGTTTCCTGAGTGGAATGTGGGTGAGTTGAGCTATCGAACCCATAGGTCTTGTCTTCTTGAGTTTCTGGTTTTAGTTTTTTCCCCCTCCTTTTTATCCTTGTGTTGGTTGTATAGGTTTGGGCTCTTGATGGATAGGGGAAAACATTCTTCGTCTTCACATCAGCCTTTAGGTCCTAACGACAATGAGGTCCTTCGTGAGCGTTATCCCCTTTTTAGTTATTGGCTGCTAGGGACCTCCTTAACCGAGGAGGAGAAACTATCTTTAGCCCTCCGTGGACGGTCGGGTGCACGGAGCGCTGGGAGGCCCCAGCCTGTGGTTCCTGGGCCCAGTCAGTCGGAACCTGGCCTTACCAGGCCAGATTCTCATAGTTCGTCAGTGTCCGAGCCTCTTTTAGTCGAGCCAATAAACGCCTACCAAACGCATCGTCCGTCCGAGTCGGGGTCATTACCAGCTGGTTATCACGGTCCCTGTTGGGATTGTGTTGCCGAGAGCTCCTCCCTTATTGCGAGTGGGCAAGACCGTATGGCCGAAGTCGTCTTGGGCTCATGTCGGCATAACTCGTCAGCTGAGCCTGTGTCAGACTCCAAGGGTCCTCCTTTCTCCGATTTGTCGTCATCAGGTATTCTGCCTAGTTCTGACTTTAGTTTTATTTCATTTTGTTGTAGGTAAATGGAGTCTACGTCTTCTCCTCGTCTTTCAGCTTCCGATCCGGAGGCAGACTCCGGTAGTCCTTCACCGGCCCTCTCTGCGGGACGATGGATCCCGTCATTCCGTGTACCGCCGCCCTATTCCTTCATTTTTTCTCTCCTTTCACCCCTCGGTCGGGTAAGGAACCGCCCTCTTTGAAAGGGCTGACTTCTCTTCGTGCCGAGGCGGACCGGAAACTTATGAATTCTTTCTCCGACTCCTTCAAGCATTTCAAAAATGCTTTCTTTAAAGTTGTTGCAATCCCTGGGGAAGTGCCCTGGTTTCTGAAAGCCGCTGAAGGTCTGGGCGTTGAGTGGTGCTTCCCTCTTTACTGGACCTCCGAACACCATAACTTCTCCTCTTCCACATATCAATTCTCGGCCAAAGACCTCTCTGAGGAGGAGAGGGAGCATGCCGCTCAGCTGGCGTCTTACGTTGCCGAACACGGCGTCAAAAGAGCGGCCTTCTATATCAAGAAGGCCGGTGTGTCGTCCGGCTCGGCCTCCAGTATGGCTTTATTGATGTGAATTCTGTTGTTCTACTTGCCTTTTGTTATCTAACTAGCTTCTGACTTTAGATTTATTGCTTTTGTAACAGGTCAAGTTGCTATGAATCTGAATCCAGATTACCTTGAGTACACTTTGCCGGCTGTTGGAAAGCCGAAAGAGAAAGCTCCCAGGAAACGTCCAGCTGCCGAGCCTTTTAAGAAGCAAGCTCCTGCTGCCTCTATGGTCCCAAAGCCTTCCTCGGCGAAGAGGGCCAAGGTCGGGGATTCCGCTGCTACAGCTTCGACTGCTCCCGAAGTGGTACCTTCGTCTTCTCCGTCATTGGTAGCCGCGGCGGAGGTAGTGCCTTCGTCTACTCCTGCCTCTGCTGCTACCGGAACGTCTCCACATTCCGACCCATCTCCTCCATCCTTGGAAAAGGGGAAACAAGTTCTCGTCTTTGATTCTGTTTCTCCCTTGCGCCCATCGGTTACCGTTCCTCGACCTAGTGGCTTCAAATGGAGCCAGGCCTGGAGTGGGGACGTTTCTGAGGAGATCGGCATGGCCTTCTTTCCGCCACGTCGGTTTTTGTCTCCTCAACCTCTTTCAGACGAGGACCTTCATGAAATCCAGGATGTGTCAAGTCGTCTTTGCAAGGCCCTTGGATTATCTCAGGCCTACCCGCATCTCCATGGTTATTATGTTCGAGCTTCTGCGAAATCCCGAGCTCTGAAGCAGAATTTGGAGCTGGCTGAGGAGAAAGTTAAACAGCTAGCGGAAGAGAAAGAGAAGGCTGAGGCTGAAAGGGATGAATCGAAGATGGAACTTAAAAGTTCCCAGTTTCCGCGGACAAAGCCGGCGAGGATCTTCTGTCGACCCACCGTGCACCGACGCGAGCCCATACCGACCTGAGGCGGACCCAAGATACCACGGCGGAGGTTAATCATAATCGGCCTATGCCAACTCTCGTCGGCCGAGGCCAACGCTAATCTGACGGAACTGAAGTCCTCGCATTCTCTGTCTATGGATGCGGTCAAACGGCTTACGCAGCAACGTAGCGAGTTGTGCACGCAGTTGGAGCAAACCCGAGGCGACCTGGCAGAGGAGAAGACCGCCCATGAGAAGGCGGTGGTGGCGGTAAGGAAAACCGCGTCGGATTGCTTCGAGATGGCCTTTGCCCAGATTGAGTACTTAAACCCAGGGGTAAAGCTGAACGTGGCTTCTGGTGTCAGAAACCAGGTGCATGAGTAGGGGTGTCTACATATACCACGCTACAAGGTTCGGAGTCGTTGTCCGGGATTTTTAACCAGGGTAAGGGTGAATGGTCACATGCTCATCCGTGGTCGTCGTTAGGACACACTTTGACCATGTGGACCTGATCAGGGTCCGATATGACTATTCACCTTCTTACTTAGGTGTCAATTTCGATGCATCAAAATATTTACCGGGTGTATAGACCTCGGTGTGCATGCCTTATTTAGCGAATCATTTTGATCCTCTTAAAATTGAACATTTGGTCAATAAACCATTTATGTATTCAAGAGATGATTAGCTTTACAAATCCGACAATGAAAGGAAAATTTGCAGAAAGGAAATGACTGAAACCAAAATAAGCTTGAAATAATAAATCAAAACTTAACTCGGACATGGGGTGTCCGTTGTGGCATCCTCGGCCGTGGATCGGGCCCTAACTATAGTAGGCCCTCGGTTGTCGCCATTCCATGTCCTCTTGACGGGTTTTCTTGTCAGTGTTTCGAGAACATATGCTCTTTTTCCAACTTCTCCTTGACTCGGTACGGTCCTTCCCAATTTGCGGCCGCCTTGCCGTCCCGGGCGTTCTTGTTACCGATGTCGGCCCTTCTTAGGACCAGTTGCCCGGTCAAATGCCCCAGGTTTGACCTTTCTATTGTGTTTCGCCGCCATCGCTTGCTTGGCTGCTATGTCTCGGCAATGGGCCGTGGTCCTGACTTCATCTACCAGCTTCATCTCGGTTGCCAACGCCCTCGAATTCGATAGTTCTCCTTCCTCCATGGTTCTAAGCCTTCTCCAAGATGGCTGACCAACTTCGACCGGGATCATGGCTTCGCATCCATATGTCATGCGGAAAGGCGTCTCTTGGGTAGCTGATTGGATAGTTGTGCGAATTCCCCATAAGACATTATAAAGCTGTTCGACCCAACAGGTGCCGGCCTCTTGTATCTTTTTCCGAAGTCCGTCCAGGATTACCTTGTTTGCCGCCTCTGCCTGTCCGTTTGATTGGGGGTGTTCGACCGATGCAAAGTGATGTGTGATGCCGAGGTCCACCATCATGTCCTGGAAATTCTTGTCAGTGAACTGGGTGCCGTTGTCTGTCACTACCTCGGCCGGGATTCCGAAGCGGGAAAAAATACTCTGTTGGATGAAGCGCCGGACCCTAGCCGATGTGATGGTGGCGAGAAGCTCGGCCTCAATCCACTTGGTAAAGTAGTCCACCGCCACGATTAGCCATCGAAGTTGTCCGGGAGCCGGCTTAAATGGTCCGAGTATATCCATTCCCCATTTAAAGAAGGGCCATGGGGCCGAGATATATTCCATGTCTGATGGAGGGGACCAAATGATTTTGGCGTGTTTTTGGCAACTATCACATGCCTTCACAAATTCGCTTGCGTCCGCCTGCATGGTCGGCCAGTAGTACCCGGCCCTAAGTGCCTTTCTTGCTAATGCTTTCGCACCCATGTGTTGCCCGTTGATTCCTCCATGGGTCTCGGCGAGGACATATCTACTTTCGTGAGTACCCAGGCACCTTAACATCGGTGTATGCAAGCCTTTTCGGTAAAGCTGATCGTCTATCATTGTGTATACCGCGGCCTCCCGTATCAGTTTTTGGGCATTCGCTGTTCCGAGGGGGACAATTCCTCGCTCAATATAGTCCTCGAGCGGCTTCCTCCAATCGTTGGCGTCGGATATGACCATTATGCAGGTCGGCTCTTCAACCTTTTGTTGTATGACGGTTCTGTGGTTGGTCGTCCCTTTAGTGCTGGCCAGTTTGGAGAGGATGTCGGCTCTGATATTTTCCCCCTTGGTATATGGGTAACCTTCACTTCTTCGAATTCAGCCTGGATGTTCTTGACTTTGCTAAGGTACTTAGCCATTAGAGGCCCTTTAGCCTGATATGTCCCATCTATCTGGGCGGCGGCGAGTTGTGAGTCGGTGAAGACCGAGACTCTTTGGGCGCCGAGCTCCTTGACCTGTTGGAGTCCGGCCAGGAGCGCCTCATACTCGGCTGATTGTTTGACGTCGGAAATTCAGTTGTAGGGAGTGTTCGATCGTGACTCCTTCGGGGCTCTCTATGATGATTCCGGCTCCGCTTCCCTTCGAGTTGGACGAACCGTCGACATATACTTTGCGAGAGGTCGATGTTGCCGGGTCGTTATTAATTGGAGTTAGTTCTCGGAGGAAATCCGCCAGAGCTTGTGACTTAATAGCATGTCGTGCTTCATATGTAATGTCGAACTCGGATAACTCAATGGCCCAACTGATCATTCGGCCTGCCAGGTCCGGCTTATGGAGTACCTGTCGAATGGGTTGGCTGGTTCGAACCATTACCTTGTGAGCTTGGAAGTACGGGCGCAGTCTGCGTGCCGTCATTATTATGGCGAAAGCCAATTTCTCCAACTTCTGATATCTTAGCTCCGAGCTTTGCAAAGCTTTGCTCACGAAGTATATTGGTTCTTGGCCATTCTTTCCTTCCCGGACCAGAACCGAGCTCACTGCTTCCTTCCCAACTGATAAGTAGAGGAAGAGGGTTTCGCCAGGCTGTGGTTTCGATAGGGTGGCGGAGTGGCCAAGCATTGCTTAATCTTTGAAAATGCGGCGTCACACTCCGGGGTCCAATTTCCTGACGTGTCCTTTTTAAGCAACTTGAAGAAAGGCAAGGCGCTTTCTGCCGATTTGGGCAGAAATCTAGTTAACGCGGTCAACCGGCCTGTCAACTGCTGGATCTCCTTCTTGTTCCTGGGGGCCTGCATGTCTAACACGGCCTTACACTTATCCGGGTTCGCCTCGATTCCTCTGCTGGTAAGCAAGAAACCGAGGAATTTTCCTGCCGGTACTCCGAACGCACATTTCTTGGGTTCAGCCGAATCTGATGCGCCCTTAAATTGCTAAATGTTTGCTCTAGATCTCGGATGTGATCATTGGGATCATACGATTTGACGATCATGTCGTCGATATAGACCTCGATGTTATGGCCGATCTGGTTCTCGAAAATCTTATTCATCATCCTCTGGTAGGTTGCCCCGGCATTTTTTATGCCGAACGGCATGACATTGTAGCAGTAATTTCCCTTCTCCGTTATGAAGGAAGTGGCTTCTTGGTCATCGGGGTGCATGGCGATCTGGTTGTAACCGGAATACGCGTCCATGAACGACAGAAGTTGATAGCCGGATGAGTTATCTACGAGCTGATCAATGTTCGGCATTGGATAGGCGTCTTTAGGGCATGCTTTGTTCAGGTCGGTATAGTCGGTGCATACCCTCCATTTGCCATTTGGCTTTAAAACCATCACCACGTTGGAAAGCCACGTGGTATATTGTATTTCCCTGACGAAACCGGCCTCCAAGAGTTCGTCCACATGTTGGTTCAGTGCTACCTGCCTATCTGGGGCCCTCGTTCTTTTCTTCTGGGCTACCGGCTTTTCACCCCGGCCGTATGGCCAATTTATGACAGCAGAAATTGGGGTCTATACCGGTACGTCGGCCGCACTCCATGCGAAAACGTCTCGATTGTGGGCCAAAAACTCTTCCATCCTCAATCGCAGGTCGGGGGTCAAGGCCCTGCCTACTTTCGTACTATGGTCTGGATTGTTTCCGAATACGAGGTCTTCTACCTCTCCTTCTGGTTCTGGCCGAGGCTTCCCCTTTTCTTCTCGTCGGTCCAATTCGATCATATTAATCGGTTCTTGGATCTTTTTGTGCTCTGGATCCGTTGTTCCGGATTTTGCTTTTACGTTGATTGTCTCGTTGTAACACTGCCTGGACTCTTTCTGATCGCCCTTGACGGTAACGACTTGGTTGTTATTGCCTATCATTTTTATCTTCTGATGCTTAGTAGATACCAGCATGTCCCAATTGTGGATCGTTGGTCTTCCCAGGATGATGTTGTAAGGGGATGGGAAATCAGTGGAAAGAGATTTTGCCGTGTCTCCCAAAATCAACCAAGTTCGAAAAATAATTTGTAGAAATAGGGAACCTGGGTCGTTTCCCAACGAACTTGCAGCGAGCTCGATTATTAACAATAGTGAAACAGAATGGTAAAATTGGGGGTTTTAGGGTTTTATGATTCAGCAGATTAAAACGAAATAAATTGAAATAAACAGAACTATGTAGAAACAGATAGAAAAATATTGATAGACTTAAGCATAAAAACGACCAACCCAACGTTCAGATTCCAGAATCATGCATCATTGAACGAAATATAACTAATCACGTTTGGTTCTGGATGAATCGAAATCTCTGCATTCATCCGGAGAATCCCTCACCTAGACGATCGCCTAGAATTTATTTGAACAGTGGCGTATCACTGTGCAATCGTACAGCAACACTAAAACCTAGTCCGAATTCAGTCCTTGGGATGAACCAAACCGAATATTAAATCTAATATTCGAACTATTTTCAGAATCGAATCTGATAAGATGAAAACAGAATTGATTAAGTTACCGATTAGGCACAAGTTCTCTCGGACGAATCATGGAATCCTCATCGTTGGGTCAATCACGGGGTTTAGCCGATCATGGCTGGAAAAAGCGAAGAAAAGACGAAGAACGCGAAGAACCCTAAGAACATGCGAAGAACAGGTTGAGAGAATTCGAAAACTTCTATTCGATCCACTCTAATGTAAAAAACGTGAATGCATAATGTTTGTGGCGGCTGCCTTACTTAAAAATAACCTAAAACGAAAATGGGCTCTAATGGTTTTAGCCCAAAACAGAAATAAAATAAAGCTGGGCTTAAATTACAAAATTCGGGTCCAAATAAAATCCAGAATTGTACATCCGACTTTGGCTCCAAAATTGACCGCCTTCTTGACCGAATTCGCTCTTGATGTCTTCATAACAATTGTAGCTCTATGAATCATCTGAAATATGAGACAAAAATGAGGCAAATCCGATGTCTGGTTCAAGAGTTATGGTAGAAATAGTGAAGCAACGCAAAACTGGGATATTATTATTAAAAATGGCTAAAATGCAATAAAAGGCCCAAGGCCCAAATAAACATAAAAGCCATTATTTATTAGCTAAAGGTTCCTAAATTATTATTCAAGAGACAAAAATAAGTGTATAAAATATTCAATTATCAATCAGCCACAATAAATCTTACTCGCTCGGATTTGAAACCTTCCTTCGTTCCAAGAGTGAGTCGGAGATCTATATATCCCTTTGGAGGGGATAATTCGCCATTAAACCCTACGAGAGTGGTTTGGCATGGCTTCAGGTCCTCCTGATCGAGATTCATTCTCTTGAAGGCATCCCAAATGATGATATCTGTCGAGCTCCCTGAGTCTATAAATATCCTCTTGACTCGGCAGTTGACCAGGGTTCCAGTGATTGCGAGGCCATCTTGATGGCCGGGGAGTACGTCGGCCATGTCTTCCTTCGTGAACATGAGCTGAGGTCATTCAATTTATTCAGTCATGTGTGATTCTTCTTTAAAATTTGGTTGGTCCCTTATTGAAAGAACTTCCTTTAGATATTTCCTCCGTTGGCTCGGCGTATCTCCTCCTCCTCCGAAGGCTCCGCTAATAACGTTGCAATCGAACTCGGCGTCGGGAAATCCGCTGTCCTCAGATGCCGGCTTCTTCCTCTTGCCCTCTCTTCTTTTCTCAGGGTCCGGGCTGTTTGATCGGTCATCCTGCTTTCGCTTTTCTTTTGTGCGTCCCTGCGTTTTAATTACGTATTGACGCAACTTTCCTTCTCGGACGAATTTCTCAATAGTTTCGCGAAGTTCATAGCATTGATCCGTGGTATGCCCCTTACAATGGTGAAAAGAACAATAACGGGACTGGTCCGTATTGGACCGTTTCCTGAGGAGATGAGGTTTTTCAACCTTCCGCATCTCGGTCGACGCTACTTCCCTCCATAGCTGTGACCGGGGCACATTAAGGGGGGTATAATAGTCATATTTACTCTTCGAGTCGGTCCTTGGCTTAGATTGCTTACTATCTGGTCCTTTCCCACGGCGATCTTGCTTGCGACCGTCGGACTGGATTTTATCCCTTGGCGGGGTGCTCTTGTCCGGGTCCCTTCGAGCATTTGCTTGGCGCATTTGTTCCACCTCAAGATATTTCTTTGACCGTATCATGAAGTCCTTTAAGCTCTTAGCCGGCTCTTTGAAAAATGATTCAGCTAGTCGGCTCGAACTGTCCAGGCCATCGGCCAAGAGGTGAACGTGCACTTCCTCCTTTAACCTCTGGACTTGCAGGGCCGCATGGTTGAAGCGATCCAAGTAGCTTTGGAGTAATTCGCCGGGCCGCTGCCTGATTTTGGACAAGGTATACTAAGACTTCGGCTGTTTCTTACTAGTTGCGAATTGCAACTCGAAAACTTTGCCAAGTCATCAAATTTAGTTATCGACCCTGGAGGCAGGGTTTGTAACCACTTTAGGGCTGGTCCCTTTAGGGTTGTGGCGAAAACCCTACTTATGATGGGTTCTCCAAGGCCTCTACACATCATGATCATCTGAAAGTCGTCCAAATGAGTTGTTGGGTCCTGCGAACCGTCGTACTTGGTGAACTCGGTGAGGTTCAGCTTTCCTGGGAACTGTGCCCTGAGGATCTCGGGTGAAAAGGGGCTGCCGGCTTTGGCCTCGGCGTATCTTCCTTGCCGAGAATCATGTGGGGGAGGCCGGGACGACCCTTCGATTCGGGAGGACTTCCCCCTTCTTGATTCTTTGGTGGAGGAGGCCGCCCTTTTAGTATTGTCTATGGTCCTCTGCCGACGGAAACTATGACCTTCCTGGTCGGGTTCCCATGTTTTGTCATCCTGATCATAGCTGGTGTTTTCAGGTTCCCTTCTCCGGTTCCGCTCGTCCATGCGTTGAAATTGAAGAGTATAACGTTTGTCCATATTCTCGATGCGTTTCATCATGGCGAGCTGTCCGTTATGGAGTGTAAGGAAGTCCGGATTTTGGACCGGGGTCTCCTGATTTACACCTGGGTTGGATTTCTGTGGCTCACGGCAATGTCCCCGCGCTGCCGATGAACCCGTCTCGGACTCGTTTTCTTTTTCAGGTTGATCGTGATTCGGGACACGAGGTTCCTCAAAGCGCTCTTCTGGCTGTGATAGCCGGTCTTCATTGTCCTGCTCATTGCCACCGATAGGGTTGGTCGGCTGCTCGGTGTGCTGTGGTTGCTGGGGTGGTTGACGCTGTTCTCCGGTTGTTCGAACCATCTCCGGCTACTTCTGGCTGGTACTGCGGGTGTTAACCCTCATTGGTCACGGGAATCGAAATTTATCGTCCCCATGGTCGGCGCCACTGTTCTAGTGTAGAACACAGATGTCCAGCCGCGTGTATGGGCTAGTGATTTGATATTAGATCTAGGGTCTCAGCCTGGGTGCCAATGTGATAGCACACAGACGGAGAGAGGATCAATGAACACAACCTGGCACTTGGCCGAAGGAGTGGGGTGTGTGCTCAGTGTGGCAGTATGTAAATAGTCTAGGTTTAGAGAGTGTGTACCTTAGGCTGCTGACCGGGTATTTATAGGAGGTACCTGGGGCGGCATTGGCGATATATCTGGCTTATAATCTGAACTGCCTATCTCCCTACGGATATGCTCCTATATTTCCGGGGTAGTTGAGATATCCTTGGATTGCTGATATGGCGGATCTGATACGCCTGCCTGTGGTTGGGCCCTACCGTGATTGGGCTTTATCCAGGTCCGTAACACTTGTTATCAAAACTGAACACTTTTGGGAACTTGTAAGGTGTACAATTTCGAAGAACTGATGCTCAAAAAACTTGTTCATATGGAAGCTTACTACATTACTGAATAAGAAAATATACTTTAGTTGCTTCTCTTTTCAATATCATTTTTGTTTCCATAATTTGGTGAGCTATATCAATGCTGAGAATAGAAATTGCCGCCATACTCTCCAGGTGGGGGATGACAAGGATTTGTAGTATTTAAATTGGATTGGATTGGATGGACTAGTGTGCAATGCATATATGCTTGCGTTTCTTTTCCATTTACCATAAATTTTGATTTTGTTTTAAAACTTAGGTACTAATTCATTCAGCTTGAAGTCTATCATTTATAGAGTTTCTGCAGAAATTGTGTCATAACTCGTCCTGCATTTTGTTTGTTCTGGCAGGTCAATAATCTACCAGTAAATATGCTTCCTGTTGCATACTCCAGCCAAAGCCACGGTCAGAGCTCCTATTCGTCTGAAGACTTGCCCAAGAACGTTGTGATGACTCTAAGCCAAGGATCTACTGCCAAAAGCATGGATTTCCACCCACTCCAACAAATCCTACTTCTTGGTAAGCTGCTTTTCTCTTGACTTGCGCACACTGACTGTAATGTCCTCAGTTTTTAGTTAGTTATTAATTTATATATCTATATATTTAATTAGTTTTTAAATTTATTTATTTTATAATTCTGTTGATGGTTAGTCGGAACAAACATGGGAGATGTCATGGTGTGGGACGTAGGTAGCCGTGACAGGATTTCTCTTAGAAATTTCAAGGTCTGGGACCTTGGAGCATGCTCAATGCCTCTACAGGTGTGTCTCTTGAACTAAAGTTTATGACCACTGCCTATTTATTGATTCTGTTTGAAGTAAGCTTGTCAACTAGTGAGTAACTGTTATCTGACTCTTATGTAGGCATCTATGGCTAATCATTACACAGCTTCAGTGAACCGTGTTATGTGGAGTCCTGATGGAACACTTTTTGGTATACTCTAAGGATATTTTCTGCTTTCTATGGCTGTGTTCACGTATTTTGTTTCTTGATGTATTCCGTTGATCCCTTGTTTACATCATTTGCAGGAGTTAAAAGTTTGAATTTTGTTTTGTTAATATTTCAGGAGTTGCTTATTCTAAGCACATTGTGCACTTATATTCCTATCACGGAGCGGATGATCTTAGGAACCACCTAGAGGTTGTTAGTCTCTCTGTTGTCCAGCAAATATGCTCTATTTGCCACTTAATTATTTGTCTATTAAATTTATAGACGTTCTTTTGTTAAATTTATCTCCTATCTAAACATAAAAACACTAAGGCCCATAACTTGTGTAATGTATATATTGCTGCTTACTTGCTTTTGTTGTGACAGATTGAGGCACATGTTGGGAGCGTCAATGACCTTGCTTTCTCTTATCCAAACAAGCAACTATGTGTTGTTACCTGTGGAGAAGATAGGGCCATCAAGGTTAGTTACTCTCTTAACTTTTCATGACAAGGTTGCAATACAAAATCATTTTTAAGTGTCCAAGGTTTACAGGTATGGGATGCAGTCACGGGTGCAACGCAGTATACATTTGAGGGTCATGAAGCACCTGTATATTCTATATGCCCTCATCACAAAGAAAATATTCAGGTAAGAAAAATCCGATACTAAAAAGTATTTGACTTCTCTTTGCTTGGGCTGCATTATGTGGCTCCTTTTAAGTGTGTATAATTTTGTCTGCCACAGTTAGTTGATGGAAGAGCATCATGAGATGGAACAAATATTTTTAAATATGGAAGTTTGTGCTTCTTATTCTGCTGGTTGTCAGATATTATTGATTAACAAAACTAATATCCTCTTGAATTTCTATTCATTTAACATTTGATCATCTTGATCTCTGGCTTGCATGTTCTTGCATGTATTCATTCAATTTAGTTTGGTCTAAATATTACCTGATCTCATTATATGGTTTTACAGTTCATTTTTTCGACTGCAACTGATGGAAAAATAAAGGTTTGGTTGTATGACAACATGGGTTCTAGGGTTGACTATGACGCAGGAGGCCATTCATCAACCGCAATGCAATATAGTGCTGATGGAACAAGGTTCAGACATGAACCATACCTTGTTTATAATTTTTTGCTGATGCATGATTTTCTGGTGTGACTATTTGTTGGGACTTATATGTGGTTTTTAGGCTGTTTTCATGTGGTACGAAGAAAGGAGGGGAATCATTTTTAGTGGAATGGAATGAAAGTGAAGGAGCCATAAAGCGTAGTTATAATGGCCTTGGAAAGAGATCTGTAGGTGTTGTGCAATTTGATACCACCAAGAATCGGTTCTTAGCTTCTGGTGATGAGTTTATGATTAAATTCTGGGACATGGATAGTGCAAACCTGTTGACAAGTGTAGATGCTGAGGGTGGATTACAGGTTATTATTGGATTGACATTATCTTTTGTTGATATTATCTTTTTCCTTCCCTGTAAAGAAACACTTGGCTTGCTTTTGAAACTTGCAGCCTTCTCCTTGTATTAGATTTAACAAGGAAGGAATACTGTTGGCTGTCTCCACAAATGACAATGGAATTAAAATATTAGCTAATGCAGATGGAATTAGGCTACTTCGGACTGTAGAGAATCGTACATTTGATGCTTCTAGAGTTGCTACTGCATCTGTTGTGAAGGTGGGTTGTTCAGATTTTAGATTATTTGTTCCAATTACATTTGCTGAATCCATCTTGTTTATTCAGGCCCAGGCACCTCCAATTGGCACATTCCCTTCTAATAATGTAACAGTGGGAACAGGCCTTGCAGATCGAGCTCCTCCTGCGGCAGCCATGGTTGGAATTGTGAGTTCTTTTCACATTGATATGGTTAATTAGTGCATGATTTTGGACTTCATTTATTTTATTTTCTAGTGTTTTTATTGACCCAATATTTGATTGTGTTCTTTGTAGAATAATGATACTCTAAGTTTAGCCGATGTAAAACCCAGAATTGCTGAAGTAGCTGTCGATAAATCTAGGATCTGGAAACTGACAGAAATTACTGAACTATCGCAATGCCGCGCTCTGAAGCTTCCTGACAATTTATCACCAATAAGGGTGAGATCCTCTTTTGATATTGGATTGGTCTAGTTTCTACCAGCATGTGATGCAGATAATGTTGCATACAAATTTGCCTCAATACATGCCAAATATAAAGATAGATCATCCTGCAAGTCAAGCTTGTAAAAGCAACACTGTCAATATGCATTTAAGGAAATGAAATTGCGGATCTTATCAGTCTGACTCTTTGCTGAATTTTTAAGGAAATGAAATTGCGGATCTTATCAATCTTTGACTCTTTGCTGAATTCTTAATCTTCTACGTACCTGCAGTTTGTCATAGGTAACATCAAATGTTGTTTCAGGTTTCTAGATTAATTTATACAAATCAAGGGGTTGCCATTTTGGCATTAGCAGCAAATGCGGTTCACAAGCTTTGGAAATGGCAGAAAAATTATCGGAATGTTTCAGGGAAGGTAATGATTCTTATGTGATACATGGTTGGAATGGATTTCCATTTCATCATTTCTTGAACTGTTTTACACTTTTACCGGAGTATGGGGTCCCAGAAAATTTTAAATGACAAGATTACATATGCGACAGGCCACTACAGCCGTCGCACCACAACTGTGGCAACCATCCAGTGGAATATTGATGGCTGATGATAAAAGAGATACAAACCCAGAGGAAGCTGTCTCATGTTTTGCTCTCTCAAAGAATGACTCGTATGTTATGTCAGCTTCAGGAGGAAAAATATCCCTTTTCAATATGATGACGTTTAGGGTAAACAGCTTGCTTTCAATTGGAATTTTTTCTTTTCTTATATGAACTGAATATAAATAATTACTAAATATTGAAAACAATTGAGCCTGCTCATTAATTTTTTTTTTTTTTTTTTAATTTTTTTTTTTTTTTTTTTAATTTTCCATTCATCCTGTCCTCTCTTTTGAGCCCTAGTTAAATGTCAAGGAGGAAGACACTAAAAGAACATGCGAGAGCTGCTATTGTTTAATGATGTTTCCTCCGCCACTCGCACATTTCTTTATCATTTTTTGGTGGCTTTGAAATCCATGGATGTCGGCTACCTCTGTCCCTATACTCTCTCACACACAGACACACGCATGTCACTATTTTTGCCCGGCTTAAAATGTTATTTTGGTTCTCTCTGCTTTCTATCCATCAGCTGCTTCGCTCAACTTTAATGTTCAACTGAGTCTGAATGGGATTTCAAACCATTTTAATTTGTACACCTTTCTTGGGATGTAATTTAAGATAAATGTGTCACTTCGTTTTGTTACACGTTTTGTGTGATTAACATATATTTGCTTCCTAACTGCAGAGAATGACAACTTTCATGCCACTTCCCCCTGCTGCTACATTTCTTGCATTCCATCCTCAGGACAACAATATTATTGCCATTGGCATGGAGGACTCTTCTATACAAATTTACAACGTTCGGGTGGATGAGGTATTGCTCTATAGTTGATTGAGTTTGATAAGCTACTAAATTAATGAACTTCTGACCGTACCTTTGTTTTTTATTTTTCATACAAGGTCAAAACCAAGATAAAAGGTCACCAGAAGAGAATCACTGGTCTTGCTTTTTCTCATGTTCTAAATGTGCTTGTATCATCTGGAGCTGACTCTCAGGTAAAGAATTTTTATAAGTGTTTCTGTTGCTATGGACATTGAACATCCAAAAAGGAGGTTCCTGGTTATCATTTTTTACCGCCGCAGTTTACTTGTGTTTAAAGCTTGAGTTTGTGGTTACCCAAGCCTAAGCTCTTGTTCTATGTACGTGGGAGTGTGTTTCATTTAATAATGTTTCCAATCTCATTCTCTGTTGTAGCGTAATCAGTAATGATCTGATGTAATTGGATCAGAGATGAAATGGCATGAATGATTTCTTTTGATGAGCGCTTTTAGAAAAATGATTATGAAAATACTTTGTAATGTTTATAGATCAAGTTCGTTCTTATTTTTTTGGTTAAATGTGCCTACAGTTGTGTGTTTGGAGCACCGATGGATGGGAAAAGCAGGCGAGTAAATATCTGCAGATGCCCAGTGGTCGAGCACCTGCACCTCTTGCTGATAGTCGCGTTCAATTCCATCAAGATCAGATACATTTGCTGGCTGTTCATGAAACCCAAATAGCTATATTTGAGGCACCTAAGTTGGAATGCTTAAAGCGGGTGTGTGCTTCCTCTTTGTATAAGTCTGAATACATGCATTTAGTTTAGCAAATTAAATCTTTTTAAATTTGACTTGATGGAGTGGATTATGTTTAGTTATTAACCTATGTTGGAATTTTGTTGTTACTTGATCAGTGGGTTCCTCGAGAAGTCAGTGGTCCAATCACACATGCTACATATTCATGTGACAGTCAGTCAATATATGTGAGCTTTGAAGATGGAAGTGTCGGTGTTCTCACTGCCTCAACCCTCAGATTACGGTGCAGAATAAAACAAACTGCATATCTCCATCCGAATCCAAGGTGCCTTTTATAACAAGTGTATGTAATGAAAGGTCGTGTCATTATTTTCCTTTTTGTGTCTGATAGTGTTCTTTATACAGCTTGAGAGTGCATCCTCTTGTTATTGCCGCACATCCATCCGAACCTAATCAGTTTGCATTAGGACTTACAGATGGTGGAGTATATGTTCTTGAACCACTAGAGTCAGAAGGAAGATGGGGCTCCCCACCTCCGACAGAGAATGGTGCTGGTCCGAACACCGCTTCGGGAGCAACTTTATCGGAACAACCTCAAAGGTGACTGTGTATCTTGTAGTCTTTCTCCAAGGACCTTGAGTGTACGTATTGGATTGTGATCCCACTCCCTTGTGCGAAGGGGAAGCTGCGGAATTTAGGTGGTGTTATCCTTAGGATATGCCAGATCGAACCAATAGGGAGTGGCTACGGTCCACTGGTCTGCAGTGGACCGTCTGCTCCCCCAAAAACATGAAGCTTTGCCCCTTTTTTTCTTTAAAAAAAAATAATAATAATAAGCAAACAGTGAAGCTGCCCTTTTAAAAAAATAAAAAATTGGTACTGGCGGGTACTAAAAAGATATTTCAGGGTACTGACTTGTACTGAAAAAATACTTCAAGATCATGAACTTGAAGTATTTTTTCAGTACAAGTAATTATCCTTAAAAATATTTTTAGTAGTAGTCAGTACCCTAAATTATTTTTTTAAGATTATGAAGTATTCTTTTAGTACCTGCTAGTACAATAATTTTTTTTTTTAAATAGGGCAGAGCTTCACTATTTGGGTAAAAAAAAAAAAAAGGGAAGAGCTTCACGTTTTTGGGGAAAGTGGACAGTCCACTGCAGTGGACGGTAACCACTCCCCGAACCTATCACCTTCTTAGTGGCTTCCTAACCAATTTGTATTTCCATGGAATTTTCATATATATTTTTTTGGATTCTCTTCTCATTTAGGAGGACTACTTAAGTGCCCGTTTGGAAAACCCTATTCAAAGTTATTTTTTTCAAGTCGAGATAAAACTATTTTCACAATTTACCTCGTAAATCCCAAGAGCTATTTTTCAATAGGGTTTCCAAACATGTTATAAGTCCGTTTATGTGGGGTAAATTTAAAAGGGGTGTTGGAGATAGAGGAGGGTTAAGGTTTGCATTTTCCTTTTCCCTTTTGGTTGGGCCTGTTTTTTAATTGTTTTTTTTTTGGGTACATATTGAGCTAGTCATTATATATTATTTTTACCCAGATTAAGCTAGATATAGTCCGACATGCTATTCTGTTCTGTTGTTTACCTTATTTCAGTTATTTGCTATGATTCTTTTATATTTATCGGCAGTAGAATACACTTCACTTTTCATTATCACGTCATTTTTTAATGTTTTAAGTTATTTGAATGTGCTGTTTGTAATGATCATTATATTCATTGTGAACGCCTGACATGCGAATGTACTTGGTGACAGAATTTAAGGCGCTCTGGGATGATCTAGGCGAAACTATTTTGGACAAACACGTCTTGCAACTTTTTATTAAAAATATTGACAGTTAATACTGTTTTAAACTGAATTCACCTGGGACTTCAGCATTTTCAACTAAAATTTGGTCGTTTCTAGGCCATTGTTCTTGATTACCATTATCATTCTTTTTAAAGGTGTCTGAATCTATGGTTGAGCATGGTTCGTAAGAGTGAGGAGCTCTATTTTGTTACGTACAATTTGTCAAATATGGACCTCTGATCCTTTCATGCATATCATATTTAAGGGCGCGTTTGTTGGAGGATGAGTTTGGTTTTATTTATGGGAATAACATATATGCTTTTACTGCAGAAAAATTCATCTGCAGCAAGCCAAAAATGCGCTATTTCATCTTCTTCCCCCTCCCCCCTCCGTATATCTGATTTTGCCTCTGATTTTCAGGGTCTCAAAGAAGGATATGATCTTGTCCTCCTTCTCGAATTTGAACTTGGAGGCGTCGCCCATGGAGGAGGAGGTAGTGCCCCTGTTTTCGGCCTCAAAGTAGAAATCGGAGGGAAATCAATGGGCAAGGTTGAGATTCAGGTGCAATCCGCATTCTGTACAACTGTAGATGGAAGTCATTGTCGAGATTTTCTGAAAGTGAGACCCTGCAACAAAAAGATTAAAAATGGAAAAGGTTGTAGGTAAGTCTCGTCAATCTAATCAGCCCAAAGGAAGAGTAAAAAGTAGTCCTGTGCTTGTTTGAATAAAGATTGAAGACTCGTAAATTACGGTATGCGAAATGAAATAAATATAGGGAGGGAAAAAAGATGAAACGACGTCATTTTTAGCTTTGTTGTAGATGGATTTTTCTGCAATAAAAGTAGATATGTTATTTCCTTTATTTTTCTATGTAAGCTTTTCAAGTAAATGCAAGATGAGTTGATTCATAATTTCATATTACACGAACATCTTTTCATTATGTAGATTGTAGAGGCTAAAAATCACTAAACCTGTTCCTTACCACGTCCTCCCATTCAACATCTGAATCTTTTCAATCTTTTAAGCCAACGCACTAGTGGAAAAAAGGCTTTTAAGACCGGACAAAAAAGGTACATTAGGACCGGACCCGCGAGCAGTCTTGTTCCAGGCGGTATTAAAAGTCGACCTTTAAGACCGGACTTTTACACGGTCTTAAAGATTTTCTTTAAGACCGGACATTTTAAACCTTCGGTCTTAAAAGTCGTACTAAATAAATCTGAAATATTTTTGGTTCGGTCCTAAAACTCAAACTTTAAGACCGGACAAAAAGTCGACCGCTCTTAAAAGATCCAAATATTAAGACCGGACAAATATCAATCCGGTCCTAAAGATAGCGGACTCTAAGACCGGAGGAATAATTACCGGTCTTAAAAGACCGACTTTCAAGACCGGATTGTTTCAATGGACCGGTCTTAAAAGACCAACTTTTAAGACCGGCTTAACACCTTTAAGAGCGGTGTTATATATACATCCGGTCTTAATATTTGAACATTTAAGACCGTATTTTTTATTTGCGGTCTAAATTTTCCCGTATTTTTTCCCTGTTTTGTTCTTCCTTATCAATATATATACACAAATCCACCATACAAAACAGCACATAAAAGTCGATATACTTTAAGCTACAAGCTATGAACATGAATAAATTGAATTGGGAAAAAGAATACAAATATTATCCACCATGAGTTATGTGGCCTCTTAATTAAGTCTAAAACAACTAAAGTAATTTATAAAATAAGCTAACATATAACTAATTACAAAGGCAATGAGTTACAATACATGCAAGACGTAATTCAACATACAAATGTAGTCCAATATATTATTCACCATGCCTTCATTTGATTCCCACCCAACAACGTAACATGCATCCTCTTTTATAACATGCCCCTTTGAAACGGATCCTGCCACAAAAACAAAACAAGAACAAATTCATATTCAATGATGACATTGTTTAATTAAGAACATAGACAAGATATAATAATTGTTAAAACCTTAAAGTTTTCTAAGAATACTGCATATGAATATTAATTACCTTATGAATTGACACTTTTATAAAGTGATATCCTCCCATATCCCTTCTTGATGATCATTTCTTATGCCGGGTTCATTATCCGCTTCATCTTCTTCGCTCATGTCCTAGACCCCTTGTAAAAGGAGTACTCTCAGAAGATCACCATAATTTGAATGACTTTCCTCATCAATATCAATGACCCTCTTTCCTTGGAGAGCTACGGACCACATTTTATTTTCTTGATCGGTGATATAGAACACTTGTTTTGCATGATTTGCCATAATAAAAGGTTCATCTCCAAAACTTCTACTATTGACATCGACTAAAGTGAATCCTAGTCGATCGATCTGAACACCATTATTGACATTAACCCACTTGCATTTGAAGATGGGAAATCTAACTTTGACATAGTCCACCTCCCAAATCTCTTCAATAACCCCATAATATGGCATGACCGCCAATTTAGGCCTCTTGTCTTTCGAATCGAGAAGTGCATAGATTCACCTCTAACATAACACCACCGTTTCTCGACCGTGCTCCTATCATCTAGGGACTTCGTGTAAAATGTATAACCATTGATCACATACGAATTCCAACTTATGACATCAAACTCAGGACCACGTGCTAACCATTTCATTGTCTCAGAAACACATTCAGATCCCTCGACCTTTTGTTTGAACCAGTTTGCAAAAGTTCGTTATGCTCCCTAATCAACCTTTGTTCGGTCATTCGATGGTTCTCTTTCCTTACAGCCTCTTTATGTGCGATATGCTGGCTTGAACTTCATCAACATTATTCAAGATGTATAAGTGGACTTGTGACAATTCATCACGATCCACACTCTTTACCGAAGCCCCACGTCTACCCCCTTCAAAGATGCCGACGTTTTGGAAGCCCAATATGTCTTACTTTGGCCAAATAATTTTGACAAAATTCCATGGCCTCTTCGAAACATATTTCGAACAATTGATGCTTCAGCCGGTACGCGTTCTTCACATACCCTTTTAGGAATTTCATAGATCTTTCAATAGGGTACATCCACCGTAAATGGATAGGGCCGCACAACTTTATCTCCTCACTAGATGAACAATGAGATGAACCATGATGTCAAAAATGAAGGAACAAAAAGCTTTTCAAGGTGGCACAAGATAAGATATCCTTCATTCTCCAATTCATCCAACTTTTCAATCTTGAAAACTTTACTACAAACCGCATTGAAGAAGAAACAAAGTCTAGTCAAAATGACCCGAAGATCATATTCGGCGATCCCTCGAATAGCTACTGGGAGTAGCGAATACCCCGAGGGAACTTTTGTGCCATGTAAACACTCACAAAGCTTCGTTTCTCATCCTTAGACAAAGTATGAGAAGCGGGGGACAATAAGTTCTCTTCCCATATGGCCTTGGATGCAAGTCTTCGCGTATTCCCATTGCTTGCAAATCCAATCTTGCCTTCACACCATCCTTCGAACTACCTTGTATGTTGAGAAGCGTGCCCACAATACTATCACATACGTTCTTCTCCACATGCATGACATCAATACGGTGTCTCACATCAAGATTGCGCCAATAGGGAAGATCAAAGAATACGATCTCTTCTTCCATATATTTGTTTCTTTTCTACTCTTTCCATGCTTACCGAAGATGACACTGATATTTTTAACCTTTTCATACACTTGCTCCCAGTCAATACCAGCGGAGCTTCTTCATACTCTTGGCCACCAAAAAAGGCCTTCTTTAATCGACGATATGGGTGGCCCCGTCTAAGAAATCTCCTATGTCCAAGATACACCGTCTTTCTTCCATGTTGAAGTTGATGGTAGCATGTGCCTTCTTCACAAACCGGACATGCTTTATGGCCTTTTACACTATACCTCGACAAGTTCCCATATGTTTGGGAAGTCGTTTATAGTACAAAATATCATGGCTCTCATTCTAAAGACCTCCTTCTTGAAAGAGTCAAAAACATCGACACCTTCTTCCCACAACTCCTTCAAGTCTTCGATCAAGGGCTCTAGGTAAACATCTATGTCATTTCCGGGTTGTTTTGGTCCTGAAATCAACATAGACAAAGATGATGTACTTTCGTTTCATGCATAACATAGGAGATAAGTTGTAAACAATCGGGACTACGGGCCATGAGCTATGTATGCCGCTAAGGCTTCCATAGGGATTCATTCCATCCGTGCTAAGGGCAAGCCCGAGGTTCCTAGGTTCTTCGCCGAAGTTCGGAAATAATTGATCGATCTTCTTCCATTGAGAAGAATCGGCCGGATGTCGAAGCCGTCCATCCGAAATCCTCTCATCTCGCATGCCACCTCAGATTTTTGCATCATTTTCATTCGCAAACAACCGCTTGAACCTTGGTATGATTGGAAGATACCACAACACTTTTGCAGGCCCCTTATCTGACTTGTACCGTGGGGTTTCACACATCGGACAACTCGCTTCTCTTCAAACTCTTTTCTATATAATACACAATCATTCGGGCATGCATGGATCGTTTTGTACTCCATCCCGGTGGACAAAGTATCTTCTTAGCATCATAGTAGCGATGCGGCAACACGTTATCATCCGGAAGCATGTCCTTCAAAGCCTCAAGCAATTCGAAAAACTCTTGTCGCTCCATCCATGACGTGCCTTCAAGCTTACCAATTTCAATACAACGTTCAACAATTGGTATTTTTACACCCACGGTATAGCGGTGTCTCGCATCACTGCACATATTACCATATGCATGTGATCGCTCAAAAGCCTCTTCTCCTACATCACGGATAATGTCCTCTATGCGATCATCCATATCCGTGTCATTATCATCAAAGGCCACTTCCCCATGTTGTTTCCCACTTGATGGCACTTGTTCACCATGCCATACCCATACTGGAGTAACCTAAAAACACTTGTTGGTCAGTTGGGTAGGTCTAAAGTGCAAATATAATCTTCAAAAAACAATATTCGTTAACAACGAGAATACCCATAACAACATTACACCGATTTTGTTAAACCCATGAAAAACCAAGAACGACAAGCTGGAAAGTAATAAAGTTTTAACCGAAACATCTCTTACAGCTTCGTCTATAGACGTTTAGCTAAGGAACAAGAGAGTGATTGTCGAGAAAGGTATGCGAAGCAGTGACGAAGCTGAGAGGGAAATTTCGAGTCGGAACCTGAGTATTCACTTTCGGCGCGACAAGAGATCAGAGAGGGAAATTTAATTTTTCCGCGCGACAAAGATACCTTATTTAGCTTTTTGGATTTTATTAATACCGGTTATTAATTAAATGTCCGGTCCTAAAGATACAACTAACATTTTAAGACCGGAGTTTTAAAATTATCCGGTCCTAAAATTTTATTAGATTTTTAAGTTTTAAGACCGGAGGTTTATAAAACATCCGGTCCTAAAATTCAAATTATCTTTAGATCCGTTACTTATAAAATAAAATGTCCGGTCTTAATGGCCTTCGTGATTGGTATATTAAATCAATAAAATAAATGATATTTTTTGGACAAAAAATAAAGCAAAATTGGAGAATAAGTTTCTTTAATGAATTACTGGAGAAGAGCCAAAAATTCATACAGTGTTCTTAATGTTTCTTACATTACTTGAATATATACACAACAACAAAAACACAAATGAAAAACAAGCTGAATATTATCATCCACAAGAATCGATCGAACAACCTCGGCGATTTCGGCGTGAAGAGCATTAATTTCCATGGGAGATCGGCAAGTTGTTGTCTTATTCTCTCCACCCGCAATATGAATGGATCATTACGGGAGGCGGAGAGGGGTCGAGGTAGGCGCGCTGGGGCCAACAGGTTGGAGAGGGGATTACGAACATCTCGCATGGCCGGCTTCAAGATGACGGTTGAACTCGGCAAGAAAAGGATCGGCGAAGGATCGAGGGGGTGCGGCATGAGCAATCTCTTCATCATCCGAAGAAATAACAATGGGTCCAACGACCCGAGAGTCTTCGAAACAATACGACGACCGTCGCTGGAGGAGGCGCACCATATAATGATCTAGACATGGCACGAGAGTGAGGCGTGTATGCACCCCTACGAGCAGTTTGCTTGTATCTAACCATGGTTTGAGGATTTTGAGAAGTTGGGGCGAGAGCTAGGAAGTGAGGAGTTAACAAGGACAAAGAGGAGGTAGTGTGTGGAGTATATAAAGACAGGATGGCGGGAGAGATAAACGTCGATGATGAATTCGTCAATTTACTTTTATACAAACTTTTAAGACCGGACTTTTATCTTATATCCGGTCCTAATTTTAATTCAATTACTTTTAAGACCGTCCTTTTATCAAATATCCGGTCCTAAAACTCATTTAAGACCGATATATTACTTGGTATCCGGTCCTAAAACTAATTTTTAATTCAATTACTTTTAAGACCGTCCTTTTATCAAATATCCGGTCCTAAAACTCATTGTTGAAATGAAAGTTCATTCTTTTCAAGAGTCCCTTCCCCATTGTTGAAATGAATTCAGAGTCTCTTCGGCTTCCACATAAACTTCCCAACTAGGCGTCTCCTCGTATTCTGAGCAAATATGTGTCTCCTCGTTAATGTTTCCGGCGTTTCACATTCTTCAGGATGGGTTCTCTATTTAAACCCGTTGTTACTTTCTTAACATTCATCTCCATCTCCTCCTAGAACCTCCACCGTAATGGCTTCTCCACCACGACGAGGTCCTCCTTCGGGCGAAATCCCGAGGCACCTCCATATCCTCCTCCGTTGCCTCCGAAACCGAACTTCGGCGAATCTTTGGAGCACTGATAGCCGCGTCGATCATATAGACCGAAGCTTGGGCAAGCTGTTTCAGTCTATCACGCCGTCAACAACAAGCTCAAAAGCGGTACTCGACGCCAATGACGTTGAGTACCATACCTCTGATGACGACGTCTCTGACCATTCCCTCCCCTCCGACAACGATGGGGAGGATTAGAATTTTTAAGTTTTTTTTTGTACTTGCCGCTTACGAGGCGCGAGAAAAAAAAATTATTAAATAAAATTTTTATTTCCCAATCGCCTTCCTTGTTTGTCTTTAACTTTATATTCTTTTTTCTCCGACAACAAGAACAAACAAAACATTGTCCTATTCGTGGTGATCAATCTTAAAAATTTGCATGTCGTTTTCGTTATCTTCTTTCTTTTCCAACAAAAGAAAAGGGACACCGATGACGTTCTTCACATCCGAGAAAAGTTGAAACGAGAACAACGAAGCACAAAACTTGAGAAGAACGCCGAAACATGGTTGCCTTGAACCCTAACGATATGTCTAAAAATCGAGTCACCAACTCTATTAAAATGAAGAATATTAGGACCGGACGTTTAATAAATCCTCGGTCCTAAAAATTAAGCCTTATTTTAAAATTTAAAGTTAGGAGCGGACAACTAACAAATATACGGTCCTAAAGGTTTCGGCAATCTATTAAATAAAATGAAGACTTTTAAGACCTGACTACTAACAAATAAACGGTCCTAATAATTTAGCCGTATATTTTCTATACTTTTAGGACCGTACTTTTAACAAATATACGGTCCTAAAAGTCTCTACCCAAATTTTTTAGAATTAGACGAAGACTTTTAGGACCGGATATTTGTTAAATATACGGTCTTAAAATGGACGAAGACTTTTAGGACCGTACTTTTAACAAATATACGGTCCTAAAAGTCTCTACCCAAATTTTTTAGAATTAGACGAAGACTTTTAGGACCGGATATTTGTTAAATATACGGTCTTAAAATGGACGAAGACCTTTAGGACCGCACTTTTAAAAATATACGGTCCTAAAAGTCGCGAATACTTTTGAGCCTCATCTGGCTCATTTTCAACATCCGCCCGTACCTCAAATTTCAAGCACTAAATAGCTTTATCCACCATCCCATTCATTCGAAACCCAAAATGGACACACACAAATTGTTCGAAAAAATAAACAAATTTATTATTGAATTACATTGCTATATTTACAAATGAATTAATTAGCTAGTCGAAAAAATAAACAAATGTACGAAAGGCTATTGTTGCTACAACATCATATATTATTTACAAATGAATTAATTTAGGACATTAATTATTGTCTTGACTTGGATTTTCTAAGACTAGTTTATACAGATATTCACAAAAACCTCGCGTATGTGCTCGATTTCATCATCATGAAATGGCTCTTCACAGGAAAACCTCTGTAACATCAAAGACAGAAACAGAAATAACATATTATGTGCATATTTCATATGTAACATTAAGCCATCGATGATCGAATTCAGCCATAACATCTTACCCTTAAAGTGACTTTAGTGTTTCCCTCCGTCACAATATCATATAAGTGTTTCATGACGTACGGGCCACATAAGTTCGATCGTTCGGTTGCCGACGGGTCTAAAAATAACAATAAATATATATAAGAGCATATATAGCTTATCGACCAACTTCGAAGGCAATTATGTCATGTCCAATTATGTACTAACCTTAATTTTGTGCCATTTAGGATCTGTGAGCCGAGCACCACGCTTTTTTACCTCAACACGGAAGGTCTTCATGGCACTATCATCAAAATCAGAAATTTATCGCAATGTTCACCGAAAATTCACAATGAGATTTCAGACAAGACAATCAAAATGACATTCTTACTTGGTGATCATCAGCTTCAACGTAGTCGATGGATCGCTGTGAGTGGAGCATAAGAAGATAACATAATGGAACTCCATGTTCATGACGACCAACTGCCAGTGGTTGCTAAAAATTCACAAAGAGAAAGTACTCGGTGATATATATATATGTAGCATAATTATATTAAGTGAATTGCAGACAAGTATATATGTATACCCGAGCCAGTGTGGAAACAAGTACACCTTTCTTTGCACTTTACACAACCTATTTGATATGTACTCCTGTCTCAATTCCAGAGGTAGTGTTGTGCTTGCATACACTTGGCACAAGAATCCAAAATCTGAAATTCTGCCCTCTTGAACCAGTTTCTCGTGCATGCACCTACAAGAATGACATCGATGAGGGAATTAGTATATATGTATATATGTGTGTCTAAACGGTGCATTTCAATTATGTAATCAAGGAAGAAGATACTTACTTCATAAATAGTTGAACACATGCACTAGTAACCTCGGCTCCAGAAGCAGCATGGACTCTACATCTTCATTATCAACTAAAAGCGGTTGAGGATGAGGAGGCCTACTACTTCATTGACAGGCCACGATTTATCTTTAAACCATTTTTGGCTACCAAATCTTTTATTTTTTCCTTGGCCGTCAAGTTAGCGGTAGGGGATGGAACTTGAGGAGGGTGGAGCTTGAGGAGGGGGTGGAGCTTGATGAGGGGTGGAGCTTGAGGAGGAGTAGAGACATCTACAAGCTTCACCGGCCAAGAGATGAAGGTTCCCTTGACATCACTCACAACCTTCACTCATCGGTTGGGAGAGGGACAGTGCATCAAAGATCACCTCTTCAACCGACACTCGACTTCATCATCGCCCATTTGTTCGTGGTGTACAGTTGATCCCAAGTTGTGGACAGTCCCTTTAGCAACCAATTGTCTATGACCATCACGATCCTCCAGATACAGATGACAAGGTTGCTCGACTCGATCGTCCAACAATGCAGCTCCTCTAGTGCTCTGCTGCTGCATAGGTTCACCAAGGTGTCAAGGGATCCATACTGGTCTCGGCCGAGAGCTCGGGAGGAACTTCATTTTCTCCATCTCCTCCTTCATCTTGCTCATCTCGATTGAAACATCCTCAATGTAGCATCTTTCGCCGCCGATTCCTCACTTAATTTGGCCGGCGTCGATCCATCTCCTCCCGGGTAACCATACTTTGTCTGTGGCGTTTGGATTTACCAAAGTATTGCTTTAGGCCTACCCGTCCTCCAATCCCCCTTACACGCCCCGCGTGATCTGGTTTTCTGGTCGCAGCGGTCAGAACATCATTCCTCCCGTCCGACGCAAAAGATCCCTCTGCCTCTTTCTTTTTAAGATCTTCCTGTAAGATACAGATAACGAGAAGCTTAGTGATGAAACATGTTTAGTAAGTAAAAATAACAATATCGATACTTACAATTGTTCAAGAACTACACGAGTTTTTCACTCGTGTAGGCGCCGCTTGGCTTTTGCCGAAGAGCTCCTCGCGACGTATTGGAGATGGCGGCTGGTCAACTACCGTAGAAGGATTGGATTCATCTTCATCTTCTAATCTCTTCCGTTTGGCTGCCATCAAATCTTTTTCGGCCTTTTCATATCCGCCGCGAGAAGCCCTGTGTGGGCAATCATTCTTTCTCCCAATCTCCTGATATTTTTCCCTTATTTTCTGTGAATCAGGATTGAAAACAACTATATATCAATTATGAATTCCAGCCATGTCACTAACGAAATTAGAGAACTTCGCTTGATATGAACGTCAAACATTAGTCAAATTCACTTCATCAAGTTTCAACATTTTACTTAAGGAAGATGTAGCATTGTAGAAGAAATTGGGAAAACCAAAGGAAACGGAGTTGCAGAAATGCTGCCAACTCACAATTCATTCATTCATCATAAATGGTTCCTACACATATTAGTATAACTAACTAACTAACAAAGAACGTCTAACCATGGCCATTACACACTTTACATATCAAACTTGCATGGAACTAGGACATGCTCCTCTCATGCAGGACAAAGGCAGCAAATGTATACTTCTATTCACACACCAAACCATTTAACTAACAGGATTAGATGTACACAATAACATTCACATATCCTCACAAAGTTAATAAGCAAACAAAAGTGCAAACAAAACTAAATATAACTCACCGAGCTTCAGAGTGGTCCGCTTCGAACAAATTGTTGCCAAGTTTGTTCATCAATAAATTTGTACTTGTCCTGTGGTTGATGGTCGCTTCTCCTCGGCAAAAATATAAGTGTTAGCCGTAAAGGTCTTAAACTTCCCGAACCGCTCAAAGACAATAAGACAATGTTGAGTCTTTGAACTTCTCGGACTCGGGGACGGTGAATGTAAGCGGATAGTGTCCCACATAGGATCCTTTTATTGTTTTTGGTCCACATTTTTCCACTCATCACCAAAATGCTAACCTTGCTGCGTACTAGAGCGCCGCCAAAACTAGTATATGTGCTTTTATTAGGACCGAAAGGTTGCAAATTTTCATCAAAATGAATCTCGAGCTTCGTCCCAGTATTCGACTAAGGGATACTTCCATCATTCGTGTGCCGCTTCTACCACGGCGTGCACTGCGCCGAGGAGGCTCAATGTGAGATGAAGAGGGTTCGTTTGTCCGACCCTCCCGGTCAAACCAAGATCCTGGAGTTTCAAGAACACGAGTGGAATCGTTTTCACCGTTCATTTTCAAGACAGAAGAGAGGAATGCCCGAGAAAATGAGGGAGTAACAGAGGCTAACGGTGTGCGCGGGCGAGGAAGAGAGGTAATGGAACAGAAGGGTTTCGCAACGTGAACAGGGGTTCTTCGGTGAGAGTGTGAGAGTGACAAAAGCGTCCGCGCTGAAGTTAACGTTTGGCGCTTCATTTTTAAGACCGGACAAATACACATATACGGTCTTAAAAGATAACCTTTAAGACCGATCTCTATATATGTCCTGGTCTTAAAATTAATTAATTTTTATTCAAACTTTAGTACCGGCCAAATTTTTGTCCGGTCTTAAAAGTCTTACTTTTAGGACCTGGTCATTCTCTGTAACAATGGTCTTAACATTTATTACTTTTTTATTTAAACTTTAGTACCGGACAAATTTTAAGTTCGGTCTTAAAAATCAAAGTTTTAAGACCGGCTTTTATATATGTTCGGTCTTAAAACTTTAATACCTTTATATTTATATTTTTCCGTATTATTTTGGAGTGTAGAAAATATAAGTCTCGCCTTGATGAGATTTCTACATAAAAGTATTTGATATTTCAATTTTTTTATTAACATTTTTAAGGCCGGTTGTTATTTTAACAGGTCTAGATAAGATCTATGAAAAATTGATCAGAATAAGAAGTTCTTTATATTTACAAATATGCCACCGGTCACATATTTAGGACCGGTCGATAATTAGTCCGGTCTTAATGAGGCGTCCTTCATTGTGTAAGAAGTTCTTTTTATTTACAAAACGCCACCGGCCACACCATTAAGACCGGTGCTTCGATTATCCGCTCTAAATGAGGCGGTCTTATAGCCCTTCATTGTTTAAGAAGTTCTTTTTATTTACAAAACTGCCACCGGTCACACCTTTAAGACCGGTGCGTCGATTATCCGCTCCAAATGAGGCAGTCTTAAAGCCCTTTTTTGCACTAGTGACGTAGACTGAATTAAGGTCTCAAATTCAACTTTGAATGCCAAAATCTGATGTGATTTTACAATATTTATAATTTTTTTCCTCAGAAATATTTATAATTCATTGATTGTAAAACTTTATATATTTTAGGTTAAGGTGCGATTTGGCCAATAAACTATTGGCTCAGGAGCGTCTGACATAATTAACTATTAAGTGGACCAAAAATTAAATACCAACAAACTTTTAAAAAGGTGCAGCCAGTACAACACTGTTACAAAAAGTTAATGTCCGTTATCTAAGGTACAGATTGACCAACGAACTTTTACTCTAGGAGTGCCCCGCACAAATTTCTAAATTTTATAAAATAAAATAATTTTTTTCCTCAATTGTCATTATTTAAAACTACTTGTATAGATATCTATGGACAAAAATTAATCATTCTTCAATTTTGTCAAAATTATAATTTGCTAAAATAAACAAAAGTTTTAATTAAAAATATAATTTTATGATTTAAATAAAACTCAAGGTGTTTTATAGTTTATTATTTATGTTAAACAAAAAAATATTATATGATTTATTTTTATTTTAGAAGAAATTTATGTGAGTTAAAAAATTCATTTAATGTTAACAAAATTTAAAAAATCTAAAAAATCTATTATATCCTGAAAGAAATGAAATGAGTTTAATTTTTATTTTTATAAAAAGAGCTTAATGGATATTAACATTGATACTTAATAATATAAATCCAGCAACTTGATGATATATTTGTTAATTAAATGATCTATTGATTATATGAATATGAGACCTGTTGAAAAAAAAAAAAGATAACTTAAGAGGCTTGATGAAGAACAATTTAATAATAGGTTAAGGAGTAATTATAATGGGTAAAAGAGCAATTTGGCCTACGAAAATTTTATTAACATTAAATGAATTTTTAACTCACATAAATTTCTTCTAAAATAAAAATAAATCATATTTTTTTTTTGGTTTAACATATATAATAAACTATAAAACACCTTAAGTTTTATTTAAATCATATAAGGGAAAAACATTTTTCATGTTGTAGGAGAAGTGTTTTCTCTCATGTCACACACACATGAAATGATGGGACCCACACATATATATAATTAGCATTATATATATACGTGGGTCCCACCATTTCATGTGTATGTAGGAATCTTCTTCTTCTCATGCAACATGAGAAGTTTAAACACCATCACATAATTACATTTTTAATTAAAATTTTTGTTTATTTTAAAAAATTATAATTTTGACAAAATTGAAGAATGAATAATTTTTGTCCATAGATATCTATACAAGTAGTTTTGAATAATGACAATTGAGAAAAAATTATTTAATTTAGTAAAATTTAAAATTTTGTGTTGGGCGCTCCTGAGTAAAAAATTTTTGTGCTGGACGCTCCTGGAGTAAAAGTTCGTTGGCCAATTTGCACCTTAGATAACGGACGTTAACTTTTTGTCTAACGGTGTTATGCTGGGCGCTCCTGAGGGTAAAGCACATGAGCATTTTTACACTTTTACCCTGTAATATAATTTCTCTAAAGGTGTGATATTGGAAGGGATAAATTACATGTATGATATAGACTTTGTGTGGACGGCTTTAAAGACAGAGTCAATGCCTTAGAAAACCAAAACTAGAAAGAAATTTTCAACATCACATAATTTAATACAGGCACACCCAACTTTCTCTGTTTACAATAATCAAATACATAATTTTATCAACCACAACTTGTTATTTATATCATTAACTATGGTGTTTCTTTTTGTCCGCTCCCGATTGTGACGTAGTTGACATTTTCTTCTAAGAAGTCACGAAGAAACAAAGCAAAAAGATAATGAATATAGGAAGAATTATTCAAAGAATATATAAAAAAATTATTTATAAATAAGTGCATTAGTGTAACAGTTTCCTTCGTCATCATTCATAAGACCCCATGCAAGTTGTATAAATTACCAATTATTTCTCGTCACTGTTCTTTCTTTTGACATTTCCTAAATTATTAACTTTAAACGCCCAATAAACTTTGTAATGGATTTTTTTTATTTTTTTAAATAAATCTAAAAATATTAATTAATTATAACTGAAATTATTAATTTATGAAAACATTTTAACACGTTCTACTAATAATTAGAGAGAGAGAACATATCCACATTACTCTTATAGACTAATTGTAACTTACTTTGTAAATACTCTTTGTTTCTTAATATAAGAGATATTTATAGAGTTGATGTTGGTCTTAAATATAAGACATAATTTTCATTCGTTTCCTAATTTACCCATATTGATGTTCTTTCAACAATAATTAAGGATGAGAGGGATAGAGGGAATTAAGGAAGATGACCAGGTGTTTTAGAAAATACATGTTATATCAACTAACTTAATTAACTTCCTTAATCTAACAAGGTTAGGTAAGTATCTTTTATAAAAAACCGGAAGATAATAAACAATGATTATAATAACTAATAAAAAGGAAAAATTGTTGTAAAGTTTTATTGTAAAATTCATTAACCGAAGTAGTTAATTAAGGACTCAAGTCTTTGAACGCGCTTCTTCAATTGTAACATATCTTGCTTCTTCAATTGTAACATATATTCATCTGTGTATAAATGTTTCTCATTTTGATAAGTTACAAATAGTTGAAAAAGACATGCTCCTAACAATTTAACGAGTTATACACCCTAATGAGAGGTTGCAGATGAATTTTTAAATAAATGTTTGGTATCTTTAAATTGAAGATAGAATATCACCTAGAGGGAGGAGGTGAATAGGGGATTTCGAAATTCCATTTCGGATAATAAATACGAACACAAAGAATAGAGACAAAGATAGAGAGAATCGACACAGATAATTTATACTGGTTCGGTCTAACTCCTCAATCTACGTCCGGTCCCCAAACACTTTGGGTATTTCACTAATCCACAAACACGGTTATCAAACAACGTGCACTCGACTTTATTGTTCTTGAAATTTGCAATCATTACCTACTATGAATATGAAATAAGAAAACATGTCATTGGGTAAATCTATTAAATGTATTGATATTTGCATTACTCGGAGTCAGCCAGTAACAGACGTAGCCTATTTTTCGTCTCATTGCCTCAGCGGAACTCATCCAATGTGCCAACATCCTTCACAAAGGCCAGCACATCTGCCAGTAAACGCAATGAAGAAGAGTGATACAGAAGCAAATCAGATGGAGATGTCTTATTTGACATATAGCCATACAATGTTTTCTTGGAGCCTGGGGCAGACCCAGGAAATTACAGAAAGGGGCACAATTGGTGAGGGGATTTGGGGGTTCGGGGGCAGCGGCCCCGTTTTTTTTTTTTTTTAAAGAAAAGTTTTAGATGCATTAGAAAAAATATATATATATATAAATAAGAAAAAATATATATCAAAAAAATATTTATGAAATCAAATGAATATTGATGATGTAATAAAAGAGGAAATTATTTTACAAACTTGTCATTTAGAAAAGTAAGGTTAAATACTGTTAGAAATGCAGCTACATAAATTACAATGAAGGGTGGACACTAAATAAGTTTAAGTACATATATTTTAATAAAAAAATATATTATATTATAATAAAAATAATTACAATGTCATCCTTCTAAGTCTTATGTTTTGGAATTCCATCATAATTGTCTTATTGTCAATGCTATCAAATACATATTTTTCAATATAAGGTACTAAACAATTATTCAACCATTCATCCCCCATCCAATTACGAAGTGCAATCTTGATGTATTAAGGGTGAACACTTAATTTAAAGGTGGACAATCATTCAAACATGTATTAATTCAAGGAAAGTAGATAAATAATGCTAATGCTAATGAAAATTTGAAACCATTATATTCAAGTTATTAATTCTAACTCCTTTAACTTGATTTTTTTTTTTAATTCCCAAATTTTTGGGGGGCACTTGCCCCCCAACCATTAACCTGGGTCCGCCTCTGCTTGGAGGCACATTGGAGGAGTGTTTTTTTGGCATGTCATAAAGAGATAAAAAAAAAACATATAAAACACCTAGACTATTCAGTAAGCTAAGGCCATCGTTTATTGTTTATTTAATTTCCAAGAAAATGCAAGAACGCTAAGCTATGAACCTCCTTTAATACTCATCATGTTTGTTTATTATAAAAGTTTTCCAGATTCAGATTCAGCTTTCTAAGGACAATGAATTAAACGACTTAAGCATAATATTATTACTTTTTAATGACTTAAACATTGTGAATGAGTTAAGCATAGTATTATTCATATAGGACAATGAATCAAAGCAGTGATAAAACGCTATGAACCTCCTTTTGATACTTTGTTGTTGTAAAAGTTTTTCAGATTCAGATTCAGCTTTCTGACAGCAAACTAATCCTTTAATTGAAATGTAAAGAAAAACAATTGGTTCATTAAGAAAATGTTCAGTATTACCTTTCATAACAATTATGATAATTAAAAACTAAACAGGTGCATATTAACTGAATTATAGATATGGCAGTACTGAACATAAATAGTATAAGTCATTCTTTAAAATTCATGCAACGGGACCCACATGTAATTAAGAAAAATCTCATAACTGAAGGATCGACCAACAAATGTTTTTTCACAAAGGATGCAAAATGATCCACATGTAATTAAGAAAAACCTCATTGCATGTTGCCACACCACCTTTCAATATTCCCACATCATTGAAGAGTAAAAATAGTCATGAACATTGGTATGTCATAAAGAGATCAATAAAACATATAAAACACCTTGAATATTCAGTACCAAGAAAAATACAAAAATCACAACTTGGTTTCAATCAGTAACAACTAAAAGAAAAAACACAAATTCGTTGTATGACATACCATAGGCTTGCCTCTTGTGCAGAGATGACATACCAAAAGGGGATCAATAAATTAAAACAGATTGATATAGACATACCAAAAGGGGATCAATAAAACAGATTGATATAAAGTGTTACTCCTATGAAGTTAATCTAAAAATATGTGAAGACCATGTAAGCTAAGCCCATCCTTTGTATATTATTCAATTTCCAAAAAAATGCAAGAAAGCTAAGCCCATCATTTCTAACATCTTCAAACTTCCCAACAAAAATCTGGATAATTAGTTCAAACATAATTGACACTGTAAACTCTAGTTATTTTCCCATGCTACAATAAAAAGGATGTTCTCTCAATGAAGCCTGAATGAAAACGTAGATGCCAATCATGAATTTAAAGAGACTCTATAATATGATATTGCTCATGTTTGAAACTCAGAGAATACAAATTGCAGTCAGAAATGCGTTCTTATGATTATTTATAGTTTTTTTAGCCTTCAAGTATAACAACGTAACTTCATGCAAGGTTTTTAAAGCTGATAAATGAGTTTTTGAAAAGCAGAACACATAGCATAATGCTCTATAGGATGGTATAGTTATAATTTTAAGAATACTATAATGGGATCACGGAATATAACAGTATTTTCACCTTAGAAATAACAGAACATCGGAGGAGTATTTTATTGGCATGTCATAAGTATAGAAATAACAGAAATTCGTTGAATGACATTCCAAAAGCTTTCAGAACTAGATGCCCAAATATTCATCATCCATCACGATGAATAAGCCACTGAAAAAGATAATTCTTACCCTCCGAAATTAAGAAAAGGACCGGTGATTTTTTTTTTTTTTTCTTGGGGCTAGAAAATGAAAGCAACTTCAATCAAAATCGTCAGATAAAATGAAAAAAAAGTATCTGGACGAATGAATGGAGAATGTATGAGAATCACATTCATTCGATGAAATTTTTCAGAGAATCGATTTTACAAATGGTAAGAGGTACCCAGAAGGAGGGAAAAAAAAGTATAAAACCGATGGAAAAATCTGGGAAGAAATAAACATGGCTAAGAGACCCAACTTCCAAATACACTAATGTCCTTAAGTAAGCAAGTTCAAAGGACACAATGCATTAAAATGATTCATAAATTACCAAAACAAGGAATCAAAGGACACAATGCATTAAAAATAATGATGTTTATTCATCACCATCACTCAGTGACGGACCCAGAAATTTTACTTACGGGGGGCGAAAATAAAAAATGCTACATCATAAAAATACTTAAAATACGATAATAAAGACCTAATATATAAAAAATTGAAAGAGATATATTACAAAAATTAAGTTTATTTCACTTGACTCTTACTCTACGTGTTTTCATATTGTTAAACTCATCTATAATATAATTGAATCCGTGCTAAAACTCAAAACAATTTATTTTTCAATGTATGTAATCAAAGAATCATCAAGAAAAATTCGTCTTCTATTCTATTTCAAAGTCTATTCTTGATTATCTTCATAGTAGAGAAAGATCTTTCAGTAGTTGTTATAAAAACTGAAAGAGTGAGCACAAGTCTAATTTCTTATCAATAAGAGGGTAAATGGTGAACTTTCCAGCTCTTGACATAATTCAGATGTAGTTGATAAATTAATGAAATCTGGATGCTAAGAAATGTCAAGCTCAAAATGTTGTAACTCTATTTTTAAATGCAATTTTATTGTTCGTGAAAGCAAACCTATGGGTCCCATTTCAGTCCAAGCTCAATTCTGGAACTGAGATAAAAATATCAAACTAACAAGATGAAATATCAAGTCTGCATTCACAAATTTCATTGTGCTTTCTTTGGTCTAGCATATCCTTTTTTTTTCAAAAACAAGAATTAGGGGGGGCGGGGGCCACCCCTAGCCCCCCTTCTGTCCGTCCCTGCTATCACTATCATCCTCATCCTCCTCATTCTCATCATTGGAGGGGGAAGATGAAGGGTCTGACATCAAGTTATATTCAACATCATGTGTGTGTATGTATATATTTTTATCATTACTCAAACTAACTAACTAACTATATATTTGCTATAACTATACATATAGTGAACCATATAAAACAAAAGCGGTTTATTAGTAAGGGAATTCCGTCAGCAAATTAATTAGTGACGAATCCGTTGCTAATCTACCTTTTTCCTAAGTACGATATTTTATGAGAACTCGTATTATCGAAAGTAGGGCCCACAAAAATGTTAGGTATGCACTCGAATAAAAAACAATTTGATAAAAAAAATTATGTTTGACAGAGTTAAAATAGTGGCAAGATATGGAGGAAAATATGTGAATAACAGTATTGCCCTTAGTTAATATATAAATATAAAATTAATAAAAAACAAAAAAAAAAAAAAAAAAGAGTTGCAAAAAGCCACTCCCAAGCAAAAAGTTAACTCCGAGGCACATCAAGGCGCACTCTTCACTTCCAGGCAAAAGTGACGATGACAGAAGATGAACCAAAGGTCTTGTAAGCCAAAACAAGAAGAATTAGAGATTGACACATGCATGGATAAATTTGTGAATTTCCCTACATGTAATTGAAAATCAAATTCCACAAAAAATGGTGGACGGGATCTTCCCATATTCAAGGGAAAATCACCTTCCATAGGGAATTCGATTCCCGTCTCTTTTGCCAACCAAACGTCCGTTGCCAATGAAAAATCCAGATTTTCCGTTGCCATCCGAGGATATTCAGTGAATTGACCAAATTGGGCCCTAAAACAGTAATTATTCTAAAATGGAGATGATATATATGCACATTGATATGAAAGAGATAATTCTTTTTTTGATAAGAAAGGAGGCATAAAGCCTAAATTACAAACAAAAGATTACATCAAAGGGAATTGAATCCTAGATACTCCTGTTCCACCCAACATCTCAAGTGAGAAAGGCAAACATAAAAAATAATAGAATTAGAAATTCCAAACTTAGCAAGAGCATCAGCAACTCTATTAGTAACTCTAGAAACAGACTTTACATTGATATGAAAGAGATAATTCTTGTTAAACCAAAATGCGCTTCGCCGAAGTTATTATTACCCGGCCCTGAAATATTTCGGGCTTATGTGAGTCGGGTTGGGTAGAATCTAAAAAAAAAAAAAAAACTCCGCTTCGTTCCCTTCCTTTTTAAGAGCGTATGTATAAAATATAAATTAAGCTTACTTTTAATGATTCACTTAGCTTTATATGAGACCCCACCGGGTGTTTCATTATTTTGAACACCTAGTGTGACCAATCAATCACAATTAACTAAGTAATCAACAGAGACTTGTAGTGCTCAACTTCCCTTTGTTTCAATCATTTGTGTTTTCAACAAACACACCATATAATTATTATTAGCAGCCTTAACCCCACAATTGATATTATAATTATATGCAACTTTATCCTCTCGCAATCATGTTTTTGAACCAATATTCTTTTAGCTTTATGCTCTATGTTGAATAGTTTCACGCCCACATATATACTACAGCTATGAGCTATGTTGACAGCAGTTTCAGCCGTCAAGGTTGACTTCAACAATCCTTTCTTTTTTAATTTTTTTGGGACCCTTATTATGTTTCTTTTTCTTTCCTTGTTTTTTTTTTCTTTGCCTTTTTAAGAATAACTAATCACCCATTTACTATGTGGTTGGATTAACTTTTTAGAAACGATTTTACCATGTATGAAATAAGTACGCAAGAAATGTTTTGCTTTAGCTTGCAAAAAAGCACATTCTTTTTAGGGTAAAGGATTTCTCCAGTCACTGGAGATAGAGTTATCTCCAGTGACCCCAAAACTACGTCGTTTTGGATTAATGAAGGATATTTCTGTAATTTTGTTTATTTTTTAATCATATTAATTTTACCGAAACACCCTTCATTAATTCACCTAAAATTACTAACACACCCTTCATTAATTCAAAACGACGTAGTTTTGGGGTCACTAGAGATAACTCTATCTCCAGTGACTGGAGAAATACTTTTCCCTTATTTTTATAAGTTTTTATAGATGCACCTTGAGACAAGTCTCACATCCACGTTTATTTTACGAATGGGTTAAAATGTATTTGAAAAATTGGTGAATATATTTGTATGTTATAATAATTGAAAATAAGGAAATAAAAATGGATTCTCATTAATTATTGTATTTATCATGAAAGTAGAGGGTCTGCATGCCATGCTCATTGCATCTATGAGACACGTTTCCAAATTTACGCCCCTTGTTTTGCTTGAAACATAAAGTGAGACACGTTTCACATTCGTACATTACTCTGCGGATAAGCTTAAATTTATTAAAAATCCCTCCGAGGTTGAAAATTCAAAAGTATAATTCATTTCATCCAAAATATATCCTTTAAAAATATCATGATCAAACGAATTTTTTAAAATTATAATGACTCAATACATATACACTATTTTGAGATAAGACTAAAAATTTATAAATATGACAGCTCAAATTTAGCATATAAATTGACCCACCCCGGTTACAGCGAAATGAGATTCGAACTTCCTGAGTCGTGGCCTTTGTGGGCAATTAATTGGAAGATAGGTCCAAATCAATATAATTGACTCTTAGCATTTAGAGTAGGGGTCCAATGGATTACCCGCATTATATTCAAAACATAGATCCCAAAGATACTTATAGTCTTATTATACCATTACAGAAAGGGAAAAACACTTCTCATATTGTAGGAGAAGTGTATTCTCATGTCACATATATATGAAATGGTGGGACCCACATATATATATAATGCTATATATAATTAGCATTATATATATATATGTAGGTCTCACTATTTCATTTGTGTGTAGTAATCTTCTTCTTTTCATGCAACATGAGAAGTTTAAACCTCTTACAGAAAAATATAAATTTGTGAAAACAAATTCGTTGCAAAATTCTTGTGAAGGATTTTTTAAGACTGAAAATTTGTCACAAATCGCTTGCAAGGCCAAATAATGGAACAACCCAGCCGTTCCAAAATTAAAATCAAAAAATAAACTAAATGTGGATTTATGATATGTATCATCATCCTATTAATGAAGGCAATTGTGTTCGAAACACTGTTGGTCATTGGATATGGGCACATTTTCCAATGGAGATTCAAATATTCATTCACCACATTGTGAGGGGTTAACCCTTTCCGCTAGACTCAACTCTCGTCTCTTTGTTTGTTTGTGTTTTTTTTTTTTTTTTAATAGGCATTGCCCAAAGAGGTTTTAAAATTTCCCGAAGAAGAGAAGTAGTACTCCCTCCAGGGTGCGGCGTTGTCTTCTAGAAGGAATTGACAGTCTCAAATATAATTTACTTAATGAGTTATTAATCAATTTCTTAAACAAAATATCACCACTATTACAATTTACTAAGACAAGGCTTGAAGTCTAATAAATTATTCACAGTGCTAGATATTTTTTCCTTGACAGAAAATTATTTGATATGAAGTTAAGAATCAGTGACCTCTAATTGATTCTGATGAGGTGATTAGATAGGACTTATAATAGAGATAGGAGGGAGTAGATAGACAATATAGTACTACACTGGACACCTCTTTTCTCACCTCATACAAGTCCCACAAAAATGGGGCCACTGGCTTTATTCTCATCACTTTGATTGAAGTCATTTATTTAGAAGATGCAAACTAGTACTATTAAGTTTGGTATTTAATGAAGAAGAAAGAAAAAGAAAAGTAGAAAACCTGCTTCCACCAAACATTCTCTGGCGTGTCACTAGCTACCACCAAATATTATTCCACCGCGTACAACCCATGCATCACTGTACCACACTCATCTCTATCCCACTTTATTAATTTAATTTGCAATAATTAAATAATACTATAATTACACAATAAACTCTATTTCTTCTCACTTATCTTCCTATCTTCTTTCTCTTCTTCAACACTATTATTCCTATAAATAGCCACTCCAATTCCCTTCTCTTCCTCACACTTAGATCATATCAGCTTCAGATTTCACCAACTAGGTACGTACGCACAAGCCATACTACCTTGTCATGGCTCTCTCAAAGCTTCTTCTTGCTTCTCTTCTCGTCTCTCTCCTTCTCCTCCATAACCTCGTTCATGCTCATCAAACGGTAACATCATATCCCTCCTTTACTTAGCTCTCTCCCTCTCTCTACACACACACACACCTAATAGCTAATATAATATATATACTCACCATCCTGGCACTTCTATTTTTTTTCAGGTACAAGGAAGCACCACGCAGACCCAAGCCTCTCTATATCAGCAGATAGGTACGTTCATTTGCATTGTAAGAAGTTAAGAAAAAAATGCAGAGACATGTAAGAACCAATGAAATATGAAAACCTCCCAATATGGCCACTCAAAATGACTTCGCTTTTATTAAATCGTCGGGAGATTAGCGGCTTAGTGAAATTAGTTGTTAACGGCTTAGTTATCACTCGTCTAATTGTTGCTATCACTTATATCAGTAAGAAATTTTACTAAAATTAGTCAAATTGTTGCTATCACTTATATTAGTAAGAAATTTTACTAAAATTAGTTGTCATTCCCGTTGTCTTATTTGTTGTCATTTGATAAGTTAAAGTTGTTACTTTTTAAACCATTGTTATCATTGATATGAAATACTTAAATATGAGTTATTTAATAAAACCAATACTATACAATTGTATTTAAAAAGTATACGAATACCTCATCTTAAAATATAAAAAAATAAATCAAGCAATTAAAATTTTACATGATATATATTTCTCTGTTTTTCATTCGGGAAAAAAACTCATAATTAGACTTCTGACATGCCCTTATTGATTTACGGGACTGCTATGTAATTCTTTCTTAAAGGATAAAGCCCAAGTGATGAGCCCATTGGATCACAATCCTGGAATATAAGTTTAGGATTAAATGGGAAATTTTGCGTCTTTCTCCTTTTAAGAAACGAGTTGCATGCATGGCTTCTTAGAATTTTTTATGTTGTATAAATACATTAATGTTTCATGAGATGGATGAAGAAGAATATCTAATTGAAGGAAATGAGCTTATTCAGATTGTAAAAGTGGATGTAGCGTGAGATGTCGACTGTCATCTCGGCCGAGGTTATGCCAAAGAGCGTGTGGAAGCTGCTGCCAACGCTGCAACTGTGTACCGCCGGGCACCGCCGGCAACCAACAGATGTGTCTCTGTTATGCTAACTTGACTACTCATGGTGGCAAACGCAAGTGCCCTTAATTAGCTTCTTCACATATTCATTATCATCGTTAATCAAAATCCATCCACAATAAATATTTAATTTGATCATGTATGTTTAATCATTATGTTCGGTTAAGTTTTTGTCGTTTTGGCTGCTACTGCTATTATTATTCTGTCAAGTTTTTTTGACAGTGTGTGCATGGATGTTTATTGAAAGTTTGTGTTTTCTTATTCCTTGATTAATGTTATGATGGATTGGTCTGAAATAATATAAATATTTTGATGGAATTTGAGTTCAGAATTGCATATTTAAAGATTTCTTTGTGTTCAATGACAATAAATTTCAAGTCTTTTGATGAGTTGCAATTCAGGAGAAACGCCTGTGATATTTACCTTTGTGCATTCCATTTTTCATAGGAATAGAGGGGTCTATAACCTAACCTACATAAAGCATAACATAGCTTATTTAATAAATAGGTCAAACTCAAGCTCAAACATATTGTTAGCCCTATTTAGATCAATAGGACAAGCCTATTTTTACAAGGCCTGCCTATAAGCCTGACCTATTTAACATTTTCTAATTTATGTCATTATATAAGTATATATAATATCATCTAAATAATTTTATAAATTATTTGTAAAGTTACCAACTAAACCTTAATTCTACGTTTCATATCTCATTATCATTCACACACATTTAAACCTTGCATTTGTATCAATCATTCACCTCTATCTCTTTTCTGTTCTCTTTGATTGCTCGATATGGCAATATGCCAACTCACTCTCTCGCCCTTGATTTGTGTCGTCCACTAAAGCATAATAATTGCAATGAAGTTATTTTATTGCTAAATGAAATATTATTATCTTAGTAGGAGGAGTTTGTCCCCATTTACGTGGGAAAAGTAAAATGTAAAATCCAGTTTTACCTATTGTTTGTTATACTTAGTTGATTTTAGAAAATATCTCATTAATCAGGAAATAATTAGTTGTTCTTATTTGTACTTGCTCGAACAACTATTGTCACTAAGCATTCTTTTCTTTTCCTCACTAAAGCCTTTATATATATTATGACAATAATGGATGTTACGAGTTTAAAATATAATATATGATTGTAAATAGGCTTGAAGGGTTATATATAAATTTGGAGGCATATATTTTAAAGCCCATTTAAAGGCCCAGGCTCATGCCTACAAAAATAGGGCTACATACATGCTTATGCCTAGACTCAGACTTTAAATCTCTATTGTAGACAGGGGCGGACCCAAGAATTTGAGTGACAGGGGGCGAAAATAAAAAATGTTACATCATAAATAAAAGTACTTGAAATACAATATAGATCTAATATAAAAAATTGAAAGAAATCTATTACAAAAAGTAAGATTACTTCACTTGACTCTTACTCTACGTGTTTTCATATTGTTAAACTCATCTATAATGAAATCCGTAATAATTACCTACAAAGAGCATGAATTATTTCATGATCAATATGATTTTAAAAATATTATTCATAACAAAAATGAACCGATTAAAATTAACTATTAGTCATTATCTATATTCTCATAGCCATCTTTTAACAAAACTCAAAACTTACCCAAAATCCTAACCCTAAATTATTCTCTAATCAGTATAAAAGTAGTATCATTAGAAAGATAAAATCATGTATAAGAAATTTCATGAAGGAAATTTAATAAAAAAAGTGATTTTGAGTACTTTATTGATCCTCAAAATTTGTCATAAGTTGTTGAAAAAAGGGGGAACAAGCCGCCAACGAAAGGAAGAAGAGGTGATTCGTTTTGAGCAAAAATAAGTGGGGTTAAGGATATATTAAAGGTGGGCCCCACCTCTTTATTATTATTTTTAATATATATGATAGGAAACGAATGATGGGATGCTCAGTTAATATACATATGTATATGAAAGCAAACCAACTGTTGGATGCACAGTTAAGTTTTTTTTTTTTTGGTAAAATTTTAGGGGGGGCGGGGGCCACCCCTCGCCCCCCACCTGTGTCCGCCCCTGATTGTAGACCTAAGCCTATTTAGGTAAGGCTAGCCTATTTCCACCCATATTTTTGCAGGTGAGCCATATTTTGCAAGATATATTTAATTAAACAAAATAATTCAGAATATCCAATAAATTCCATAGTTAAAGTGTAACACCCCATTTCTTAAAAGCGGAATAAGTTAGTATTATTAGAGTAGAGCATTAGAGCAGATAAGAGAGTGAGTAACTGATAAGTATGTGACAAAATGCTAATTGTGGTGTATCCGGTTGGTTACAATTGCGGTACATTTATCCGAGTATTCAAAATTCTATGCAGAAATATAAATACATCTCCAAAATAAAACTCCAGTCGAGTCTTCACGCGTGCTGCTTACCCTTGTCACCGGCTCCTGATCCTCCGGGTCCTAAAGCTATGGTAAGTGCTGAGGTCCAATGTAGTTGGAAACTTGAATGATTTTCGTTTTCTGCAGATTGGTTGTTGAGAAAAATTGAATGCAGCTCTATTTATACCAAGAGAGCATTAAATGACCGTTGTAATCTTCAATGTGACCTTTGCCAACATTAAGAATGGATTAGTTGAAGTTTTGGTCTTCTTCTCTCTCTACTCTTTGGTTAATCCAGCTGCACAGAAATTTATGCTTGACTTCTTGACTTTTAATCCGTTGGAAGAGCAGCTACTGGATGTGGAAATGAAACATTAATCTATTTGCAACGTGTGTAGAATGATTGTCCAAAAGAATGCAAGTTTTCTGGACTTTGCATATAATAAGCTGACATCACTTTTTGCTTTATGCTAATGCTTCATTTAATTCTCTTTAAATCATCTGAAACTCACTAACAAACTAATTAAACATAGGTAGGAATAGTAATGAGTGATGATAAGAAGTATTAAACTCAAACATGAAGATTTCACAAATTCGGTTAAGGGTTAGTGGGTCAGTGAACCGGTCGGGATATTGGGTTATAGGTTAGTGGGTCAGACCGGAGTCAACTCGGACCTAGACCGGTGAGGTTTTAAAAATTAAAAAATAATTTAATTTTTTATTACCCCAACCAAAATTTGAAATATTATATATCATTTTAATACTTTAAATCACTATTAAAATAATTATATCCTTACACGTTCTCGATAAGAAATAAAAATATTAAAAGATGGCCTTCTTCAACCAAAAAATTTTAATAAAAAAGGCTTATTGACGGTGGTAGCAAGTGGTCAGGTAGGTATAGAGGAAACTTTTGTCTCAACAATTTTAAATTTGATGTTTAATGTTAATAAAAAAATTTAAATAAAAATCAAAAGTCAAAAAATGTAGGGAAAATCATTTTCATGACCCTTTTAACACTGACAATCTCAAAAAAGGCCCCAAGATTCTGATAATCCCAAAAAAGGCCCCAAGGCCTTTCTGGGATTTTCAGAATCTTGGGTGAGTTGTTAATCTGGTGATATAGTTGTTAACAGGTAGGTCTTTAACAACTAAATCAGCCACGTTAACAACACTTTGCTAACAACTAAATCAGTACATTTAACAACTATATCAGTACCTCATTAACAACTATATCAGCCCCGTTAACAACTCACCCAAGATTCTGAAAAACCCAAAAAAGTCCTGGGCCTTTTTTGGGATTATCAGAATCTTGGGGCATTTTTTGGGATTATCAGTGTTAAAAAGGCCCTGAAAATGATTTTCCCAAAAATATAATGTATGTCAGCCAGTCTTAGCTAGGCTCATAGGCTTCACGTAGTACTAGGAGATGAATTAAATTGCTTCCTCCTTACCAATGCGGTAAGAGACTTTAGACTTTAGGTTTTGGCTTTGTAGTAGATTTCTACTCTCAACCTTTTTTTCCTTCACACGGCATGGAACTCTGGAACTTCAACTTTTAACCGGCAAAATTTACATCTCTCAAGTCAAAAACACCATGGATGAAAGTTGGAGCAACCTGCAACTATCGAGAAAAGAAGCAAAAGAAAGTGTGGTTGGTAGGCTTCATTTGCTATTTTTCCTTATTTTCTTCCTTCATTTTCGCTTAAATCTCCCCCTCCTTTTCTGATTGTTCATTTCCGTCCTTCTTAAACATTGCTTCTTGTTGTCAACTAGATCTAAGAATCGGACGGAGACTTTCTTCTTTCTACATTATCCATTCTCCACTCGCTCTTTTCCTTCCTTCTTCTTCTATGTCTCCGACTGTCAACGAATCGTGGGTTTTAGGCGGTTTTCTTTTTTAAAAAAAAAAAAAAACTATGTGACTCGGTCAACTCAGCCGGGTTAGGCCGAGTCGACCCCGGGTCAACTCAAAACCTGAGGTCACACCTAACTCGGACCGGTTTCCCGGCCGGTTCACCGGTTTCCGGTCCGGGTTTCAAAACATTGTGATTTAGTCATATTTATGACCTTTGTAGTACAATATCTTTTTTTTTATAAAGAAATTTTAGGAGATGGGTTGGGCTCACCAACAGTCTAAGGGCAAGGCGCTATGACTTTGCTCCTCAAGGCATACAAAACTGAAAATAAATATGCGGCATATGATATGCCTCCACTTCAGCCTGCGTTTCCACAAGTTCACTTTATAGTACAATATCTACAATCAAGTCTAACAACACCAAATTTAGTAAAATGAGCGGTCCATTTGCCATACATGGAAATTAACAAGTATCAATGAATGTAACAATATCAAAAGTACACATCAATATAAATAATTGGGTTCATTAAAAAGTGATATCATCTCCAAAACAAAATGGCATTTTGAAGGGCAACGTATATATTTCTTATATATAATATAAGTTATTTCAACTAATTTATTAAAATTGAAAATTGTAGTTAATATATTAAATCTATATTCATTTTATTTTTTATTTTTTTAACTTTATCCATATTAAATGAAATTTTGAATAAGAGATGAAAACACAAAGTGTTATATTTAAACATTAATTACTGTATTATTTTTTTTTAACTTTATTCATTTATTTTCTTATAAATAATAAACATTAATTACTCTCCAAATAATTGATATTGTGGATTTAAGAAACATAACCTAGAAGGGGGGAATATTCTCCTTCAGATATCCTATTTACATGTCACACCTAAATATTTTAGAAAACTAAGGACCCGTTTGTTACAAAGAAAGCTTGGGGAGGGAAAGGGAAGATCCCAATCTTCCCATGGATTTTGGTTGTTTGTTACACAGAAAGTCCAGTCAGCATCTTCCAGTGAGGGTCCATCTTCCCTCATTTGAGGAAAGTGCTTTCCATCCGAAAATGGAAGGAAAGCCGCCATCTTCCAGGAAGATGGTTTTTGACAATTTACCTGAAATTCAAATTTGGCGGGAAGTTCGAACTTGGCGGGAAAGTTCAAACTTGGCGGAAAGTTCAAATTTGGCGGGAAAGTTCAAATTTGGCGAAATTTTTTCTTCAAAAGTTCGAACTTAACAATAATATATTTTTTAAAATATTTTTAGAAAATTTTTTTTTTTATTTTGAATTAATTTCTTCGAGGGTAAAATAGACATTTCCTAATTTTTACCAACTTTCCCTCTTCATTTTCTTCCTACCAAACAACTCAAGCCATCTTCCCTCATCTTTCAAATCTTCCTTTCCTTTCCTTTCCCTCTTCCAAAGTTCCTTTCCCTCCCCAAACTTTCTTTATAACAAACGGGTCCTAAGAATATGTAGTTAAAACATCAATATCGTTTCAAAAAAAAAAAAATTATAATTTACCCTAATTATTAAGTGCATCATATTTAATTACGCTGATTCGTCTCTCTATCCTACTCATAATACTCTCTCTCATGGAGTAGTAAATTGCAGAAAGCATCAAAGTAAGCTTTGAGCTTGAGAGAAGAACTACTCTCTCTCTCTCTCTCTCTCATATGTTTCTGCTTTCCACCATGTCTCTTGCAGGCCCCTCCTTGAAGGCTTCTCTTATTACTTCTCCAGGTTTCATCTCTCTCTCTCACATATCTCTATGAATGAATTTAATTGGTAATTGTTTTCTTTTTCATTATTTCTACTTTGGAATTCAGAGCGCAATGCAATCCTGTTTTTTGTTCCTTTGGAATTCTGTGCATTCCTAGTTCCTGCAACACATTTTTTTGTTGTTTATGTTTCTGCTTTCTTCCCTTTAGAGTAATTCTGTCCGAAAAGACAAACATATATACGTACTTTAAAACAGAGCCACCCCCATAGAAAAACAGAGAGAGGTAAGAAACAGAGCATATAGACTGAGTTTCTCTCAGGATTTAGATTTATATATCTTAACCAGAGAACAATATTAGTTTCGGATGGTGATAAGGATAGAGAAAATGACTTCTCATGATTGATTTGTGCCTAGCCTTATTAAAACGATCTTGGCTAGAATATCTATTAGTATCTCGTAACAGGATAACAAGTGAGACAGAGGAAGCTGAAGTACATGAACCATATTTATTATATCAATCACACAATTCTAGTTATATAAATGAAATACACAAAACTAAAAATGATGAATTTAATGTGAGTACATGATGTGAAAAATCAAATTTCATTGATCAAACTGAATATTGTTGCTCATCATGCTGTTTAAGTTTAAATCCTATTTCTTGAGAAATTTAAGTACTATTCGTTTTATATCATTCCATAAATCATCCATTTCCGGATTTTGTTTTCATTTTGATATTTTCTTAACGTATACACGCTTAATTTGATTACATTCTTGATGCTTTTCATTAAGAAAGTTTGACAATAACAATATCTAAATACCTTTCTTGTTCCAGCAACTACTGTTGGACCCACAAATGTAGATAAGAAAGTTCAGAGTATACCTAATATTGTACGTATCCATCCCCTTTGAACTCTTCTCCTTTTGAATTAAGTATATGTATACTTTAATTAATAGAGCAATTAGAATTTTTAATTAATAAAAGTGAAAAGGAGGTTCTTTTTCTTTTTTCCTACCAAATGCAGATTTTTGAGGGGAATAAAGAGAGAATAAAAAGAATGCTCAAAGAAGTTAAGCTTTCTACATCAAGTTATGACACAGCCTGGGTGGCAATGATACCATCACCTTCTTGTCCACAAGCTCCTCTGTTTCCTCAAACCCTAAATTGGTTATTAGAAAATCAAGACAAGGATGGATCATGGGGTCTTTCTCACGATAATGAGTCGTTGACGAAAGACTCTCTTCTATCTACCTTGGCTTGTGTGGTTGCACTTAAGCAATGGGGTATTGGTGAACTTCAAACTAATAGAGGTATTGATGTAATCAAATTTAAATGAAGACTTTTCATGTCTTCCTTGTAGTGTTCTTTAATTAATTAAACCATCAATTATGTGTAGTTAAATAACTGGCTATATATCATTGTGTGTTGTTATAGGACTTGAATATATTGAGTCAAACATTGCTTCAGCTCTTGATGATAAGCAACATTCTCCCATTGGATTTGACATTATCTTCTCTCATTTGCTGGAGCAAGCCCAAAATTTGGATCTCAATCTTCCACTTGGAGGAAAACGTTTAGAGTCATTCATTCAAAACAGAGAATTAGAAATCAAAAGGTATTATATATATATATATATAGAGAGAGAGAGAGAGAGCTTTCTTTGTCATCTGTAATGCCTACACTCGCACGTGTATACATCAAGTTAAGTTACTGATGAATATGATTCTTCAATTATATAATACAGAGGCTGGGCTGGAAGCAACTTAGAAGGATGGAAAGCATATTTAGCATATATTTCAGAAGGATTTGGAAAGTCTCAAGATTGGGAAATGGCCATGAAACATCAAAGAAAGAATGGATCTTTGTTTAACTCACCCGCCGCTACTGCTTCTGCTTTTACGCACTTGAACAATGCACAGTGCTTTGATTATCTACGCTCATTATTAGATAAATTTGGAGATGCTGGTTAGTGGTTCTTCAATCTCATTATGATTTGGTTTCTTTTCCTCATTTTAATTTCAACTCTTTTCTAATGCAATTTGTATATACCTAATGTTGAAATTTCCACAGTTCCAACTTGGCATCCTTTTGATGTCTTTGCTCGAATCTATATGGTTGATAGCCTTGAAAAATTGGGCATTGATCGTTTCTTCACAGAGGAAATCGAAAGTGTGTTAAACCAAACATACAGGTAAATAATAAACGTCCATATACCTTATCTGTATAAAAATTCCAATCTTGAAATACATTTAATCATGTGTTTCTATTTTGTTTATTACAATCAGATTGTGGCAGCAGCAGGAGGATGATATATTTTTGGATCCGACTACATGTGCCATTGCATTTCGCTTACTACGATTACATGAATACGATGTTTCTTCAGGTTTTGTGACCTTTCATGTACTCTATTTAATTTCTATGAGGAGGAGAAAGACCAAAGAAACAACTAAATTGGATGTTTGTTTGTGTTTCAGATGCACTAAGTCGATTTTCCAAGGACAAATTCAGCAATACCCTTCAAGGATATTTGAAGGATGTGAATGCTGTTACGGAGTTACACAAGGCTTCACAAATACCCCTCCATTCAAATGATCCAGTCTTGGGTGAACTAAACTCTTGGACAAGAGACTTCCTTGGGGAATATTTGTCTTCTTCCTCAAAACAGGATCACAAACCACTTCATAATATTGATCATGAGGTAAATTAAACACACTAAGTACAATCTCACAAACACTTTAGTTCTTGACTTCTGTTATTGGTGATTGTAAATGAAGTTTTATATTTTAGGTTCGTTTTGCTTTGAGATTTCCTCATCACACTTATCTGGATCGTATGTTCAACCGAAAAATAATGGAGAATTATAAGGTTGACCAAAAGAGAATTCTGAAAACATCATACAGGTACACACTACTTTTTCTAATCAATTTTTTCTAGCATCACTCTACTCTCTTTATCATCCATGTTTCTCATATTTTATGGATCTTCTTGCAGTTCTGTGAATCTTGCAAACAAGGAATTTATTAAGTCAGCAGTGGAAGACTTCAATAGCTGCCAACTGGTAATTCGTGAAGAATTCGAACAATACAATAGGTGAATATCTTGTTTCTATAACTCAAACAAAGCTCAAATGAAAGTATATGCCAAATTACAAGACGGCTTAGCAAATTTTGAGAATAACCTATCCTTAATTTAATCACCATATATGCTAATTGCCTATTGTATCATACAAATACTGAACTAGCTAGATGGTTCATGGAGAGTGGAATGGACAAGCTACAGTTTCCAAGACCAAAAGTGGCATATTCCTACTTGACAGTCGCAGGAACACACGTGGCACCTGAGCTTCGAGAGGCCCGCATGTCATGGGCAAAGAATAACTTGCTCGTTTGTGTTTCTGATGACATGTACGATGTTTGGGGTTGTGAAGAAGACCAGATAAGGCTTGTCGAACTAATGGAGGAGTATGAACCCCAACTTCACTAATTAATTCCCTTTATGAACTAAATTTCATCCACTTAAAAACTAAACTTGTGTACATATGAACAATATTAAACCACAGGTGGGACGTAGATATTGAGAAGGAAAAGTGTTCCGAGCCAGTTAAGATATTATTCTTGGCACTGAAAGGGACAATCTGTGAGATAGCAGACCAAGCCATTAAAATTCAAGGACGAAGCGTGTTGAAACACCTGAAACAACTTGTGAGAAAACTGTTACAGTTTAAATCATGTTATTCATAGAATATATATGAGTCGTCAGAAACTAATTAAGTTCATTTGATTTGCAGTGGGTAGACTGTCTGAAATCTTTTCTACAAGAAGCTCAACGGCGGAGAAACAATTATGTGCCAACCTATGAAGAATATGTGGCCGAAGCACTAATATCATTTGCCTTGGGACCAATTCTCCTACCAGGTTTCTATCTTGTTGGGCCTAAGCTTCCACAGGAAAGTATTGAAAGTGAAGAATACGATCGCCTCTTATACCTCGTTAGTATTTATGGACGACTGCTCAACGACGTCAACGGCTACAAGGTCAGTCTCTTTATTTGACTTGCCCCACTTCAGTATATATGCTCGAGCAAGGGGTGCCTCATATTCCTCTGGTGCCCCTTTAATTTTGGGGTGATTCCCAGGTGATAATGGTTTTAAATATCATTAGATTTTATATGAAATGAATGATATTTTAATATTTTATGGGTAACAAATTGAAACTATTTTCAATTTTTTATGATTTTTCAAATATTTAAGATTCCACTAAAGACCATTTGGTCTAGTGGCACTAGATGTGCTCTTAGTGGTACCAAGTCTAGGGTTCGATCCCCGTACTCTTCAGGCCATACACTTGCCATCCAAATTAAAAATAAAAACAGATTTAAGATTCCAAAATTGTGTAGTTTTTCCCCTTCCCTGTATGCTCATATAGTAAATTCTGATTAGGGTTTTGTATGGTTATGTAGAGAGAAATAGAGCAAGGGAAACTGAACGCAGTAGCAGTGAGATCAAGGCATGGAGAAGGAAGTGAAGAAGAGGTGGCGAATAAGGTGAAGGAAGAGATTGAAGAAACAAGAAAAGAGCTGTTGAGAATGGTTTTGCAGAAAGAAGGAAGCATAATACCAACAGAAGTGAAGGATGGGATATGGAAAATGGCGAGATCGTTGTATGTTATCTACAAGAAAGAAGATGTCATCCATGCAAGTGACTTGTCGGACGAGTTCATCAGTATTAAAGATGCAGTTGTTAGCGAACCCATGGTTCTAAACATATGAAGTATATATGTTTGATCAATAATTATTATTGACGGCCACAACAAAGAATAAAAACGATTCAGTGAAAAGAAAAAGTCTCATATTGTACCAATATTACTTTCAGCTGTTTTTGTTGGTTTTTTCTTTCTTTCTTTTATATAGTAAGTTTTCTAGACAGCTTGAGATTGACTATGGCTCTCTCATTGCTACTACAAGTCACTTTCCAGAAAGAATGTGTGATCCTTATCATATTACGTCATCAAGTAGGGTACTTGTTACATTTATTAAGATTATCCCGAATTAAAGTTTAACACAATTTTTATTTTTCACTTCTCAAGATGTAATTCATGATTTTAAATAAGAACAAATTTGATTTTTTTTTTTTCATTTTCAAACAAATATAATGACTTAATCATCTTTCATTAGTTATGGTGAAGTGTGGTTGAAGGTGTCACATACACAATGCAAAATTCATCACTACCAGCGTGTGAGTATTAGAGTAACTAGACAGCCGATTGTACTCAGTTAAGTGGTTCATTCAATTAGATACATAAGCTAGTGTACCCTAAACAAACAAACAAAAAACTATCATTTTATAGTAGTTAAATTGAAACAGTTGCAAAAAACTACAAATATCAGGATTTGTAGTAGTTTAAAGGAAACTGCTACAAATTTGCAACGGTATACTAGCGCCAAATAGCATGTTGGTAAGCGACGGTAATTTGTAGCTGTTACATCAAAGAATTTGCTACAAAGTGTGGTGCCAGAAGGCGCAAAGCTAGTGCCACGGTTATAGCGGTTGAGACATACTAGCCACCACAAAATGTGGCAATTTGTTTATAGTAGTTTAATTGTAACAAAAGGTTGGAGGTTTGGAGCCGTTCATTCAAACCGCTACAAACTATACATTTTGTAAATTTTTCCGTTACATTATTGTGATTTTACATCATTTATAATGTGGGTTATGTTATGAAAATAAACAATATATAGGATAAAAGAGCAAGAGATAAAGAAAGAGAGAAATTCAAGAGAGAAAGAGGGGAGTAATTCTCATTTACTTGTGTGTACTACATTGCTTGCACAAGACCTCTATCTGTAGGCCTTAATGAGTCTTGCACCAAAAGCCAACATTAATAGGAAACCTGGAGAGCAAGCCTTATTGAACTTAGAGAGCAAGCCTTGTTGGCTTGGGAAGGAAGTAGAATAAAGATAAGAAATTATTGAATGTAGCCATGTAGATGCTGACTAGGATATGAGTTAATAGATATTCACATAATTAATATCCATAACACTCCCCCTTGGATGTCCATTATGAACGTGTCTCATTAAAACTTTAACTAGGAAAAACCTAGTGGAACAAAAACATAACCAAAGAAAATAGTACATCATTCGTTGATACACTTTCTAGTGATGTCTTGTTAATAACCTTTTTAGGAAAACCTTGTGGGACAAAACATAGATAAGGGAGAAAGAGTACAGCGTGTATTGACTCCCCCTCTTGACAATATCAATTGAGATTGAGTTTCCGAAGACCCATGTCATGGACAAGCTTTTCAAAGATTGTACCTGGAAGTGACTTGGTGAATAAATCTACTAGATTTTCACTTGAATGGATTTGTTGGATATCTATTTCACTATCTTTTTTAAGGTCACGAGTGAAGAATACTTTTGGTGAAATATGCTTCGTTATATCACCCTTAATATAGCCTTCTTTAAGTTGGGCGATACATGCGGCATTATCCTCATATAGAACTGTTGCGACCATTTTGCTAGAAGATAAACCATAAGTTGTTTGTATGTGATGTATCACTGACTTTAGCCATACACATTCTCAACTTGTTTCATGTATAGCTAGAATTTATGCATGGTATTTTCTTTTACTTTTTTTATTTTCAAAATGCCATGTTGACCTTCTCAAGAGAAGCTACGTGTCTCACCCATGAGAAGCCACCTTATCATTGGCCTATTACCTGGGCCGCCACATGTCACCTCAAGCATCCATCGTGTCATCGCCAGCTCTGTTGGGTGTGACCTTTGGTGGCCACCATGCCGCCACTTGTGACCTCCGGCAACTTCCATGTCCTCGTTGGCGCTACCACATGTCCTCGCCATCGCCATATGTCTCCGTATCGCCCTACCACTTGTTGCTACCTCAACTTGCCATGCATGTGGCGCAACACCATAATTCATGAAAATGAGTCCTCGCTTGGAAAGTTTCTGACGGAATTAACCACGAAAAAATAATTTGTGACTGATTTCATGGCAAAATTTGCCACTAAAAAAATTCAGTTGAAAAGTTTTCTAGCGAGATCTGCCACAGAACAAATTCCACCAGAAATCGAGTGTTTTTTATTTGTAGTGACAATAGACGATGATGTTGATAAGATACTCCCTCCGGTCCTAATTATAGGAACACTTTTGTAGTGCAATTTGTACTACAAAAATGTTCATATAATTAGAACCAAAGGTAGTATTATTCTCCATATATTAAAGACCGAGGTAGTACAAAAGAAAGGATCTGATGAATCTGTAACATAGTACCTTCTTCGCATAGAAGCACTAATTGACGGAACCAGCTTTCCTCCAATACTACTCCCATCCGCTGCGTTGAAGCATCATCGTTTTGGCACAAAAAGCTAAACCTGTGCCTTTTTTTAATATATATATATATATATATATATATATATATATATATATATATATTCAAGGACTGACTGGTACTAAAAAGATACTTCAGGATATTGAACGGTATTAAAAAAATACTTCATGATCTTGAAAAAATGTTTTAGGATTTTTGAAAAAAAAATATTCTGAAGTATATGTTTAGTACCAGTCAGTACCCTGAAATACCGGTTAGTACTAGTCCATACCTTGAAATATTTTTTTCAAGATCCTAAAATAATTTTTCAAGATCGTGAATTATTTTTTAAATATCTTGAAGTATCCTTTCAGTGCTAGTTAATATCTTAAAATATTTTTTCAAGATCCTAAAATATTTTTTCAAGATCATAAAGTCTTTTTTTAGTACCAATCAGTATCCTAAAGTATATTTTTAATACCAGTCAGTACCTTTAAATATTCTTTCAGGATCCTAAAATAATTTTGCAAGACAATGAATTAATTTTTCAAGACCGTTCAGTGTCCTAAAGTATCTTTTTAGTACCAATCAATAACCTAAAATATTTTTTTGTAAAAGGGCACAGGTTTAGCTTTTTGTGCCAAATTGACGACGCTTCAACGCTGCAGATGGGAGTAGTACCGGAGGAAAACCGGTTCTCTAATCGACTGTTTCATCTCTATTAGAGAGTTATTCATGTTGATATTATACTTTTAGTTTTACCTGGAAGTTGAAATTATATTTGAAGGTTTGCCGGAAGAGTATGATGTAGTGGTTATGATTATGATTGCTCAAAAAAGTATAAGCACACAGTAAAATTGAATCTCTGTTATTTGCTCATGAAATCCGTCTTAAAAGGCAATGAAATCTATTGGTGTTGATACTATTAATAGAACTAACTTATTTATCTAACTAACTAAACCACTCTAACGAAATACAGCAGTCTAGTTACATGTTTCTTGAAAAACAAAAAAAAAGGAAGTGCAAGCTTGAAAATCTGATTAAGATTTAGATTTTGCATTTCTAAAAGAAAATTTTCCTTTAAACTTGCTGTTTTTATTCAAATTTTTTGAAAACATGTAAATCTTATTTGAAGTTAAATGTCCTTCACTTTCATAAATGGAAAATAAAAATAAAAATAAAAATAAAAATAGTGTTCTAAGAATTATTTTTATAGTAAAAAAATTATAGAAATATAGACTCAAGTTAACCACATGACTCTAGAAATTAAAATTTATATTTTTTTCCTGTTTAAAAATTTAACCTAATTTTCTTGATACGTAGGACAAATTAGTGCATTTACAGCAAACGAAGTCACAATAAAGTAGTGTGGTACACGACCCCTTTCTCTGCTAGGGTTCCGATCTACGATTGAAACTGAGTGCATCGTTGCCCACTGCGACGGGGAAAATAAGTGGCCTCTCCGGCCGTGTACTGTGGGGAGGGGTAAGTGAGGGTAAGCTGGAGGATGAGCATGAGGAATGGCCTCGGAGGAAAAAGGTGCGATTCGATACGAATAATTTCTTAGGAGGGGACTCACGGCCTATGCACGAAGAAACAGGGATGCAGATAGATGAGAAGGTGACTTTGCCGAAGTTGTATAGAGAATCTTTGTTGTAGAATGTCAATTCAAGGGTGTGTTGGTGGGAATGGTCGAAAGGCGAAGATGAAGATCAAGCTGAGGATTATGGAGTCGAAACTGACTTTGCAAAGGTTCTAAATCCGCCTGATGGTATATCAATTGATGTTTTGAATCCTCTATGTCCTAAATTTTGTTTTAAGGAGAAGGAAAAGGAACATTTATGGAAGCCTTTTGGAAGAACTCTAGTTGTGAAATTGCTAGGTAGACAACCTTCTTATGGTTTTATGGTCAAGAAGCTACGACAACTGTGGGAGCAAAAGGGAAACATAGGCATCTTTGATCTTCAAAATGATTTCTATCTGGTGAGTTTTCAGCATGTCGAAGATTACATAGAGGCTTTCACAAGTGGGCCGTGGGTTATTAATGATGCCTATTTGAACGTTGCTAGGTGGAAACCTGATTTTAATCCGAAGAATGAGTGTATTGAGACTGTGGTTGCTTGGGTTCGCTTCCCTGACTTGCCAGCACCTCTGTTTGATAAGAAGTTCCTATTGAATCTAGGTAATGTAATTGGCAAGGCCGTCAAATTCGATATTCATACGGCTTAATGGGCACGTGGTAAATTTTCCCGAATGTGTGTCGAGTTAGATTTGACCAAACCACTTGTGCCGGAGTTTGAGGTGGAAGGGCAGTCTTTGAGTGTAGTATATGACAGCTTGGGGATGTTATGCACAAAGTGTGGTATGTTTGGTCATGTTAAAGATGGTTGTGAGGATTTCCAATATAAGAAGTATGAGACGAGGATGGATGTAGAGGATTTGGGTGATAAAAAGAGGGGTGATAAAGGACCTGAGGTGAGAAGAGATCGCTAGTAGACTGTACAAAGACCCAAACGGCAAATGAACTTTGATAGTCTACCATAGGAAGTTCAAAGAGGGTCTCATTTTGCAGTGCTGGAGGAGGAAACTAGCGGTGAAGGAGTGCAAAAAGAGTTTGTAGTAAATGGGAGTCATGTGAATGTTCAAGAGGAGGTACTAACTAAGGAGCTAAAGAAGCAGGGTAAACAGGATAACTTGAGTGATGGAAAAATGAGCTCTAGGGGAAACAAGGTTAAGAATAAGGATGTTGGAGAGCAAAGGGGGAAGATAATGATGGAGGGGAGAGCAAAGAAAGCATCGTTCCAAGGAAAATTGAGAGAAGAATGTATACCATTGAGATAAGTTCAACAAGTGCATGTTAGCATTGAATGTGTACTTGAGACTAATTTAGAGGTGTATCGAAGTAGAGAAGAGGGAAGTTGTGAGAAGGAGAATTTGCATCCCGGGGAATTGCGATGCTGATATGGAGCTGGAAACAGTAAAGAATGAGAAAGGGCTTGAGGCTAGGCATGACTGTAATAGTATGGCAAATGAGAATGTATATGCCACACTGGAGCTTGCTGATGATCAGTAAGACTTCTCTGTCACTATATACCTTGTTTAACCATGATGATGAATATATTGATATGGAATAGTAGGGGAGTAGCCAGCAAGGGAGTGGCGACTGTCATTAGGGATATGAGGAGAAGATATAGAATAGATATAGTAGTTATTCTTGAGCCAAGAATCAGTGGTTCTAATGCAAATAAGACTATTAAAGGTAGGGGGTTCAAGCAATCAAGGAAAGTAGAAACTGAGGTTACTCGTGTTAGATATGATTAGTTTTGATGATGTCATATATAGATGTCATTATTAAGAGCAAAAAGATTGTATAATATATTTATCTCCTAAATTGACTAACTACTATGTATTTAATGTAGATTAGTTCAAGAAGAATTATAGAGATTAATCAAGAAGGAGATAAGAGATTTTAGAAAGAAGAAACTGGAGAATGTCAAGTTCAAGAAGAAGATGAGATATTGAAGAATTAAATTATGAAAATGATCAAGAGAAGAAGAAAGAAAGAAGAACTTGTTAAATGGAATGAGAAAATCATTATACAAGTTTTTAGATTGATTCTAGAAGTCTCCACGATCAAATGGAAGTTGGAATGGCTCAAATCGGGGTTAAAATAATCTACAATTGCATTCCTGAATTCATGCTCGAGCACACCAATTTCATGCTCGAGCAAGGTAACCTTCCAGCCCTTATTTTCGCGAAAATCCACTCTTGTTCGAGCAGAAAAATGTCATGCTCGAGCATGGTGCTCGAGCAGAGTAAATTCCTTGCTCGAGCAATGTCGTGTTTCAGCTACTCTGTTCAGCTCTATTTCAGGCGACCTCTAGTATTTCAACGATATCTCTCAAACCAGAAGTCTGATTGAGGTGAAACCAATGTTTTTGGAAACTAGACTTCCAATAAGTCAGTTTTACATAAGATTCAAGTCAAAAGGAGGTCATATGAGAGAGATATGAATTTTAGAAGATGACAGTGAAATCAACGTCACACAGCAGACCAAGCTTCGGTAATTTGAGTGTATCTCACACATTTCAAATCCAATTGAGCTGAAATCGGTGGCATATGAAATTAGACTCAAATTTATTTCCATCAAAAGTTGAAACAACCAAAATGGAGTTCATACCAGGGAGATATGGCCCTCTAAAGTGGACGGTCAGTTCAGAATGTTGCAAAAAATGTTGGTAAAAAACAACCTCCATTCATCTGATGATAATGGACGAAATACAATTAGTTTGGAGCTGATTCTTCTTGCTTTGGAAAGAAGACTTGAAGAGATTTATGAGCATGGGTGGTTTGCCAAAATTGAAGCTATATCGAAGACTTGAAGCTCTCTGAAAATTGACTCTTGTACTGTCAATGCTATTACGTTTTGAAAGTCAATGAAGTTTGATATTTGCAAAAGATCATGGTAGGCAGTAGCCTGACACTCGAAGGCAGCCTACTCGGGCAAGGTATTTGTAATGCCCGAGCATCATCGAACTCAGAGCGAAGAAGTGCAAATTGGACAGTCATGCTCGAGCAGAGCATTTGGCATGCCCGAGCATCATCGAGCCAAAAGCAAGGATTTGCGAATTGAAGAGTCATGCCCGAGCAGAGTAAAAGGCATGCTCGAGCACTATGCTCGAGCAGAGGTAAAATCATGCTCGAGCAGCACCGCTGAAGTACTGATTCTCGCCTCTGCCTGAGGCTTGCTCTAGTAAGCATAATGGCATGCTCGAGCATTAGCGAAGAATTCTGTTTTTCTTAGAGGCTTGCCTGAGCAACAAAATACATCACGCTCGAGCATCAACGATACGAACATATTTACGATACGCTATATCTCTGATAATTATTGGATCACCTTACCATTATTACTGATCACATTCAAACTCATTCAATTCCTATTTAACCATTCAGTTTAAATGAGTTTTAGGTAATCAATCATTAATTGACGGAAAAGAAAAACAGAACATTATTTTCACGCGTCAACAGACAAAACAATGGTTAAGAAGATGAGATCCTTCAATTTGGAAACATTTTACATAGCCATTACTCAGAGTGATTCCCTGCACAAATAAAGGGAAGACACTAAATGATGCAACATTCATGAACCTTCAATGCAGAGCAAAAGTTCAAAATCAGAAAAGGCCGTGAGTCTCAACGGCTATCTTCGAAATCATTCAACGGCTATATTTATTCCAACGAGCATATGCTAAATGGGAAGAATTGTTCAAACCGAGTTCACATCGACTGATTGGCTGACCCACATAGACTAGCCTTGCCTTCGGCACCAAACTGTTCGAAGTAACTTTATTAGATCCATGCCTGACAATAGGCTCTGATACTCTTCTTCCGGCTCTTGCCTCGACCGGTGCATTATTACGACCTTGCCCCTTGGTTCCTCTTTAAGACTTCGTCTACCGGTGTCTTCTCTGTTCCCAATCCTTACCTGTACTATCATTTAAGACTGAGGTCCAATGCCCATACACCGGACCTCAGGTAATGCACCTCATGCTTACATACACACATATGGATTACAGATAATCGCCACCTAAACAGTACATAGACACAACAAATGAATCACACCCAACCAATGCAAATGTATCGCTCCCAACATATCAGATGTATCGCTCCCAGCATGCATACAGATATCTTCTAACTCCCATATACACTCAATACACATACCATCTCTACGCATACAATACACATAATACATATACGCATACAATAACCATTAGAGTTAGTGTTACTAGTACGCGAACGTACCTTCGTTGACGGAATTTCGGTATGATTGTTGATCATAGCGTAATCACATATATCCTATAAGGATAATAACGTTTCTATTAATGATCAACATCATAACAAGCATTTTAGGCATAAATTACCATTTTTCCCCTGACTTTACTAATCGGCGGAATTTCGCCAGAACTTCGTTACTTTGACTCTAATCTTCCAAAATTTTGCCATATCTCTAACTCCAACATATTTTTGAATTAAATACCATATTTAACCCTAAAACATGATATCTAAATCATACTTGAAGGATTAAAGATCAAACTAACATTTACCCTAGAACTTCAAGAACTACCAAACTAAAAACTAAGAACCGAAGAACTTACCCTTGAAGAACTTCGCTACTCCTTCTCCAGAGCTCCTCTCTCTAACTTCTCTCTAGAATTTCAAATATGCAAGAGAATTTGATATGAGAATTTCCAATGGAAACAAGGCCTATTTATAGAGAATTTCCCTGGATCTCAACCCTTGGATCAACTTTTGCATCAACGGTTAAGAAGATGAAGATGTGGCCTCTTGCAAACCATTCATTTTCCTCTCCTCTCCTCCACACAAAACTTCCCCTATGTCATCTTTCCAAAGATGAAGTCATCCCGATGATGTCGTCCCATATGCTTTATGGATTCACCCAATAAAATCCCCTGTTCGGTGTTCTAATCGCGTAATCTTAACTAATCTCAAAAATTCCTCGATGTCACCTTGGAGATCTATTCTTTCTCTTGAGAAATGTTTGGATTAACAAAATTTATGATCCTATTCAGGGTATTTCATAGCCTGTTAAAGATTTCAGGACAACCGCCGTCGGTTACGAAAATTACTTCGGCTAATGTCAACTTCGAGACATAATTACACTGATTCATAATATATCCAGTTGTTTTCTACTTAATCCAAGGATTTCAAGATAGGATTTATTTTCTATCGGTTCTCATTTATCCTGTTGGCTTTATTCACAAAATATCTCTTCCTCTTCTTTCTCTTTCCTTCCCACTTGCAATTGCAATTACACTCAAATACACTCACAAATAATCAACAATTTCGGCTACTACACACATTTAATAATCAATTCGGTTTCCTCCCATATTTGACTTTTCCCACTTTGCTTTTGATTAATTAATTGAAAAGGAATCCTTTAGGATAGCCGACATCCCTCTTTGATTTAATCAATATGCTTTTAAACAAATATCCTATGTATTTGTTTAATTCAATATAACCAACCTTCCTCCTCCAAAACCGAAATCCCCTTCCCCCAATTTATCATCTTTTTATTTATTTAACTTCCAACATGCTTTAACATATCTTATAGTTAATTTAAGTAATTATCTCATTGGCTAATTAGGGTTCACATGAATTAACTTATGGTTAATTAGACTTTAGGGATATTATATATTTCATCCTATATTTTTCTTAATCATGTTTAATTAATTAGAACTTATTCTTATGCTAATCATGACCCTCCATTGGTCACTAATCTTTAATTAGGGTTTGCACCTAATTAACTTGAAACATTTCCTTTATCCATACTTAAACAATTAGCAATTAATTGCTTATCTAATCGCTTACTAATTGTTTATAATTTTCTTAATTAGGATTAATTATTTCCTCACAACTATTTTACTGACATTGGTCATATATGCTCCATATGTTATTTTAAAAATCACGGGGCAACTTATGCTCCCCAAAATTATATTTAATTTTGCCTCATTATTTTCCAAGGGAAATAATCCCAAAAATTATCTAAATTAGAGACAACATACTCTCTAATTTTTAATAAATATTTACTTGCATCTCAGGATTTATCATAATATTTTCAGGGTATTTTATGACCCAATTATTCACTTAGGGATTTTTAGCTCTTTATCTCTTCTAATTTTAATAGAAATTGCCCTAGAAACAAAGTAGTTGCTTTACCAAATTTGAGACCACCTATTTCCAATAGGTATTTTCTACTCATTTATGATACTTATCATAAGTGAGATTTTTAGGGTATTAAAAGCATGTTTTGAAAATGAGTACTGATATAAGCCTAGGTCGGTGTACCACCCTATTTCGGTATACCAGTCTGAACCGGTATACCATCCTGAACCGGTGTACCACCCTCTGTCGATGCATCACTCTAACCCAGAGCCTATATGAGAAGCTGGGTCACGTCAGACGAAATTTTGTAACCAACAAAAATAAGTACATGCGGTATTTGACCCATGTTGAGAACTTCTATCAGAGGAACCATTACGTATCTCCGTACTCTTCTGGAAATTGGATTAGATCCAGTTTTCATCATTTTTCTCGTACCCGTTGTTGAGTGTAAAGATCGAACGAAATTTTAAACGAGGAGAATAGTACGGGTGTCCGTTCGTTTGTAGTGTAAATGCTAAGTGCGATAAAGTCTGTGATATACTTATTGTTGTTTCCCTTGTATATCTAAACGTTTTCCCTAATAAATAAAAAAGAACGGGACATGGCGAATTTACGAGGAGCCAGAGCTCCCAGAGGCCGAGGTAGAGGCCGGTGCAGGGGCCGAGGTAGAGGTAGACAACCTCGAGTAAGACCGATACCAAGACCTGAACAAAATCAAATACCAGACCAGCCAAAGCAGAATGAAATACAGGAGATGAGGAGAACTCTGCAAGAACAGAGGGCCCTTATAAATGCACTCCTAGAAAGGCATAATTGTTACAAGATCGAGACACTGAGGAAGAAGAGGAGAACGAGCAAAGTGACGAGCACGCTGAGGAAGCCGAGGAGTCTGATAGATCGCAGTCACCTCCTCGACGAGAGAGGGTAGTGGAAACCACACAACACTGGGTCGCCCAATTTTGCAAACTCAAGCCACCAGCTTTCCGTGGTAAGAATGAGTTAGCGGAAGACTGGATGATGAGCCTAGATAAAATCTTTGAAGTTATGGAATGCCCGGGAAACCGGAAAGCTCAACTGGCAATTAATAAGCTGGAAGGTGATGCGCATAGATGGTGGAAAAGCGTCGCTACAACGTTGCGAACATTTTATTGCTCTGTTACTTGGGAGAAGTTTCTAGAAAAGTTCAATGAACAGTATTTGCCTCCCTCGACACAAGTGATTAAAGAGGAGGAGTTCCTTCACATTCAACAAGGTTCCGAGGAATCCTTTGACGATTACTTTGCCCGGTTCACCAATCTGTCCCGATATTCATCTTACTTGAAGAGTAACGATAACGAAAGCTGGAAGGCGAATCGGTTGATATACGGACTTAAGTACGAGATCAAAGAGAGGCTTGTGTCTCAGCAATTTCCTGAAATGGCCCAGGCAGTGGAATCCTACCGATTAATTGAGCGGAATCTGAAGGAGCTGCGTAGATCCCGGCACTTAAGCACTAGACGCACAGGGCGTAGCGGGTCAGCCGTGAAAATTCCTCGCGAAAGAGAGAAGCCCCATGGAGTGACTCCCAGAGAGAAAGCAATAGGCCATTCCAGACTGGGCAGCAGAACAACTCAAGAATGCCGAAATCCCGACCGTGTCCTAATTGCGGGAAGTACCATCCTGGTGAATGTATTAGTAGACGGGTTTGCTTCGGATGTCGGAAGCCAGGACACCTTATTTCGAACTGTCCTGAGAAAGCTGTGGAGAGACGAGTTTGCTACAAATGTCAGAAGTCGGGACACATTGCCTCGAGCTGTCCTGAACGAACTGCGGAGTTAAAGCCACAGAACCCGGGCCGAATGTACGTACTAACCGGTGCAGAGGACAGAGAACTCCTAGAGATGGTCCAAGGTACTATCTTTTAGTAAGGAATCTTCTCTAGGCGTTATATGAATTAGGTGTTAGCCGTTCGGTTAAATCATATGATAACATGAACCACCTACATAACATGTTTCATGTTTCCTAGTTATTACCATCCAACCACGATCGTGTCATTGAGTAGGAGGTATCTTGTGGTGCCATGGCGCATAAGGGCCATGGAAACATTTAAGGTATCTTGTGTTGCCATGGTGTATGGGCGCCATGGAGACATTTTGATATCTGGTGTTGACCGCGGTGTATGGGTGCCACGGGGAACACTATATATCAAAGTACGAAATGACAATATCTTTGTAGTCAAGCCAGAGATAGAATAAAGATTCGAAGCATATGATCCAGAGTCTAATTAATTAGTATAGAGTAAATTTCGAGGGTGAAATTTTATTTAACGGGAGGAGAAATGTAATACCCTGAAATCTAACTTATGATAAATATCATAAATTGGTAAATAATACCTATTGGAAATAGGTGAATATGGGGTCTCAAATGTTGTGTTACATTTAGCTTATTTTCTAAGGAAAATTCTATTGAAATTAGAAGAAGTAAGGTGCCAAAGGGCCCAAAAATACATTTATGGGGCATAAAATAGCCTGAGAAAATTATGATAAATCTTAAGAGGCAATAAAATAATTATTAAAAATAGGAGAGAATATTGTTTCTAATTTTGACAATTTAATAAATTATTTCCTTGGAATTTAAAAGGGGAAAAATTAAATATTATTTTGGGAGCCCTAAATGACTCTGTGATTTTTAATATTTTGCATGGTGCATAAAATACCAATGTCAGTAAAATAGTTGTGAGAAAATTATTAATCCTAATTAAGAAAATTATCAACAATTAGTAAGTGATTAGATAAATAATTACTGGCTAATTATCTAAGCATGGACAAGGGTAATACCCAAAGTTAATTATGTAAAACCCCTAATTTGTGATTAATGACCAAGAGAGGATTAGGATTGGCATAAAGAGTATGGTTAATTAACTAAGCATAGTTAAGAAGTATATAAAATGAATTACATAAAAACTCTAAAGCCTAATTAACCATAAAGATAATCCTTGTGAGATAAAGGAACCAATGGGAGAATTTCTTCCTAAACTAATATAAGATAATTAAAGCATATTGGAAATTAAATAAAAAAATAAAAAGATGAATAAAGAGGGAGAGGGGGGAGCCGAATTGATTGATTAAAGGGGAAGGTATTGAAGTAATAAACTTTGCTAACAAGTTGTTGAAAGGTCAAAGATTTCAACTAACCGATAGGAACACTTTGTTCATGATATTGTGTGCAAGTGGAGAAGCATTCCCTTGGCCAAAAAGTGTCCATGCATTTCGAAAATGAGAAAGAGAAAGAAGAGAAAAAGATGCCAATGTGAATGCAAATGCAAGTGGTAATAGAATAAAAAAAAAGAGATATTTGTTGAGAAAGCAAATAGGATAAATGAGAACCGATAGAAATTAAATCCTACTTTGAAATCCTTGGATTAAGTGGAAAAAAACTCGACATATTATGAATCAGTGTAATTTTGTCCCGAAGTTGACATTAGCCGAAGTCATTTCCGTAACCGACGGCGTTTGTCCGAAATCTTCAGCAGGCTATGAAATACCCTTAATGGGATCATAAATTTTGTTAATCCAAACATTTCTCAAGAGAAAGAATAGATCTCCAAGGTGACATCGAGGAATTTTTGAGATTTTCTAAGATTACGCGATTAGAATACCGAACAGGGAACTTTATCGGTACAAGTTCATAAAGCAAGTGATTGACATCATTTTGGATGATGTCACTTTGGGGAAAAAGGGGAAGGGAGGTCGGCCAAGGGGGGGTGTGGGGTGGAGATTCAACCTCAAAAATCCTATGGCCAAGATTGAAGTAGAAGGATTTGGAAGATTACCATTTTGCCGTCACATTTCTTCTATAAATAGGCCTCTTGATTCATTGCAAAACTCACCAATTCATGAGCCAATTTGAAATTTAGAGAGAAGGTAGAGAGAAGGAGGAGCCTTGGAGAAAAGTTGTAGCGAAGTGCTGGGTAAGTTCTTCGGTTCCTAGTCTTGAGTTCTAGTTTTGTTCGGTAGTTTTTGAAGTTCTAGGGTAGATGTTGTTTTGATCTTTAATCTTCCAGTATATTGTAGATATCATGTTTTAGGGTTAAATATGATATATATTTGGAAAATTATGATGGAGATAGAGATATGTCAAAATTTTGGAAGATTAGAGTTAAAGTAACGAAATTCTGGCGAAATTCCGCCGATTAGTGAGGTTAGGGGTAAAATGGTAATTTGGGACTAAAGTGTCCGTTATAATGATTGATCATTAATAGAAATGTTATTATCCTTATAGGATATCTGTGATTATGCTCTGATCAACAGTCGTACCGAAATCACGTCAACGAAGGTACGTTCGCGTACTAGTAACACTAACTCTAATGGTTATTATATGCGTATATGTATTATGTGTATTGTATGCGTAGAGATGGTATGTGTATTGAAGGTATATGGGTGTTAGAAGATATCTGTATACGTGCTGGGAGCAATACATCTGAAATGCTGGGAGCGATATATCTGAAATGCTGGGAGCGATATATCTGAAATGCTGGGAGCGATACATCTGATATGCTGGGAGCGATACATTTGCATTGGTTGGATGTAATTCATTTGTTGTGTTTATGTACTGTTAAGGTGGTAATTATCTGTAATCCATATGTGTATATGTAAACATGAGGTTAACCGTTACCTGAGGTCCGTATGCATTGGACCTCAGCTCTTAACATAGCGTCAGGGTTAGGAGAACCGAGAACGGAGGGGAATGGCAAGCAGCACGCATAGAGAAGCGGCTGAAGACTTTCTGTTGTTATGTAATTACGTTTACGTTAAACACTCGGATCAATGTACCGTTACTACAATAGCTAGTTGGCATTTTGAATATATGTATCAGTTACTCTCTTGCTCCGATGCTCTACTCTGATGATTTTAAATGAAAAAAATTATACTGCTTTTAAAAGTGAGATGTTACAGATGGACCCAATAAAAAGGGGGGAAAATCTAGGGATATGATTCAAAACTGAGCGAAACTATAAGGACCTTCAGATTAATTTTCCCTTCTGAAATTATATTGCCAAAAGTCGTATTGCTTTAATTTCTTATTATGAAATTATATGATCAAAAGTCATGTCACTTTGATTTCTTATTTGAGTTAAGGTGCAAATTTTTCAACGAACTATTTTCCTTGGGCACCCATGTAACATCTCGTTTTCACAAGCAGTATAAATTTTTTTCATCAGAGTAGAGCATCGGAACAAGAGTGTAACTGATATAGATATTAAAATACCCACGGTAGCATGTCTTGCTGTTTAAACAGCGGTACAAGAGTGTTTCAAAAGTAATATAACAACAGGAAGAAGTCTTCAGCCGGGTCTTCTATGCGGCCTGCTTGCCTCTATCCTCAGTTCTCGGTCCTTCCGATCCTGAAGCTAAGTTAAGAGCTGAGGTCCATGCATCGAACCCCAGGTAACGGTTAACCTCATGTTTATATACAACATACATGTTCGACAGACATTCATAGACTTTTGGAAACAATTACTACGGTCAGAAAAAGGGTATACATATCAGATATGTATGGCAATAACAGTACAGTCGGAGTACAAACAATAGTACAGTCGGAGTACAAACAATAGGCATGACAGACAATAGTACAGTCAGAGTACAGGCATGACAGACAATAGGCATGACAGACAATAGTACAGTCAGAGTACAGGCATGACAGACAATAGGCATGACAGACAATAGTACAGTCAGAGTACGTGTAATAAATACGGTCGGAGTACGTGGCATGATGAGACAATAGTACAGTCAGAGTACAGGTAATAGTACGGTCAGAGTACAGGCATGACAGACAATAGGCATGATAGACAATAGTACATTCGGAGTACAGACAATATACATATATGCATACAATAAACATCAGAGTTAGTGTTACAGTACGCGGACGTACCTTCGTTGACGTTATACGGTATTTCTGGTGGAATACGATAAATTGACAGCGGTACGAGATCACAGATATCCTATAAGGATAATAGCGCATTTATTAATGATCAAACATTATGACGGACATTTTAGTCATAAATGACCATTTTACCCCTGACCCCCTAATCGGCGGAATTTTGCCAGAGCTCCGCTACTTTGACTCTAATCTTCCAAAATTTTGCCACAACTTCGACCCCACCATGATTTTCGAAATAATGACTAAAATACCCCTATCATATGATATCTAATCATACTTGGAAGATTAAAGACTATCCTAACATTTCTACTCTAACTACTGAAAGAACTACGAAAGCTTAAGACTAAGGACCGAAAAACTTACTCAGAGCTTCGCTGCAGAATTCCCCGGACTCCTCCTTCTCTTTTCCTCTCACTAATTTCGACTTGCTCTAGTGAGATGGTGTGAGGATTTGCAAAGGGGTTGAAGCCTATTTATAGGGAAAATTGTGACACTATTCACTACTTTTTCATACCGGATATAGACCGTCGGATCGCACTTCTGCAAGGTGTCTTGATCCTCTCCATGCCACTTGGCAGCCGAACTCCCCCCCCCCTCAAAAGTCAAACAACAAGCCAATCACATGGTGACACATGTCCTGCTTCCAGAAGCCTATACTGGTAGAATTCTCCGATCGGTGTTCGAATCGCGTAATCGCGCAAAATCTCAGAGATTCAGAATCACAACTTTGAAGACCTTTTCTTTCTCATTAGAAATGTATAAGTTAACCTAATTTATGATTCCATACAGGGTTTCAACGGTCCTGCTTAAGTTTTACCGAAAAACGTGTAGGTTACGGAAGAAACTTCCGGAATCGTCAACCTCTGGACAAAACTTCACTGATTCCAAATATGTCCAGGAAATTCTCAACTCATTCCCAGATGTTGAGTTACAATTTATTTTCTTCAAATTCTAAATCTGTGACTATCTGCCTTTTTCACATATCACCCTATTTCGTCTTATTATCAAAATGCTCCACCGATCTCGGAATTAACTTCCGGAACAGTCTACTTCAAGATAAAAATTCACTCTTTCATATTCTTTACTGACCTTAGAAACTTTGTTCATGGTTTTCTAGATAGGATCCAATTCCTATCGGTGTTTATTTACCCTTTTTACTTTTCACTTTAATTACTTTTTAATTAAGTGTTTTAATATAACACTCCATCATCATTTTTCACATTTCCTTTTTTTCTTTTTCCCACTAGATGTCGGCACACACACACACAAATTATATATTTTTATTTTATTTTTAAATTAATTATTATATAATTTAATAATTTTTTACATAATTTTTTTACAACATTTTCTTATTGGTCCATACTTTGATTTAGGCTCAAAATTACTTAATCTCATTTATTTTTCTTCATTTCTTCCAATTAATTAGAAAATATATTTATGCTAATTTTCTAGCCATAAATCACTAATTATAGAGTTCTACATAATTTATCACAATTATTCCATTGTTCAAGCTTAAATAATTAACCAATAATTATTTAATCAATCACTTATTATTTGTTGATAATTTTCTTATCTAGAACTAATTACTTCCTCTCAAAATCTGAACTAACATTGCTATTTTATCTCCCATGTAAAATATCAATACTTACAGAGTTAGTTATGATCTCCAAATACTTTATAATTGTTATTTTACAATTCTTCCAAGCTTATAATTTATTAAATTACCAAAATTAGAGACAATATATTCTCTCAATTTTAATAATTATTTTACTACCACTCAGGATTTTTCATAATTTTCCTAAGTTATTTATGTCCTACAAGGGCATTTTCGTCATTTTGGCACATTATTATTTTTTCCTCATTTCCAAGAAATTTTCCTTTAGAAAATAAGATAAATTTAACATTCTTTTTGAAACCACATATTCACCTATTTTTAATAGGTATTATTTCCTAATTTATGATATTTATTATAAATACGATTTTTAGGGTTTTACAACCCAACAAAATCAACTCTTTTATGGTGTAAAAGTAGACATAATCAATTTTTTTGATAGCATATATAGCAAAACTGTCAATTCTGGTTAACTTTTATTACTTTTTGCACGGTAGGTCATATTAGTCTTCTCACTCTCTATTAGTTTAACATATTTTAGAAGGGCAAATGTGCAAATTTAGCAGTAAACTATTTCACTTTGAGAACCCAACACAATTACCTTTTGTTGGGTCTAAAAATAGACATAAACATTTTTTGTTTTCTAAATGCCTATATTTGTTTTGCAAATGAAAAAAAAAAAAACTTATTTGTATTGTAAATGCTCTTATGAAAAAAATAAATGACATTATTGTCCTTTCACTAACAAAACTTAATTTCAATATGACCTAAGGAGCAGTGAAATTTCATAACCTTTTAAGGATTGACTGAAATAAAATTGCTTCCATGGGGTCTAAGCGATATTTTCCTATTAAAACAGGCACGTATTTCTAAAAATATATTAAAATAATAGAGAGTGAGAAAAATGGTAAGACTTCTAGTGTAAAAAGTGATGGGAGTTAACTAAGGTTAACGACCTTACTGTATATGCTATCAAAACAATTGGTTAGGTCTACTTTTATGCCTTAAAATAGTTAATTATATTAGGTGCCTATAAGAAAATATTTCATTGCTAAATTTGCATCTTAACCTTCTTATTTTGATATAATATGGCCAAAAGCCATATTACTTTGATTCCCTGTTATGTGGCATGAAGGCATATAAAATTTAATTTTATATCTTATTTTATGGCCAGAAGCTATATAATTCTAATTTCTCATCATTATCTTGAAGGCATGAGAATTAAATGTCCTAAAGCCATAAATTTTTAATTTTGTTATAATATTTTACTTTATGAATTATTTCTTATCTTTATGAATTCATGTTATTATCATTAGTATTACTATATTACGCTTTTATCTTTCATATTTTAATTAACGATCATTTCTTTAATTAGTCTAAACCATGTCAAACCTTGTAAAACTTGAATTTGTGACACTTGATATTACCAAAAAGAAATATTTATCTTGGATGTGGGATGCATAAATCCATCTAAATGCCTATATTCTGGAAGACACAATTAAAGAAGGGAATCATACATTTAATCAAGAAAAAGTCAAATGCATGATTTTTTTACGCTACTATTTGTATGAAGATTTACAAAATTGAATATTTGACTGTAAAAGATCCACTCATTCTTTGAAACAAATTAAAAGAAATTTGTACTGGCTCGGTGTTCGCCTCGCAAGTGTACGAGATTCGCAAGTAATAAAGTGATAAATAAAGTATCGTTCCCACGAAGATTTGTTTAACAAATTGGTCAAGCAAGAGGCTTAGTAAATTTCATCAAGTTGAGCTAAAACAAAGTTTTGAGTTGGAATGAGAATTTTTAAAGACTATTTATAAAACTTAAAATTGATAAAGACAAATGACTCTTTGACTTCAATGATAATAAAGCCTAGGATTCTTTTTCCCCTTTCTGCATTTCATAAAACTTGGTTAATTTCCTCTCTAGTAGCATTTCAATACATATATGTGTTAGTCTAAGGTTCTAAAACACTTGACCCGCTCTCTCAAGTCAAAATCAAGTTTCTCTTCTCATTAAAATGCACAATCTCTTGCTACAATTAATGAGAATCAATATTTAAGCAACAACCCTAATGTGACAATGCAAGGTTAGTAAATATATCTCTATTTTACCAACAAACCATCCATTTATCAAGTAAACTTCAAGACAAGCATGATTTCAATCAATTTCTACACCCAGATCAGCTCTCTCAAGTCAAAACCTAAGTGAATAAATCATCTAAATGGAGGCCAATCACTTAGAAGCATTAAGCCAAGGTTGAAATCAACACACATATATATTAATCCACCAAAAGAGAGGAATATTCAAGTATTAATCCATACAAAGGGTCAAAAGAACCCTAGAATGAAAGATTTAGCTACTCATGTTCAAATACAAAGAGAGCCTAAGCAAAGATACTGAATACATGAAGAATGTAAGAGGAAAAGAGGAGAAAAGAGGAAGAACCAAGGTGAAATCCCCAAAAATCTCTTCTAGGATGAGCACCCAAGCCTCCAAAGTTGCCAAGATCTCTCTCCCAAGCTCTCCTCTTGTTGTCCACTTGTTCCCTTGTGCAAAAAGTGTGTTTTTCGGCCCTTCCCTTTAGGTTAAATAGGGTTTTTTATGTTTCTAATGTGAAAAACGCGCAGCTGTTCTTTCTGCACTTTTTCACGACTGGTTGCGGCCAGTGGTCCACTTTGCGCGCAGTCTTGGGCGGGGCGATGGCCCACTTTCCGCGGCGCTCATGCTGCGGCGCTTGTCCACTTGCTGCGGCGGTGACACGAGAGCTACTTGCTGCGGCGGTTTGTCAACTTGTAGTTGTACAGGTTCCTTCTAACTTTGTATTACTTCACTTCCTTTATTTCTTCCCTTGTTTCTTGATTCTTATAGAGCTTCAAAACTTGACTCCATCCTCCTACAAAAGAGAAAGGAATTATCAATTCTCACTTGAATTACAAACTTTACAAGATATAACAAGAATTTCTTTGATTTTCCTTGATACTTTGATATGCACATTTTCTTCTACACACTTCATTTTCTATGCATACTTAAAGCCCAAAATAGGTAAAAGAGACAGAAAATGTGCTGGAATGTTGTCAATTTCTAAGAGTTAACACACCCCCAAACTTAAATATTTGCTTGTCCTCAAGCAAAAACATATATTTTCACAAAATTTCTTCAGTATTTTCCATTGATGCATGAGTAAATTTGTCCTCATCTACTGCTCAAAGAGTTATATAAAATAGGAAACCAAGTAAACATGCACAAATGAACACTTCATAGATTTAAAACATGCTTTTCAAGAATTTCTAAATAAGAGTGTGTGAATGGAGTTGACATGTACTCTTTTTGCACTTGATAAAGTTAAAAGCAACAATTCAAGTCATATAACTATATTCAAACCATCAATTCCATCATTCTCTAATTTCTTCCTCTTTTCTTCTAATTTACTTCACTTGACTTAAAAATCAAAGGGACTTTTCAGCTTGTAATGGGGCTAGGGGTTAAGATTCTCAAAAGAAAAGGTAAAAGATAATCAACAAATACCTCAAGATAGATGATAACCACTCAAGGGGTTTCTTCCTTTTCTCATTAGACATACTCCCCCAAACTTAAGACAAATAGATCTTTTCCATATCAAGCCTTCTTGGACAACTACTTTTTTTATGCACAATTTTATTGTAACATTTTTTTTTTTTTTGGCTTGATTTCTATACATTGTGAACCATTTTACTTTCTACCCTCCTTTTTATAATCATTTGAATTTCACACATCACCAAATTCCATATCCCAATCAATCATCATCTATCTCAAAGCAAGGGGATCATGGTTTTTCATATTGGCTAAGGTAGGTAGATGTTAGGTCTTTCAAAAAGAATCTTTAATTGGTTTTTCAATTAGGCTCAAAATAAGGGTTCAAAAAGGAATAAACTCAATTAGGTAGGCTTGAAAGGCTCAATCACATTTTATGAAGTGTCCAAATCCTTTCTTTAAATCTTATGAAACAAATCAAAAGCTTTGAAGAATTCCAAAGATTATTTTGAAATTAACAGTTTGAAACAAAAGGCATATAACCTAATTTGCCACAAAGCCCTTCAACAAGAACATCCAGAATAAAATTAACTCCAATAGTGCTTTCTAGTTTAAAAATTCCTGAATAACATGATTTATCAGTACAAAACATCCATTAATGCACATTAAACAAAATTTCCTATCAAACATAAAAGATTGAGCAATGATTTATATCATCGGATTCATTCAAGCAACTTTGACAAATAACAATTCATTTTAGCCTTCTTCACAAACAAAAATTTAAGCATGAGAGATTTCAAACATTCCAACAATTTTCTTTTAGGAACTATTCAAATTTTCACTATGCATTCAGAATTGCAGCAAACTTTCACCCCCAAACTTAAAATTGACAATGTCCTCATTGTCAACTAAAAGGATGGGAAAGTAAGAAAGTAGCATATGTACCTGATTCAGCTCATATCCACAACATTTACAAACTAACAATTAGGCCCTCAACATACTAGCCACAACATTTTCCAAATTACTTCCACTACTAGCTATCAATAGCTAGGATATTAACAATCAGAACAAGCAAGTCAAAGAAAATTATATGAACTACTCAAATTAGCCATCAATAGCTAGGAAAGGCATATTCACAAGCTAACATGAGTGTCAAATAGAAGTGGCTATCAGTAACCATCAAGAACCATAAGCAGATATCCACATCAAAAAGCTATCAACAATCTAATCCAAAATGAAGGAAGGCACCGACTGTTAAATCAATGGACACAGGATGCATGCATATCAACAACAACAACAAGATGGGCACAATAAAGCATGCATCCATCAGCAAAAATTTCAACACAATCTAAATATAAGCCCTGCAGTTAACCTTCACAAACCTAAGCAAAATTCTAAACAAAACAAACAAACAAACAAAAACATAAAAATCACACTCAAGAACAAACACATAAAACAAAAAGGAATTTATTGAACCTATCCTAAAAAGAAAAGATCCCCCAAACTTATAAACGAGCTAATACCAAGCAGTCAAGCATATTCCAAGCCTATGCCTACTCCGCACTTCCTTAGAAAACCACTTAGTTTCTCAAAATGACATTTCAAAGATTGCAAAGGCAGCTGTCAATCCATCACATTGTGGTAGACCAAAGAAACCATTTGAGTTTAAAAGTGGATCAATTCAATAATCATGAGAAGAGTAAAAAGTCACAAGCTTAATTTTGACAAAGGATTATTAAAAACCCTGAATCAAAATCATTTTTAAGTACCAAAAGAACTCTTTCTAAGTGTCCCAAAAAATATTCTCATATCAAAATCGCATGATCCAAAAGAAAAATAGGCTTCACAATTGCAATCATCAGTATTTGCACATGTTAATCCTCACATCACATCTAAATTCAAGCCTAATTCTCAACAGTCCCAATAACAATTCAGAGCATTTTGTAGCAAGACAAATTCCACAAACAACCCTGTGTACTCAGACTTCCACAAAGTGCAGCTCACAAATGCACTCGAAAAATTTAGAGTGTAGGACTTTGCAAAAAGACTCAACAAAGCAGCAATTGAGTGTTTGAAATCACAGAAGTGCCAAAGTTTGTGTAAACCAAATTTGGGTGTTTAGGCCTCAAATTTTTTTTCTTTCAATAAAGGTCAGCACAAAACAACAGCCATAGGGTTCAAAATTCAGTTTCAATAAGTATAACTTGTACCGTCAGTTCAAAGTCTCAATCAGAATTCAGTCACAGCTATGAGAATTACAAAACGCAGCATAATGATGGTACATAACAGCAGCTTAACCACCAATATCACAACAAGCAAAACCCAATTCAGAGTAAATTTTCAGCAGCAAACAGCCAAGATAAACCAGAAATGAGTTCCAATAAGAATAGCTTAATGTAGAGGCCAAAATCGAGGCAAGAGCTATTAATCTCAATTAAGAATGGTGCCAACTTTCAAAAATTTGCAAAAAATCCAATTGCACACAAAGTTGAACAACAATAGAGAAATGCATGCTGAAATTCATCATGCTAATCAGAACCACATTAATCAGGACATTAGTTCAAGTCAACCACATTGAACCACATTTAATCATACCCACATTCAATAATCTTCTAATCCTCAATCCAACTACATCAGTTCAAGCCTAAGATAAACATGCTTTTCACACTGAATCAAACCCACAGATGCATCATACGCAGGTCAACTCTAAGCTAACCAAACACCAACCCAAAATAGAGAAAAACCTGAACTTTACCTTAGAAAACAAGAACAAGAACAGCCCAGAAACACAGGTAAGCTAGAGACACGACAGCTGAACCAGTGAAGATGCCGACTTCCACTGCTCCGTCATCTTTCTCAGCGTGTCCTCTAGGAGGAGAAGCCGTCGGAGAAGACAGAATCAGAGAGAGAAGCCGAAGATAAGGAAGGCAGCGGCAAACTGGATGGCTGAAGTCGAATGGGGAAACTGAACAGGGGAGAGCGTCAGTGTCGCAGGATGAGTGCTGGTCGACGGGCTAAGACGAAAGATGAAGGTGAGCGATGGCGGTGATGAACGGCGGGAAGGAAAAAAAACGATGGTGTTAAGATCGGGGCTTTGGAGGGAAAGGACGACGGTGAACTGGGGAAAAGCAGCGATTGCGAAGGATGGAAGGCAGGGTGAGGTCGAATGGTTGTGAACGGAGGGACGACATGGTGACGATGAGCGACGGTGGCGGTGACTCGTGAGAGGAAGGCAGATCGGGTTTGTGGCTCGTGAGAATTGGCTGCGAGATTCAGAACGCGTAAAGAGAAAGAGGAAAGACGGAGGGCTGAGGAGAACAATGAGAAAAAAAAAGAACAAGAAAGGGATCCAAGATTAGGGTTTGAAGACATGGAGTGAAATTACATTTGGGATTAGGGTTTTCAAATTGGGAATGAATGTGGTCCCATGGAGGTTAGATTCATTTGGGTAAAATGGGAATAAAATTAGATAATGAAGGGCAAAGTGGAGAGAATCTTTTTTTTTTTATTTTTTTTTCAATTATTTTTTTAAAAAATAATAATAAAAAATTTACTTTTTTTTAAAACGAAAAAAAATATTATATATATATATATTAATCAAAAATAATTCTTAAATAAAAGAAAAGCCACTTGCCTCCAGAGTAATTTTGGAACACTGGCCACAGCCAGTTGGGACACTTGCTGTGGAAAGTGAACACAGAGAGCACTCTTGGACCACTGGCCACGGCAAGTTGCAGCACTTTCCGCGAAAAGTGAACACAGAGAGCACTCTTGGACCACTGGCCACGGAAAGTTGCAACACTTTCCGCGGAAAGTGAACACAGAGAGCTTTCTTTGACCACTGGCCACGGCAAGTTGCAACACTTTCCGCGGAAAGTGAACACAAAGAGCTTTTGCTGTCAAAAACAAAACCAAACAGCAAAATTGCAAAACACAAGAAACATTCCCAAATACCATAAGAATCACCCAATAAGCTTTATACCAGTCTTTATCAACCAAATTACTCAGGATTAAGCATTTTAGACCATCCAATACCATAAGGCACACATATTCACAAGAAATGCAACAACACATCAAATTTGAGCACTCAAGTAATGGTCACAAGTGGATTTCACATAAAAAATCAACCAAATAATCAGAATAGCCACAATATTACTCAAAATTGACTAGTTATCATAATTTCATCCTAGAATCATATATATATGGACTTAGAGTCAAATGGATTTCCCTCAAAAGCATTCCCCTTAGCACTCATGAGTTCTTTCTCCTTCATGGATATTCCTTCTAGCTGCAACAATCCATTTCTAAGTTGGGTACCTTTTCTTCCTACAAAACAAAAAGATCAAGCATAAACCTACTAAAAAAAATAAAGACACACACACACACACACAATTGAAAAGATTTAGTTTAGAGCTTGGGTTGCCTCCCAAGAAGCGCTTAGTTTATAGTCTTTAGCTTGACTCTTCATGGTGGTCACTCCTCATTAACTAAGTAGATAGTGGACACAAGCCTATCCACATCTCTACCCCAATAATGCTTCAATCGTTGACCATTAGCCTTGAATCTTTCACCTTTCTCATTTTCCAGCTCCACATCACCAAATTTAGATGCTTGTACCACCGTGAATGGACCGGACCAATGAGATTTTAGCTTGGAATTATAAAGGAGGACCCTTTGACCAAGTTCAAAACTCTTGGGTATAATTTTGCTATCATGATCCCGCTTGGTCTTCTTCTTGTATATCTTAGCACTCTCATAGGCATTTAGGCGAAAATCATCTAACTCATTGAGTTGAAGTTGCCTCTTCTTCCTCACATCTTTAGGATCAAAATTTAGCTTTTTGATAGCCCAATAAGTTCCATGCTCCAATTCCATCGGTAAGTGGCGTGCTTTCCCAAAATAAGCATACTTGAGATGAGAAGGTAATGGCTTCAACTCTAGAACCGGAGGAACTTCAATAGAAGGCTTCAATGGAGTACTTGAGGCATCAGACAGCTCAAGTGGTTCAATAATCCTCGGCCTAGAATGAGGAAATGAGTCAAAATGAAAGAGCTCTTCAACAACATCTTCATCAAACTTCTCAAAGCTCTTCTCACCAATCGAGAATGCCTCTAAAGGGTCTTTGATCATGGAAGCATATGATTCTTGAGGAATAAATGCATCTAATGTATCTACAAACGAACATTGAGCAGAATCATCATGAAACTTTGAGGCTTTTTGCATGTTGAATATCACTTTCTCATTATCGACCCTCAAAGTGACCTCACCCTTTTCTACATCAATGAGAGTCCTTGCAGTGGCTAAGAATGAACGCCCAAGGATGAGAGGAATTTTCCAATCAAATTCACAATCAAGCACTACAAAATCCACGGGGAAGATAAACTTGTCAACTTTTACTAGGACATCTTCAATTATTCCTCTCGGTTGAGAAATGCTACGATCGGCCAAGAGCAAAGATACCGTAGTAGGTCTTGGCTCTCCCAAGCCCAATTGGTTAAAAACAGCTAGAGGCATCAAGTTAATGCTTGCACCCAAATCACAAAGAGCTTTACCATTAAAATTTGTCCCAATGTTGCAAGGGATGTAGAAGCTTCCTGGATCTTTAAGCTTAGCAGGTAACTTCCTTTGAATGACAGCACTACACTCTTTGAATAATGCCACAGTCTCAAATTCATTGAATTGCCGCTTCTTAGACAAAACATCTTTAAGGAACTTAGCATATTTAGGCATGCTCTCCAAAGCTTCAGCAAAAGGAATGTTCACATGGAGTTGTTTGAACATGTTCACAAACTTTTTGAACTGAGCATCTTCCTCCTTCTTCTTGAATCTTTGAGGAAAAGGTAGTGGTGGCATAAAAGTAGGAGTGGTTGGCTTTATCTTTTTCTCATCGTTCATCTCTTGCTCTACCTTCTTGTCTTTGCCAACATCATGCAAATTTTCTTCAATTTGCTTTCTCTTCTTAGTGACATCTTCTTCCATTGTACTTTCTTCATCAACAAGCATTTGACCATCATGCTTTGGTTGAGGAGTACTTGAACTAGGCACATCCGGTAGCACTTTGCCATTTCTCAAGTTAATGACATTGCATTCCTCTTTTCCAACTCGTTTTGGATTAGGAATGGTATCACTAGGAAGATTGCTTCTTGACAAAACATTTACTTGTGATGCTAATTGCCCCATTTGCACTTCAAGATTTTTAATAGCAGTTTCATGGAGAGAAAAAGTAGCCTTAGTTTCAACCCTTGAAGATTCCACCTCAGAAGAGATTCGAGCTAGCATTCTGTCGGTTTTAGACTCCTCTTCCTTAATAGGAAGCTGCATTGATTGCATTTGAAAATCGGGTGGAATAGGCTTAGTGCCAGATGTAGACCCATGTGCTTTATTCAAACTATTACCTTGACTCGAAGAGAAATTTGGGTGAGTTCGCCAACCACTATTGTAGGTTTGTGAATAGGGGTTGCCTTGAGGATTTTGGAACTTGCCCATGTAGTTGACAGATTCAGTGGCCATGTAAAGAGGACAATGGTTAGGCATATGGACATCATGGCATTGATCACATGCAATTGGTGTAGCACAAATAGAATGTGCACCTTGAGAAGTGCTCTTTTGCATTTGAGACTCTAGCACATCAAAACGCTTATTCATAGCGGATAAGAGAGTTGCAATTTGTGAGAAAGAGTCGTCTTTTGCATTAGACATGGCTTGAGTAGTCCTCCTATCATTGCATTGAGTATTGTTTACAGACAACTGATCCAACAATCGAATCACCTCATTAACAGGAACATTTCGGTATCCTCCATTGGTCATAGAATCAACCATTGCTTTAGATGGAGGATTAAGTCGAGTACAAAAAATTTGAACTATAACCCATTTGTCCACCCCATGATTAGGACATTGCTTCATTAACATCTTGTATCTCTCCCAAGCGGCATAAAGATGCTCATCGGAATGTTGTTTTAAAGCTTAGAAATTCATCCCTAGCTTCCACAGATTTGTCATCAGAAAAGAATCGAGCTCTAAACTTAGCCTCAAGATCGGCCCAAGAATCGATAGACCCTTCTGGAAGATTGTTGAACCAATCTCTAGCCTTTCCTTGTAGAGAAAGAGGGAATAATCGTAGTTTCAAAACATCTTGGGGAACTCCATTTTGCTTGAAAGAATCACACACTTCCAAGAAGTACATCAAGTGCTTGTTGGCATCTTCATTGTAAAGACCATGGAACATCCCATGCATTTGAAGCATTGTTATCATAACCGGCTTGATCTCAAAGGTACGTGCTTGCATTTCCGGCATCCGAATGCAAGATTGAGGACCTTGCATATTCCGACTAGCAAAATCATTGACGGTAGCTCTATCATACTCATCGTCTGCCATGGTTTCAGATGCAGATTCAGTTTCTTCTTCAATGAGAGGCACTTCGTCAAGTACTTCCTCTTCAATGAGAGGCACCGCGTCAAGTACTTCCTCTTCAATGAGAGGCACCGCGTCAAGTACCACTACCAATCCGTCCGGATGCAAGTTTTACATATACTGAAATGGTACCTACAAGAGAAACAAGCAAGAGCGAGTATCAAACTAAAACAAAAAATCAATAAAGGACAAAAAGAAAAAAATTGTAAACCTAACTAAAAGCTCAAGCAAAGTTTACTAACACAAGCCCAAGGTTGACCAAAGGATTTGTTTGCACAAATCCCAAGAAACGGCGCCAAAACTTGTTTGCCTCGCAAGTGTACGAGATTCGCAAGTAATAAAGTGATAAATAAAGTATCGTTCCCACGAGGATTTGTTTTACAAATTGGTCAAGCAAGAGGCTTAGTGAATTTCATCAAGTTGAGCTAAAACAAAGTTTTGAGTTGGAATGAGAATTTTTAAAGACATTTATAAAACTTAAAATTGATAAAGACAAATGACTCTTTCACTTCAAGGATAATAAAGCCTAGGATTCTTTTTCCCCTTTTTGCATTTCATAAAACTTGGTTAATTTCCTCTCTAGTAGCATTTCAATACATATATGTGTTAGTCTAAGGTTCTAAAACACTTGACCCTCTCTCTCAAGTCAAAATCAAGTTTCTCTTCTCATTAAAATGCACAATCTCTTGCTACAATTAATGAGAATCAATATTTAAGCAACAACCCTAATGTGACAATGCAATGTTAGTAAATATATCTCTATTTTACCAACAAACCATCCATTTATCAAGTAAACTTCAAGACAAGCATAATTTCAATCAAGTTCTACACCCAGATCAGCTCTCTCAAGTCAAAACCTAAGTGAATAAATCATCTAAATGGAGGCCAATCACTTAGAAGCATTAAGCCAAGGTTGAAATCAACACACATATATATTAATCCACCAAAAGAGAGGAATATTCAAGTATTAATCCATACAAAGGGTCAAAAGAACCCTAGAATGAAATATTTAGCTACTCATGTTCAAATACAAAGAGAGCCTAAGCAAAGATATTGAATACATGAAGAATGTAAGAGGAGAAGAGGAGAAAAGAGGAAGAACCAAGGTGAAATCCCAAAAAATCTCTTCTAGGATGAGCACCCAAGCCTCCAAAGTTGCCAAGATCTCTCTCCCAAGCTCTCCTCTTGTTGCCCACTTGTTCCCTTGTGCAAAAAGTGTGTTTTTCGGCCCTTCCCTTTAGGTTAAATAGGGTTTTTATGTTTCTAATGTGAAAAACGCGCAGCTGTTCTTTCTGCACTTTTTCACGACTGGTTGCGGCCAGTGGTCCACTTTCCGCGACCAGTGCTGGCTGCGGCCAGTGGCCCACTTTCCGCGGCCAATGCTGGCTGCGGCCAGTTTGTCCACTTGTTGCGGCCAGTTGTACAGGTTCCTTCTAACTTTGTATTACTTCACTTCCTTTATTTCTTCCCTTGTTTCTTGATTCTTATAGAGCTTCAAAACTTGACTCCATCCTCCTACAAAAGAGAAAGGAATTATCAATTCTCACTTGAATTACAAACTCTACAAGATATAACAAGAATTTCTTTGATTTTCCTTGATACTTTGATATGCACATTTTCTTCTATACACTTCATTTTCTATACATACTTAAAGCCCAAAATAGGTAAAAGATACAGAAAATGTGCTGGAATGTTGTCAATTCTAAGAGTTAACACTCGGTCCGTGATCATACTAACCCGGTCCGTGATCATACGGGCCAGGGCCGGCCCTATAGGTTAGGAAGCTATTTTTCTGAATTTTAACTATTTTTCCTATGTTTTTTCAAAGAAATATAATTAGTAAATTACAACAATTAAAATTCTAATTTAACAAATAAATGTTGTCAACATTAAAGTCTAAACAACACACATCATGCAACAAACAAACTTAATTGCTAAGTCATAATTAAAAGCAAACTATTGTCCACATACCACAATTACAAATAATTAATGAGAATAGTTAACAAAATTAAAAATACTTCCTATAAATATGTCTTGAAAAGTGTAAGTTGTCAACAAAATAAACAATACAGGATATGAACAAAATAATCACAACAAAATAAGTCAAAAGATACAAAATTAGTGAGAATACTTATGAAATAAGAAATATATTTTAGGATTTTTAGGATTTTTATTAATACAAAATGTTCTTCTGAAACTTAATTATAAAAAATATAATAACAACTAAATATTTACAATATCATTTACAAAGTATAAAAATTAAATAATATTATTATCATATAAATAAATTTTTTTTTTAAACATACGGGCCTAAAAAGACCGGCCATTTTAAGCCCTTAGCCCTATAGAGCTGGTCCTTTTAGGCCCCTTTCACTTTTGAGACAAAAAGCTTAGATCCGGCTCTTGTAAATTTAGAGCCTAAATAGGCCGCCCAATGGGCTCAACTCGTTTTCCTAACTCTACTTGTCTTATGCTAAGACACTTGACCTGTATCAATAGTCGCTTAAAAATAATGGTAAAGGGTCAAAGGTTGAAATAAATTATGTTGATTGGTTGAGAATTATTGAGTATAGTGATATGTCCATATTACCCATTTGGATGTTACTGGTTTGGGGGTAACAAGGTATAAAACAATGTATTTTGTATGATGACGTGCGATTAATATTTTTCTTTGGTTCAAAAGCTATACGATAAATATTCACTCTTCCAAAATTAACCCTTTGCTTTCTCAACCATACAATCTATTACTAAATTTGCTACACACTATACGGTAATTCAAAAATAAGTTGTTACTTATAGTAATTTTGAAAAGCAGGAGGATGACAAATCGAGATTAATCCTATTCTTCAAAGGAATTTATTCGTTTGCCGCGATATAGATATAATGATGTTTTTGTATGAGTTTGTTCATAGCCTTTTATGTTTTCTTTTGACAAAACTGTTCAAAGCCTTCCATTAAAATAGCGGGGGAATTCATTTTTAGGATTTGATGTAAAAGTAGGAAAATATTTGTTTGCAAAAAAGGACAATAATTGATTAAGATGAAATTTTGTTAGAGGTTATACTTTGATACATAATCTATTTTAAAATAACATAGTGTGCGTGCTTTTAATGAATATATACCCATATTTAAAAGCATTAATTAACTCCCCTTGTGTTTTATAGCCAGTCCAAGTCCAAACAAATCATAAGGACTGTATGTCTGTATTAGTCTCATGAAAATAAAGGTAAAACTTTGTTGAAAACTGAGAAATTAAAGAAAAACTGCTCTTCAAGGAATAAATTTGTTAAAAAGTACTCCCTCCGTCCCTAATTATAGGAGCAAATTTTGGTCCTAATTATAAGAGCAAGTTTTAACTTTTGTCAATTTTTTCCTATAATACCCCTATTTATACTTATTATTAGGAGCATTATATATATGTGTGTTTACATATATATGTATATTTGTGTTTATGTGTGTCAATATATATATGTGTAGATATATATGTGTGAACACACACATATATAAACATATATATGTGTGTGTGTGTGTGTGTGTGGATGTATGTATGCAGTGGCGGAGCCAGGAATTTTTATTTATGTCTGCACAATTAATGGGGGTATTTGGGGGTTCGGGGGCAGCGCCCCCGATTTTTTTTTTTTTCAAGGAAAATTTTAAATGTATTAAAAATCAAAAGAATATAAACAAGAAAAAAAAAACTTCAACTTAACATAGAAAAATAAAAATCAAGAGTCAACTAAGCTATTACAACAGAACGATTACAAAAATATTCTTCGATTTTTCAGTCCTTGAAAATATTGCATTATATCTTCATCATCAATCTTATCAAACATATCACATTCAATATAAGTATGTCAAGAGTTTTCTAAAATCATACAATGTGAGTTTGAAACGTCTACAATAAGAGAATTAAATTTCTTCTTAGGACTTCGAATCAAATAAAAGAAGAATGAAATATTTATTTCCTAAGCCAAATACCTTCGAAAGCTTCTTAAGAAATATGAAATAGAGTTCTATAAGATCATATAAGGTAAATTTGAAATATTTACAATAAGAGAATTAAATTTCTTCTTAGGACTTCGAATCAAGTAAAAGAAGAATGAAATATTTATTTCCTAAACCAAATACCTGCGAGAGCTTCTTAAGAAATATGGAATGGAGTTTTCTAAGATCAATTCTTACTTTTAGGACTTATTTATACTCAGGAGTGAAATTATATATGATAAATGTATTTAATTTATAATTTTAAAAAATATATAAAAAATGGAAATAGTGGGTATTTTGTTCTAATTTTTTTACCTATAAAAAAATAAAAAAGAATAATGCACTAAACCACTGGTGAGGTATGCTAATTGGAAGGAAAATAATAGGTGAGGTGAGGTATGCGAATTGGAAGAAAAATAATAACGCCCAGTGGGAATCGGGGAATCGAACCGGGGACCACAAAGTGGTAGAGTAAATATCCTACCACTAAGCCACTGGTGCTCCTTTATGAGATATTCCTTCAAAATATATATGTATTCTAAACTTTTGTGTCTGCAAGTGCAGACAAATGCAACAGTGTGGCTCCGCCACTGTATGTATGTATGTGTATGTGTGTGTAGATATATGGGTGTGTGTCTCTATGTATGTAGATAGATCTATATCTATACACATATATATACACACATATATGTATACACATGCCTATATAAAAAGCAACTAATATACATATATAAACTAATATGTCATGGATATCTAACGTAAGACAAATTAGAAACACTTATAATTATGACAACTTGTGTCATTTTAAATTTATATAAGGACATTTTAGGAAAATGAGTAAAATTAACTAATTTAACTCCTCTCCTTAATTCTCCCAAAATCGGTTAAATTGCTCTTATAATTAGGGACAGAGGTAGTAATTAATACTTCACTTAGGGTGTGTTTGACTTGAGGGGAGAGACATTTTTTACCTCATATTGACCAAATTACCCGTGAAAACTTTTAATATTCCAAAAATACACTCTCAACAAAAAGAAATATTCTTCTTATTAATGACAATTATATTTGGTAAAAGTCATGCCTCCACTCTCTTCTCCTCCCACCTCTTTCCCTCAAACCAAACACACCGTAGGTGATTCATAATAATGACTCCACTACTCCTTCTTTGTATTAGAAAGTTCCTTATAATAAGGATTTGGAGAGTCGTACGAGTTGTACGTATATCTCTATTTGATAGGGAGAGTAGGACATGTATTCCAGCAATGAGACCTTAAAATTATCATTCATTAAATATTCAAACTCCACGCAATTTTTTTTTTCTTCTCATCATAAAAATTTTTTAAATGAGAAGTAGTGAGGAGAAGGAATGCTGAGTCTTTCTTGTATACTCACTCCCTCGGGTATAATATATATTAACATTCAATCTCTCATATAGGTCAGGTTGTACATATATGCAACAAGTCAGTGGTGGAGGCACACTAATGCTCATGTGGGCAAGTGCAGACATAAAGAATTTTAAATATATATATATATAATGTAAAGGAATTCTACTACAAGTTATTAAGTTAGGGCAATTGGTTATACCTTTCACTTGTAAATATTTGGTACCGGGTTCGAACGCCAGATGCTCACATCCTCTTGTTTTTTTTTCTCCAATTTTATTCGAAGCTCTCGCTCAGACGGTCAGACCCTCGCCCAGTCGCCCCTCACCTGATTTCCTTTTTCCCAAATTCTTCTCAGTTCTCCGTCGACGCTCGGCCACTGGTCACCGTCACCCAGCTCTCTGCTCCTAAAGTTCCCTCCGTCGTCTATTGGGGTTCGCCAATTTGATCTAGTTCTCCCTCGCCCTTTTTCCCCAATTTGTTCTCAGTTCGATCGACGCTCGGCTGCTCCGGTCACGCAACTGAAACTTGTTGGGTAACCTCCGCGCCTGCTCTCGCTCGAAATCCCCAAGGTCCGTTGAATGTCTCTCTCTCTCAATCCACTTTCGTTCTTTTGTTTTGAAATTTGAATCGATCCTGATTTTTTCTGTTGATTGGATTTTTAGTCGAAACCTAGAATTTTTAGTCGATTCTTGTTGATTGGATTAATCTTCAGTTAATCGGGAAAATTTCTGTTCCCAAATGTCTTGAATGTTTATGATGGAATCCTCTGCGTGTTCCCCCATATATACACACCCAAATTTCTTGTTGATTGGTAACCTCCGCGCTTGCTCCCAAATGTCTTGTTTTTTTCTGTTTGTGAAAATTTCTGTTGAGCATTTAGTCGATTCTTGTTGTTGAGCATCTGGCGTTCGAACCCGGTACCAAGTTTATCTCTGTAATGTTGATTTGTCTTGTTTTTTTCTGTTTGTGAAAATTTCTGGAATTGCTTCTGTTGATTGGATTCTTGTTGATTGGATTAATCATTAGTTCCAAAAATTGCTTCTGTTGATTTTACTTTGAAGTTAGTGTGTAAGGACCTTTTATGTTGAATTGGTAATAACTTCGTTTTTGAAAAAAAGAACTTCAATCAATGCCTATGGCAGAAACTCCTCTGTTTTAGATGGGTTCACTCTGAGCCCTCTCCCATACCCTGTTCTGATAATCTTTGCTGTGTTATTGGTCTGGACAGCCCCATGTGATGATAGTAAAGAATAATTAGAATTTAGCATGTTAAAATTCGGTGATATATGAATTATGGAGGGGGAAAAGAAAAGAAAAGAGGGTTGAATTTGAAGGTAGCTAGGTTGGTTGGTTACTTGGGGCGAAAGAGATGGGAAAGGGTAGCTTATTTGGAAACTCATATTCTTTAATATATATATATATATATAGTTACAGCATTATTCCATGATATGTAGTAGTATATTATATATCAATTATAATATGTAGTAGCTGGTTTATATTTGAGGCATAGGAATTGTTAGTAGTTCTGATTTTAATGGTTGTATGTAGCAGTTATGATTATAAGAACAAGAGTTCATCGTTAATACTCTGTGCTGAGTTCTTTGCTCTTTCTGATTTTCAACGGCTGGTTTATACTTGCTTCTTTCTTGTAATACATGCTGGCTTGTCTTTGGAGACAAGGTAAAGTAATACAATACTTGGAAATTGTGGAAATATGTTTAACTCTTGCTTGCTATTCTGCTGTCCTGTTAAATATTTGATTTCCTCACTATGTTTCTGTTCTTCATTTGGCTTTCAACAAATGAGAAGGGATTCCCATCTTTTTTATGGCATATGGAGTTTTTGGACCACCATTTGAATGAAACTTTTTGTTCATGCCATCAGTTATATTCTAGCCATGATCTTGGTAATTTATGCCACTACCTTTAATTGCAACAAGTTTGAGGCTAACTACACTATGTATTGATTGATCTTGAATGTTGATTTCTAGACATTTTATATGCTACTACTCCTTGGTGCTTATTGTCCTTGTATGAAAAAAGATACAATTATATAGGTTTCGATAGAGGAAGCATTGAGATGAGATAGCTTCTAGGTTGCAACATGTTCCCTAACCTTGTCAAACTTTTATTCTTCCAGAAAATGTCAACGATACAATCTTATTTCAAACGTCTAAAACCCACAAATCCAGAACCCGAAGCTCAAAGTGAGCAACTTTCAAATAGTATTTCAATTCCAACAGTCCAAGAATCCTCCCAACCACCACAAGCATCTCAATTTCAAAGTTTTCAATCACCACCTTTAGCAACAGTTAGTATAGAAAATCTTGAAGCAGATCCGGGGAAAAGACCTTCAATTTATTCTATGACATCAAATCCTATAGAAAGAGAGGATATTCGGAGAGCTTATTTGGGTTGGAGGTAGTGGTTCGATGCAGGAAGCATTTGTCGGTGTGGGGTTCACAAATTGGCATAAGAAGGATAGAATCAAAGTTCATGTTGGAGATCATAAGAGTACTCACAATAGATGTTATCAAGCTTGTCAAGATTTGATGAAGCAAAATCAACATATTGATGTTGCTTTTTCAAATATTTCTGAACAACAAAAAATTGATTATCGTATTCGGCTGAAAACTTCTTTAGATTGTATTAGATTCCTACTACGCAATGGTAAGTCTTTTCGGGACATGATGAATCTACAAGTTCAAATCAACAAGGTTTATTCCTTGAAATTCTTAAGTTTTATTCTAAGCCAAATAAAGAGATGAGCGATGTGGTCTTGGAAAATGCCCCCGATAATCACAAATTGACTTCACCAATGATTCAAAAAGATCTTTCTCAAGCTTGTGCTGATTTGACTGTTAAATCAATAATTAGTGATCTCGGTGATGATTATTTTGCCTTGCTAGTTGATGAAGCTCGTGATGTTGCAATTAAAGAACAAATGGCGGTTGTACTTCGGTATATAAACAAAAAAGGGTCAATTGTTGAACGTTTTATTGGCATAATTCATGTCTCAGATACGACTGCACAGTCACTAAAAGCATCGATTGATGGGCTATTTTCTAAACTTGGTTTAAGTTTGTCTAAATGTCGCGGTCAAGGCTATGATGGTGCTAGTAATATGCGGGGTGAATTCAAAGGTCTTAAGAGTTTGATTTTGGCAGACAACACATCTGCATTCTACATTCATTGTTTTGCTCATCAGTTACAATTGGCACTTGTGAAGGTTGCAAAACAAAGACAAGAAGATTCAAGAATTTTTGACTTGCTTCAAAAGATGGCTACCGTTGTGGGGGGTTCATGCAAGCGGAAGGAAATTCTACAAATGAATCAGTATGAGCTAATAGCTGAAAGAATTGCTAGTGGTGAAATACCAACAGGAAAAGGTTTAAATCAAGAGACAACCTTAAAGCGACACGGAGACACTCGTTGGGGTTCCCATTTGGTTACATTTTGTATGCCATGGAGGATTTTGAATTTGCATTCTTGTTGCATCTTATGAAATTGATCTTGGGGATTTCTTATGAGTTGTCACAAGCACTACAAAGAAAAGATCAAGACCTCTTAAATGCAATTGGTTTAGTGAAGGTAGTCAAGTCTCGTTTACAAGAGGTGAGAGATAATGGTTTTGATGATTTGCTTCAAGAAACGAACAACTTTGCCAATAAATATGATATTGATGTTCCAAATATGAATGATGTTTATTGTCCTAAAGGGAGATCGAGACGGAGATTGGAATCATTCACATTCTTCCACTACTTTAAGGTGGAGTTATTTAATACAGTGATAGATACTCAGATTCAAGAGTTGAATGGTCGATTTGATAATGTTAATATCAAGTTGTTTGAGTGTTTGAGTTGTCTTGATCCTCGTGATTCATTTGCTAATTTTAACACAGAAAAGTTGATTGAGTTTGCTAGATTATATCCTTTGGAGTTTGATGAGCTTGCAGATATTCCTTTTTTGTCTTCAAGTCTCAGTAATTTTATTGTTGATGTGAGGGTGATTCGATTTTGTCAATTTGCAATCAATTTCGACATTGCTTTGAAGATGGTTGAGAAGAGAAAGAATATTGTTTATCCACTGGTCTATCTGTTGATAAAGTTGGCACTCGTTCTACCGGTGGCAACTGCTAGTGTTGAGCGGGTATTTTCTGCAATGACTATTGTTAAGGATAAGTTACGCAATTGGATAAATGATGATTGGTTTAATTCATGCATGATCACTTATGTTGAGCGTGATATATTTGCTACGATTGATGATGAAGATATAATGCAATATTTTCAAGGAATGAAGAATCGAAGAGTGTCTTTGTAATCGTTCTGATGTAAAGGTTAGTTGACTTTTGATTATTATTATTTTTCTGTGTTGATGCATTTGTGTTCTCATTGTTTTCCTTCCTCCTTTATCTAGGTGTTTGATGTTTCACAAATTGAAAGTGTTGTACTCTCTGGTGGATAGCCTTTTTTGAGGCATGCTGAACTTGGAGTGCTTAGGTTTGTAACTATCCTTCTATTATTCCTTTGCTCTATGGTAAAAGCATGATAATGAGTCTTATTTATTTGTATTGAGATAAGATAGCTTATAGGTTGCAACATGTTCCCTAATCTTGTCAAACTTTTCTTCTTTCAGAAAATGTTAACGATACAATCTTAATGTATTTAAAACTTTACTTTAAAAAAAAAAATTCGGGGGCGCTGCCCCCTAACCCCCCAACAATTGTACACCCACAAACTTTGAAACCTGGCTCCGCCACTGCAACAAGTTGTGCTTGTCTAAGAATTTAATTTACCTTTTTATTGTTATCCTTTATTAATCATTTATATTTTTCATATTTTTTACTCCTCACACTCTCTCTTATTTTTCCCACTTGTTTTCTTTTACATCGATTTTCTTCATACATAAGGATATAATTAGAAAAAAATTACATCATTTACATATTTATTGTTTTAACTCATTTTAACGAACAATTTAATTTGCACCAGTAGTTGTTGGCTTGTTACTTATAAGAAAGAGGGGAGTAATCACATTTTTAACCCAACTACGTTCACACCCAAATAGCATAATTAAAAACGACGGGTCATTAACTAGTCAATTTAAACAGCACGGCCAATATAATAGTCCATTTATTATTATTTAAGATATATATATTTGGATTTACAGTGATCCAAATTAATCATTCTGCGCCTGGGCTCCTAGTGACACATGAAAATGCAATGACATGTATGATCGTCATCGCAATCTCCCGCAGCACCTGGTTCATCGTGCTCACACGCTTTTTCGCATAGGTCATGCGTGCATTTCTGACCATTCAAGGACGGGTAGGAATTACAGACCTGAGGTGGTCCCGGCCACTGTCCCTTGATTACCTCCGTACCTGGATTTGGGAAAATTGTCATAACAAGACCAGATTAAAAGTACACACAAGCGTTTGTGTGTGTATATATAGATACATATGTGTGTTTATATGTGTATGTATACATATGTATATATATGTATCAAGGTTCTGAAACCCGGACCGGTCACTGAACCGGTCGGGGTACTGAGTTAAGGGTTAGTGGGTCAGACCGGAGTCAGACCGGGGTCAACTCGGGCTAGACCGGTGAGGTATAAAAAATTGGAAAATAATTAATTTCTTATCACACCAACCTAAATTTGACATACTATATATCATTTCAATATTTTAGATCAGTAGCAAAATAACCATATACTTCAATACTTGTAACATATTCAGATATTCCTAACAATTTTCTTTACAACCTACATTTGATAAAATATATTCATGATAGCAAAATATCAAAAACAAGTATATGATGATAAAATATTCTCAAGCAGGATCCTTTTTAACACCAGAATGTGTGGACGATGGGTTAGACCGGTTTAACCCTAAATCGGACCGGTTTCACGGCCGGTTGGCCGGTTCCCGGTCTAAACCGGCCGGTCCGGTCCGGTTTCACAAACCATGATATGTATACATATGTGTGTGTTTATACATACATACAAGGGTTAATGTGCAAAAATACACATGTGCTTTTGTCAGAGGAGCACCCAGTAGCAAGTGTTTTTTTAGGTGCAAAAGTGACTATGTGGTTACGAAATAGGGGCAAAAGTCACAGTAACCGTTAGGGGGTAGAACGTTGACCGTTAAGTTGGAAGGTTTGACTAAAATTAATGACATGGCCGTTGACTAGGACTGTGTAATTGATGACTTGGAAAAAGAATGATTTATTTATCTAGAAAAATATAATTTATTTATCTAAATTGATTAATCCCAAAATCTAACAAGCAACAAATGGACTCATCAAGCAGGGGAAACAAAATCTGGAGGAAAAACTAGGGTTCAATCCGCCATCAATCCCAAATCTCAAAGCCTTCTTCTTCTCCATAGAGTCTCGGCTCGTGGACGACAACTCCACAGAATCGAAGCTCTCTGGGCAATTCCACTATCTCACTCAGCTCCGAAGACTCTGCTTCTTCCGGTGGTGGCGGAGACGAAGGCTGAGCAGGGTCGAATTTCACCATGGCGGTGGCGGGTTGGATGTCACGTGGGTCGAGTGAGACGGGTCTAGGAAGAAGAGATTATAAGTGGGGAAGTTGAGGACAGCGGATTCACCCTTGATGCTCAACGGATTCTCCCGAACTACCCCTTCTTTCTAACTTCGCCAGCGCCGCCGTCTCCTCCACCGATTCCAGAGTCTCGGACTGTATCCTCCACAAGAAATTGATTCCAACAATCAATTGGAGGTTTAGGAGAGAGATGAAACCGATGCAGATCTGGGGTTGCATAGTCTCAGATCTTGTATAAGCGTGATTGATGGGGTCTAGTGATCCAAACATGACTTTCTCTTTCTTTCTTGTAAGAATTTTTCCGTTCATTACTCTGCAAGAACATCCACTGTTCATCATCTTCGGTTTACTACTGTTCATCTTCTTCGGCTTACTACTGTTCAACTTCTTCAGCTTACTACTGTTTCTGTCTTGGTTTTTTCGCTGTTATTTGTTGCTGGTCTATTCTTTGTTTCTGGTTGTTGTCTCAGTGTGAGGCTTTGTCGGCTTGATCTGTAATGTTCTGTATTGGGTTGTTTTATTTATCAACTTCCCCAGGCTCGAAGTACCTTGACATCCTAGAAAATACAGCAGCTTCGAAGGAGAGATTGGGATGTGGAGTTTACTTTCATTCACAGAGATTGGGATGTGGAGTTTGATATGGGTATGGGTATGGGTATGGCTTCATGAATCTGAAATTTCAAACTTTGGTGTCGAGAATGAAGAATCTGGAGATGGACTCTGGAGGAGATTTTTGTTCTTTGTGGAGGCGTGCTTCTTCGTCTTCTTGCAAGATGAGGTTTTTTTTTTTTCAAATAAATCTGACTTGTAAATCAGATTTTAGGAAAAAAAGGTTATGTAGATGCCATGTAGGCATGCCACATCATTTTAGATTTTTTAGATAAATAAAAGATAAAGAAATTATATTTTCTCCATATAAATAAATCATTTTTTTCCAAGTCATCAATTACTCAGCCATCTACATAAATTCTAGTCAAGATCCACATCATTAATTTTAGTCAAACCTTCCAACTTAATGGTCAACGTCCTACCCCCTAACTAAGCTTCGTGACTTTGCCCCTATTTCGTAACCACATAGTCACTTTTGCACCTAAAAAAGCACTTGCTGTTGGGTGCTCCTCTGACAAAAGCACATGTGTATTTTTGCACCTTAACCCTACATACAAAAGCACATGTGTAGATGCCATGTAGGCATGCCACATCATTTTAGATTTTTTAGATAAATAAAAGATAAATAAATTATATTTTCTCCATATAAATAAATCATTTTTTTCCAAGTCATTAATTACTCAGTCATCTACACAGTCCTAGTCAGCATCAACATCATTAATTTTAGTCAAACCTTCCAACTTAACGGTCAACGTCCTACCCCCTAACGGTTACTGTGACTTTTGCCCCTATTTCTTAACCACATTGTCACTTTTGCACCTAAAAAAAGCACTTGCTACTGGGTGCTCCTCTGACAAAAGCACATGTGTATTTTTGCACCTTAACCCTACATACAAATATATCTAAAAGGAAAAATGACAAAAAAAATCCTATTAATGATTATTAATGTATGTGTTGGCCCAAAAAAAAAAAAGATTAATGTATGTACAATTTTATTTAAAATTTATTATTGAAAAAATTTTATTCAACTCCCTGTATAGGAAATTAATTTTAATCAACCCCAAAACTTTCTGAAATTTCAATATACCCCATGTTCAAATGAAATTAATTTTTGTTGGTGAAAAGACAATGATACCCTTATTTTATAGTTTTTCAGAAGAGCATTTACAAGGCCTATAAGGGTATTTACAAGAAAATGAAGAGATTTACAAGGTAAATAAAGAGATTTAGAACTTAAGGAATTAAAAACATTTTGGCCATTTACAAGATAAATATGAAAATTCACAAGACAAATATAGGCATTAACAAAATAAATAAAAATATTTACAAGACGAATAAAGAGATTTAAAAGAACCTAAAGAATTAAAAATATTTTAGTCATTTACAAGATAAATATGAAAATTCACAAGGCAAATATGAGTATTAACAAGACAAATAAAACAATTTACAAGAAAAATAAAGTAAAGGTATCATTGTCTTTTCAGTCACAAAAATTATTTTCTTTTTGATCATGAGGGTGCATTGATGTTTCATAAAGTTTTTGGGGTTGATTGAAATTAATTTGCTATAGAGGGGGCTGACTAAAATTTTCTTTTAATATTTGGACTTCTTAGGGCCCATTTGGTACACGGGATTCGGTGGAAATGGAAGGAAAAATTAGAAAGTTCTCCTATTTGGTACGCATTTTGGACAAATCTTTTTTGAAAGTTAGGCTCCCCTGCCCACCAATCTTCCCTTATATGTGGAAAGATCATATTCCACCAAAATTGGTGGGATCTCAAGTTCTTAGATCACTGTTCACATTTTTTGACAAATTTACCCATCAAATTTAAATTTGGCAAAAACGCTTGAATGGGGCGAGAAAGTTTGAACTTGGTGGAAATTTTTTTTACACAAGTTCGAACTTGATAAGAGCATATTTTTTTAAAATATATATATATTTTAGGAAAAAATTATTTTTCTTTTTTATTTTAAATTAATTACTTTTGATGGTAAAATAGACATTTATTTATTTTTTACCAATTACTATGTACCCCTTCATTTTCTTCCTACCAAATAACTCATCTTCTCTCAAGCCATCTTCCTTCATCTTTCAAAATCTTCCTTTTCCTCTCCTAAGTTCTTTCCCCCCCTCAAATTTTCCCTGTAGCCCTTAGGGTTCCATTGAGGGATGTTAGAGACGTTCTATAAATAGAATCAACCAAGGATCAGAGAGATTATAACAAATGCGACTATATATAAGTTCTGAACAATACTACAATTATATTAGAAAAAACGAAAGCAAACATGTATATATATATACACAAACACACGCGCACAAACTTTTTAAAAGGCAAATAAAAGGAGCTTAGGAATTGTTAATTTAAAAAAAAAAAAAAAAAAAAAAAACACACACACAAACTTTTTAAAACGCGAATAAAAGGAGCTTAGGAATTGTTAATTTTTTTTTTAAAAAAAAACACAGGTAACAAACTATTCTTTCTTCCGAGCAAAAACAAAAAAAAAACAAACTATTCTTTCGTACCAGTAGAGAGAAGGACAAGTACGACAACTATAAAGAACTTGCAACTCTTCCCCTTCACGGATTCCATGTTTGAAGGATATGAGATGAGATGAGATTAGGCGAGATGACATTACATTTTGAGGTTCTTTTTATAGGCGCTTGATGATAATGCTGATAATAATTTAATTAATTTCTTTGACTTTCTTTCACAAGTAACTGATTATATTACCTAATTAATTTATTTCATATTATTACATAGGTATTAAATGTGTATATTAAATAGGTATTAAATAGGTACTCCCTCGGGTCTTTATTATAAGGCACCAATTATCAAATGTATTTGGTTCTTTTTATAAGGTATTTACTTGTTCCTAAGGAGCCTTAATTTTTTTTTCATATATGTCCCTAATTAATAATGGTAGTGGGTGAGAGTAATAATTAATATGATATTAGAGTTTGTGCAATTAGTAGGAGTAATATTGAAAATTATTTAAATTTTAAGACAAGTTTATTGATTTTAACTGTTTTTATTTGTTTATGCATGAGAGTTGTTAGTTAGTGTCTTATAATAAGGATAGAGGGAGTATAACTAAATAGGTATTAATTGAATATGTATTAAATAGGTATTATTAAATATGTATTAAATAAATATGTATAATTAAATAGGTATTAAATATGTATTAAATGATTATATTACCTAATTAATTTATTTCATATAATTAAATAGATATTAAAGAGGTATTATTAAATAGATATTAATTAAATAGGTATTGAGAGTGTAAAATTAAATACATAAAATAAAATGACAAAAATTTGATCAATATGTATTTAAATCCAAATAATTGAATTTTTTCCACCAATACCAAATAATTGAAATTAAATTCATCAGCAATTATAATACATTATATTTAATAAAGAACTTTCTATATAGTTTATAGGGTAAACGAGCAATTTTACATATGTGCTTTATAGGGTAAAGAACTTTCTATATAGTTTAATTGTTGATTGGTAATCTCAATTATTTTTCGTGTCAAATGCTCCTCGGGTAATAGTTGGTTGGCAAATCTGCACCTTAACCCTTTATAAAGGGTATACTTCTTGAGAAGAGATTAGTCGATAATTGGTTCAACAAAATGTCGTTGAAGAGTGGCACAATTGACTAAGGAGCACCTTCAACCCAAAAAAGAGGAGGTTCGATACCCATTGATCGATGTAAGGGTTTCATTAGAGGGTGATCTATAAATATATCTATAAGTATTTTTTTTGGGTCTAAAAGTATGCCTTAACCCATTTTTTGTTAAGAAAAAAATCGTTTCGAAGTCTTGACTATTTCGGGGCAATCAAAGTACTATTAGTCAAACTCAGTCAGTGACCAAGTTCATTGATGGCTTAATATACAAAACAAGGCAGAGTAAAATAATGGAGGGATAGCAATGAGCAAATAAACAGTCTAAAATGATTTCAGGTTCTAAACTTCTTTTTTTTTTTTATCAAATGGTTCTAAACTAATAAATTTCTTTTTTTAGAGGCAAAAAAGGATAATGATTGGGTACTGGAGATCATGGTAGTGAAAACGTAGTTTTCACCTGAAAACGGTAGAGAAATGAAAAATCGTAACACGTAAAATCGTAATACAAAACGTAGTTTTTACCCCCATATATATATATATATATATATATATATATATATAAAGAAATTCAAGAAAAGCAAGTGCACCTGTCATCATCCATATATATATATTCATCCATGCAATATCAATCAAAATATCCAACATTGTCATCAAATACCATTTAAACAAAGGCAAACAACCTCAATACAGTTCAAAATACAAGTCTAATTTAAATTCAGTACCACTCATTATCCAACTGAAATGTAAATAATTGTCACAATTCACTATCTAAGCTAATAAATCATTCAAGTCATTATCATCAAAGGCATTATGCTCCACATGATCTTCAACTACATCATCATCATGATGCATGACAACTTCTCTTTCTCTTCTATCAACCTCATTGTCCAACTCAAAATTAGGAATCTCCATATCATCTACAAAGACACCAATATCACCATTGTCATCCTCTCCTCCAACTTGAGCCAAGTTTTCTTCAATTAAATTATCAACATTGTCTTCATCTAAAATGAGTAAATGAGTAACTTGATGACAAGTCTTAATGCATAAAATGAAAACAGATTCATGCTTCTAACTTGTTGTGAGACTTTTTATAATTACATTACCCTACTTTGGGATCTCATAGTGATTTTTCCTTTTAAATATGTTGCTTCTTTTAGTAAGAGAACCTGAGCATTAAGTTTTGTATTAATCAATACACACATACACACGAACAAAACAGAGAACAGAACAGAACAGAATCATGACTACTGACACACAATGACCCATTGTAATGTTGTTAACCACTCAACTTCTCCAAACTTTTGAAATATGTTTTCGTGAGAATGGCGAGCCACAAAAGAATCTGCACGCCAGTTAATAAAAATACCAAGATCAGATCATTTAGATCAATGCATGATAGGATCCAATGATTCTGACGTTCTCGCATTTTAATGAATGCAAGGAACCGGTGAAGATACTCATGCAGACATAAGTTCAAGCAATACTTGTATTGTTCAATAGCTTACTAGTCTAGTTATCAAGCTGAAAGATAATTATAATAACATAGTGATAAAGCAAACTTTTGAAACATATTTGTAGTTTTAAAAAAATAAGAGCAACAGTTTCTGATTATCCCATAAGAAGTTATCAGAATGTTACATCTATTGTATGATTCAAAGTGACATACTTTCAACATCAATTTATTGAAATTGAAAATAAAAAGAAGTAAAAAAAAATTATGGGAAATATATAAATCACATACCTCCGAAACTGTTAGGTTGAGATCAGCAGTTGGAGAAAACTCATAAACCTGTATGTAGATTTCCAGTTCTATAGGAAGAAGTATTGCCTCTTCTTAGTTTTGAATAGAAAGATGAAGAAGGAAACGACTTACGAGTCCACATAAAAAGATTCTGAAAAGAAGCATGGATAGTAAAACTATTATATAAACAATTCGTCAACATCAGAAAAGAAGAAAACGACTTACGACTGGACGATGAAGGGGTTGAACCGTGAAGAGCGTCGGAGGCGCCGAGGCGATGCGAAGTTGAAGGGGTGGAAGTGTGGAACCGTCGGAGCCTCGGAGGCGTCGGAAGAGCTTGGGATTTGGGTGATGAGCGGCCGCTGGAGCAGGAGGAGGCGACACGGCGAGGTTCGATTAGGGATTTGGGATTTGGGAATGACCGGTGAGCTATGAGTACGAGCACGGACGAGAATGAGGAAGATAAATCAGAATGGATAGGAAATGCCGAAATAGGATAATCGATTTGGGGGAAAAAGTAAATCAGGGCATCTGGCGTTTTTTCTCAAAGCGCACCGTTTTTACGTTTTTGGGTAAAAACGCACCGTTTTTACCGATTTTACTCCGGCTGCGTTTTTTTCCATAACAAAACACGTTTTGCTCATATTAAATCGTAAAATCGGCGTTTTTACGCTTTAAAACACGTTTTTGACTATCATGCTGGAGATCAACATTGGCATACGTTGGGAAAGTGGGAAGTAGGGCCGTTCAATAAAAACTTAGTTCAGGCAAACCAGGCCCGATCCTGCAGAACCTGCTCCAATTTTGCCGAAACAATTGTAACCTTAAAATATACATATTGGGCTAGACCGGATTGGCATTAGGGGGTTACGGGGAGGCCCAAAGGACCATTTAGTCCAGTCCAACCGTACATGTTATTATTATTACTTTTTAACAATAAAAATGACCCCTCCTCCTTGGGTTCAACTGGCTAAATGGTCGGACTTCCTCACTTCAAGGGAGGGGGTTGATCCCTGCGTTGGCCAAGACGTTGGGGGAGGCATCCTAGAGGTCTAGGAAGCAGTGGAAACGCTGGTAGAGGTGGAGGCATGTATACTCTCTGTCCAGTATGCCCTGTGGAATGGGCTCCAAGCGTCCTGCCCTTAGATTGTGGGTAAGCCCAACCCCTTTCCTAAAATTTTTATAGCAACAAAAAAAAAACAATAAAAATGACTAATAGGCACGCGCAATACATTAGAGAGGTTAGCGTTCATTTAGCACCGTGAAGTCATTGAAAAACTTTAATACTCCCTTCGATCTTAATTATAAGACCTATTTAATTTTTTAAAAAAGATTAAGGAAGCTAATTAAATTACTTTAAAGTATTTTTTTAAACTAATTAGTTTAACTAATAAATTAAGATATAATCTAAAGATACATAACATATAAAATAATTGAGTAACTTATTTAACTTCCTTAATCTCTACAAAGAAAGTCAACTAGGTCTTATAATTAGGACTGGAGGTAGTATTACACCCATCTGTTTGTTCCTAGAGAAAATAATGAAATATATAACATTAATAGATGCTTGATGTGTGAAAAGACTAAAATCATATTTGAGTTAGGGTTAGAAAAGCACATTTACACAAGTTAACGCAAAACTCATCTCACTAACTTACCTTGTATATCATAAATCACATTTGAAAAACAGTTTTTACCGCTGCACACTTGATGCACACTCCAGTGAACACTGGAGTGTGCATGATGCACACTCCACACTGATGCACACTCGAGTGTTCACTAGAGTGTGCATCAGGGGATGAGTTCACAGTTGAGTTGTGTGCGTGCGCGTGGCATTATTTAAAATAATATTTTTTTAAAAGGGCAAAATAGTATTTTGTCTTATTTTTTCTACCTTATTTTCTTTCAACCAAACAACAATTTTTTTATCAACCTATTTTCTTTTCCAGTGCGAACCAAACGTATCGAGGCAAAATATTTTCCATTCCATTCTATCCTTTTCATTTCAATTCCTTTCCATTCCCACCTTTTCTTTGATCCAAACGGGGCCTAAAAACAGAAAACAATTTAAAGATGTTTTCAGATTTTATTTTTTTAGTTTATTTTTCTTGTCACACGATTCTTGACCATGACCTTGACATCAGAAGGGTAGAGTATAAACAAAAGTTGAAACAAGTCCCTTGGCGATTGGGAGAACTCGCCCACCTGTTACTTGTTCAGGATCATGATTACGTGCCAACAAAATTGCCATGTAGAAAATGAAAAGAAAGTGAAAACAGACAAAAAGCATAACGCTTTGTACACTCAAATCCCGTGAGGAAGCCAGGAACGTCCATGAAGGTAGACTAGAAAGCGTGAATGACTGTCTTCCCCAAGTAGGTAGTACTATTTTGTTGATAAAAAAGAAAAAGTAGGTAATACCATTTAATAGAATTAACTTCAAGTTATGTTTGTCATATATATGCAAAAAAAAAAAAAAAGGAAAAAAAAAATACAAACAAAGAGTAAATGACAGAATGGGGGGGGGGAGAGAGAGAGAGAGAGAGAAAGAAAATTAGTCTTATATTTTTCTTTATTTTGTTAAGGCTATTTTTGTCTTTTTCACAATTGAATTATAATATTACAAAAATGTCCCACATGATTTGTCTGCAAATTAGAAATTTTAAGAGATCTTTAAGTCATATTTTATTTAGTTTGAGATCTAGGTGCAATTTTTCTTTAAAATATTGAGTTGCATATAGAAAATTTTCATCAAAGATATCATCAAATTTAATAGTTAACCGTTAAATGGTTAAGATAGGTTATGGAAGGTTAATTTCGTAATAAAAATTTATATTTTAATTTCTTATCCTCAAAATAGTTACAGTTTTCAAAATCCCTACTAATAAATATTTTGTGTTTTTTTAGTCCTGCTTGGTAATTTTTTCCCCTTATTATATGATTATTCGATTGGTCTAATTTTAAAATCCACCATCTTCCCTTTTCTCTGAACTAATAAATTATTTTAATCATTAACTATTTGTTCTTGAGCTTTTTCTATTATTTACTTGATTTGAAAATCTGCAGTTTTAATGTCCATTACCTTATTTTTAAATTTTATTTAAATAATATTATTTTATTATTTGGTCTATTTTATCCTAATTTTTATCCATCTACTTTACTATATTTTGTTTGATGTGATTTATTTTTTATTTTTATTTTTTGATTTTGGATAGTTATCAAACATTTTGACTACATGTTTGGTTTATATTCCTTTGTTTGTTTTGAGCAAAAATATTCCTTTGTCTAATCACCAACTATTACTTCTTTCTCCCTTTGTATTATTTTCTTGATTTAAAAAATATCCATTACTTTAAGTGCTTGTTTGGGATGATCTCAAAAGTATTTATTCATATAAATCGAGACAAAACTTCTCTCACATACCTATAGTTGACAATTATTTTGAAGTTACATATTAAATTCATTTAGTTTTTAAAATTTTATTAATTATTAATGTTTTTATTTTATTATTTGACTGATGGAATTGGGAAATTGAAATTTTAAAATCTAGTACCCTATTATTTTAAATTTGATTCGTAAATTACTTATCAATAGTCGACATATTTTTCTGATGTCATACCCCTATTTGTTGTTGTTTTATTTTTATTCACAAATTGCTTTTTTATTAAAAAAATTACTGTTTGAAAGTTTGATTTGAAAATGAATATTTATTTTTATTAAATTTAGTTAACTTGAACATATATGTAATAATTTCCTTTCAAGTTTTTGTTTTTATTTTGCATTGATTCAAGATATTGAAAACTTGAAATACCCTATATTATTATCATATATTTGATTGATTTGAAAATAATTCTTTTGATATTTTACAAAGTTTTTGGAAATAAATTTGAAACTTTTTGAAATATACTTTCTTATCCTTTTTAGGGTAAATGTGCAAATTTAAAGATGAACAATTTTGCTATGAGCACCCATAAGAACTATATATTATCTGGTGTAAGAGTAGACAAATAATTTATTTAGGAGCATATATAGCAATACCATAAAGGAGATTTAACTTCTATTACCTTTTATAATTTGGGCCTTATAAGCCTTCTCTCTATTATTTTTAAACTTTTAAATTGAAATATATTACTTAGGCCCAAGAAAACCATTTTATTTCAATTCACCCTTAAAAGATTACGAAATTTCATTACACCCTTGTGTCAAAGTTAAATTAAGTTGTTTTAGTAAAAATACAATAATGTCCTTAGTTTATTTTTTTAATAAAAAATAAATATTCACATTTTGAAACAATTTTTTATTATTATTCATGAGTATTAATGGAAAATCGCAAAATGACAAGAGTGACATTGTTAAAAAAATCTGGCCTCTCTTCAAACTCCCAATTTAAACTTGGTCTTTTTCAGGAAAAATTTCATATATGGAAAGCTCAATAATAAATGTCATTTATCTTCCTTTGAACAATGACTTTGGCATTTAGAGGGGCCATCACGTGGCCAACGTACAACACCATTTTATGAATCCTATCTTTGTTTGTCTGTCTATATTATTGCATATATAAGCATCTTTTGAAAACGAAAGGTTTATTCTGTTTACATGGATATCACATCTAAACCCAATGGAAACTCATGCATCAACAGAACAATGCATTAATGGCTAAAATGTCTGACATCAAACCACTTATCCAGCTTAACCAGAGGTCTTGAGTTAAAATTCTAGGAATGCATGAGTGTTTGGTGGTAGAGCTTTCCACGCTTGTGATCCAACTCAACTCAAATGCTCATGAAAAAAGATATAGCACTACTTGCACGTAGAGTTCCATGCTAGAAAAGATCTTAAAACAATGTAATTAAAAAATAAAAAAATCTTAAAGAGAGACTAGTTATTTTCTTAGGATTTTTTTTTTTTTTTCAAAAAAATACTTCAAAATCTGTTTCTTCTTAATTTATTCTAAAATTTCATGTTTTTGAGATTAAAGTACATCCAGCACCTTAAAGTCTTTTTCTAAGTGCATAGAATCCATAAAGAATTTTTTGGTTCATCTAGTACTTGAAATATTTTTTCAAGTGTGTCATAACAGTGACCAACAAAGGGGTGGGGGAAGAAGAAAAAGGGTATTATACAATATGCAAAAGACATTAAAAAGAAAAAGAAAAAGGTTATTCCCATACAATATGTGTTGGAGAGGTACGTACGTAGGCGAGGGTATAGGATAAAATGGAAGGAGAGGGAATAAGAGAAGAAGATTAAATACGGTTTACGTACAAGATAAGGTTACACTATAATATTGGAAATGTTATCTGCTAGGGCCTCACATGCATGCATATAATTATTACCAAGGTTCATAGAAGCAGAACAAGCAAAACGGTGAAATAAAAGAATTTAAAAGACATCAAGGAAATTACTCTAATGATGAAATGTTTATAGAGGCACTAGAGAATCCCATTTGGTTGTGATTTCTTTCTATGTGAATGTGAATATTCCCCCTCTGTTGGTTTTCTGCAACTTCCCTCCATTGGTTACTTATCTTTTTCTCTCATTTCTGGCATATTTCCATTCTGAATCATAATATTGTTGCATTATAAATATCAAATAATTCGTCTGAGCATTTTTAGGATTTTGATTTGGAGGTTAAGAAAATTTCCAATATGTTAACCAAAATTGATGAGAATAATACTTGTACGTGGAAAAATGATTCTTTTCTTTACTTATTATTATTATTAAATGATAAAATTCACATGCTTATACCTCTAATGCTAGTTACAGTTCATCATATATACTTTAAGACAGCACATGTAAATAATTTACTCTAATTAGAAATTAAGTTTCACTGAAAAAGAGTACAAGCTCAAATAATGAGAAAAAAAAGTAGTAGGAAAAATATTATAATATAAAGAAGTCCCACGTTATTTAATTAAACAAGAGATTAAAAGTATAGATAATGTAAAAAGGGAGTCCTATAGTTTTTTTTTTAAAAAAGGGAGTCCTATCAGTTAGTTCAAGTTATTAACATACGAATTTGTATCTAAAAGTAACAGTAGGGAGATCTCATGTTACTAAGTTATAAGGCTATTGATTTGCTTTTCATTAATCTGAAATTTTGTAATTGACAATTACAAACATACACACTAAAATAATTAAAAAGCTAATCGTCTCTTAGAGAGATGACTAATGGCGTATAGGACTCTATAAATGTTGTTGGCATATTGAGGGATGAATGCAAATAGAGCTAGCTAGGGTTCTTGCTGTCCAGAGCTATGGTGTAAAATTAGAAAATCTTCCAACCCTACCTCTGGCTTTTACCTTGTGGGACGCCTTGTACATCCAATTATCTGTCCTTCGACATTAATATTAATATGCATGCCCTTTATAGCTAGTCCCTCCCTGACTTAGTTAGTGCTTGCTTTATTTGCGCAACAAATATTAAAGAAACCAAACCAAACATAGATAAAAGACTATTGACCTTGTGAGTTGAGTTCCTTCAGTGGACGTGAATTCATCAATTGAACTTGCCAGGAATCTATGTGGGTCCCAACTTCAGCATTAAAGAAAAGTGTCGTCATTACAAGCACTTACATTTAAGACAAAAAATTTCTTCTATATATGTTAGACTAAGTAATTAAATAAATAAAATAAACATACATGTTAATTCTAGTAATTAAATTAATCAAACACATATAAAGGTTACATGGACTAGGCTTTTTGATATGTTTCCCTTATTTTGTTTACTATTTTTAATTTTCTAAATACTTTTCTGGGCAGGGTATTCAAGAGGTACATCTATGGAAGGCCCCATTCCTACAGCTATATCTCAATTAACAAAATTGAATCTATTGTTCATTCCTTTATAATTCGTTTGCAAATTAATCAATGGCTATGAATTTTAATATCAACATAATAACATTTTCTCATTATTGATGGGTTTTTTTTTTTTTGTTATATCTATTTCAGGATCATATCTGATTTGCATGGACCAGCGACAATGAGATTTCCTAATCTCGAAAATTTGACATCATTAAAATACTTGTAAGTTGAGAATCTAAATATGAGCTGAAAATCTGTTTGCAATTACATGATCTATTTTCAATTAAGTTTATCATTTTCATGCTCTGTTTTATTCTCGGGATGTTGAGAAATTGCTCCATCCATGATTCCATTTCAAATTATATTGGTAAAATGGAAAACTTATCTTTTCTGTAAGCTGCTTAATTGATAATCTAATTCCTAATTTAGAGACTATTACTTATATTATTAATCATACATGCAGGTTTCTAACTGAAAATTCTGAGTGGAAAAATTCCTAAATGGATACTGCACGACAATTATAGTTATTACTTAGTATAATGTTTTTTGAATTTTAATTTTCTTTCTCATGACTATAGTTCAAAGCCATTTTTATTTAAAATTAATTACCGTAAATCATAATAAGAAAACTTCTCTAACCATTAAATCTGTCATAGTTTGTAATTAATCAATTTTTGTAACCTGATTTATAATTTGAAAGTTCTTATATGCAGTATATACAAAATTAAGCTGCCACAATTTAAGATTTTTATCTGGACAATCTTCTACACACACAACTTTTGATTAAACTATCGCGATAAAAGGGCTTATTGCCGCACATGAATATACACCGAAAATATTGCTAATAATTTCATAGCAACAAATAGATTTTTCCTCAATATTACTGGTCCAAGCTTCTATCAAACAGCTCGTGTTTCCCCATCATCTATCAAGTATCTTGGCTTCTGTATGATTATTGGCAATTACAGTGTCAACCTACACTTTGCTGAGATTATGTAATCTCATGACAAAAATATCAGCAATGTGTAGCTTAACATTGTAACTGCCATTAATCATACAGAGGGCAAGATACTTGACAGACTCCGGGGAAACACGAGCTGATTGATAGAAGCTTGAACCAATAATCTTGAGGGAAAATCTATTTGTTGTTATGAAATTAGTAACAATATTTACGGTGTATACTCATGTGCTGCTGAAAGCCCATTTATCATTACTAGGAAATATAATTATTTCAGAGATGGAGGAGCTGAATTTAAACGAGAAAATGAAGTAATAAAAGGAATCAAGGGAACTTGGGGTTGCCCTTGTTGTTCTTGAGATCTCTGTAGCAAGGGCACTCGTGCTGTTGCCATAAGTGCCAGAAGGCACGCACTTGCACTTCTCAGAGCAGTATCCACAGAACCTCAAGCATCTGTCCTGTACTCCTGCCTTCTTGCATCTCTCCGTGCACTTGCCGTCACAGGATGCTGTAAACATTAGTTCAAAGTTAAATGCACGCCTTTAACAGGAAAAAAAAACAAAAGAAATTTGAGCGAGAGTGATGAAGTAGATATTAACTTACGAGAAGAGGAAGAGGAAGGGGTCTTTGTGTGTGTGGGGTGTGAGTGAGGAAGAGGAAGGGGGTATTTATCGAAAGTGAGGGAGGGTTAAGATGGGGATTTTGGTAGGAGATATTTATGTGAAGATCCAACCACCTTGCCTCTGTATAAGTGGGAACTGGGGAAGGGAAGGCAATGATTGGGTACGCGGAGGTGCATTGTAGGGAGGCGACAACATTGACTGGAGCACCTGGTAGTGTTTGGCTGTTGGGCGAAGAAGAAGTGAATGGAGTGGGACCTGTTTGGTTATGAAGATTACCAAATTCCGTTGTGATTGAACTCGACTGGATCACTCCTACTTTTAGGTTGCGTAATCCCTCACGACGACGTCTCCCCACTGTCGCATCTCCCCACTGTCGTTTTCATTATCTTCCCTATCCACATTCTTCACTAAACTTATATATATTGAGATAAAGGAATTAACAGTGTGACAATGATGTTATAAGCGAGATCAAACTATCAAACTGGAACCTTCTATTTATAAGAGAGTATTCATATCATTAAGCTATAAGATCATTGGTCACACTAAGTTAAATTTGATTACTTTACTCACTCAATAACCAAAGCTATATCTTTCTCTTTTATCAATTTTTTTCATTTAGTTCAAATATATTGATAAATAATATTTATTGAATTCTTTTTTATTAGTACAAATATATCCACCTAATAAAAGCAATTCTATTTGAAGCAGTATCAGACACTAAATATAGACATATCTCCCAATGAGAACTTGAACTTCGGTTTATCACATTTTAAAAAATTATCTCATTTCATTAGACTCATCCTATATGATATGTATTGTACTCTCTATCTTATAAAAATATTTCTTAAAGAATGTGATTCTTATTGGTAAAATGTGTTTTTCTTTTACTTTTTTTGGAGATTTCAACAAAAAAGTTGAAACTTAAAAGAAAGAAAGAGATGGAGAGGTGGCTCATCTCTATCAGGTAGGTTCAATATATATAAGTATAAGTGGGTCACATTTGTCTCTTTCACTTCCCCCCAATCTTTGCATGAAGTATTATCTCAATTATAGCAAAAAAAAAAAAAAAGTATTATCTCAATCAGTATTAAATTATTTTCTCTCTGCTTGAATTTAGTTTAGAATTTATGTTTTACTATATTATTAAATAAATTATATTTATAGTTTTATTCTTGGAGTTTATTTTTAAAAAATCATTGATTTGTTTCGTTTTTAAAATCAATGAATATTGTGACAAATAATTAAAGATAGTAATTACTCATAGGATAGTCTTTTTCATTCGGAAGGAGTCCAGCTGTACTGATAAACCCAACCCAACTTGGTCCATTTGAGATAGACTTAAAACCCAAAATAGAACACCCCTAATTCTTTTAATTCTCTCTCTTTTTTAGTTTCTGTTTTTTTAAGATAGTTTTTTTTTTAAAGGGTGAGTTCCGTTTTTTTTTTGGTAACCCACCCGGTTCATCGGAACCTTCGGTTTCCGAATAATCCGGATTTCGAGCCCACAGTCATGGGGGAAGAGCTCTCAACACCATTTTTCTCCATTCCCACGCCTCAAACCGAGGACGTGGTAGTGGGAGAGCAAATTCCTTTCCACTTTTTCCACACCATTTTTCATAATTAAATTTGGCCAATCATCCATTATTTAGCCAAAATTCAGTAATTATTTAAAATTTCATTTATGAGGTAATATTCTCGTTTATTTATACCTCAATTAGGCTTCAAATATATTTTAGGGAATTATTTCCTACCTTCCTGTGCTTCTAGGGATTTTTCCTGAAATTCTGGACACAATTTCCAAAATCTTGATTAAAGTCCCTGAAGTTTGTTTTCTTTAAGGCATTGGTCCCTTAAATTTGAAACTGTTAAGCCATTAGTCTTTCTATTGGTTAGCTGTGCATATGTGTGCTAAGTGCTAACGGTGTTGATGATGATCATGGGGCTTGATTATGTGGCAAAAAATTACGAGTTGGCATGTCTTTTTTTTGCGCTAAATGACTTGACGTTTTAAATTAGAGATCCATGTAACAAAAAAAGTACAAAAGAACAGAAACACAAGAATGGAACGCATGGCAAGAGTGATGATTGGCAAAGAAGAGGGGCAAGTTCGAGTAAGGCCACTGCCACCACTGTCGCCGCCAAACCACCACCACCACTGCCATTTTCTGATTTCTCAAAATAGAAGTGTGACGGTGAATAGTCTAAATAGATGATTTTCACAGATTTACATTTTGTACGACAAGCTGGCGCAAACAGGGTGCTTTGGTTCCCCTCAGATGAACAAGAAAACAGCAGCAGACGCAGATGGAAATTGTATTGATGAATTCAGTTTAATTAGGATTATTAGATAGTAGTGGTCTCTTTCATTGCATTGATGAATCCTCAAGCTGCTTCACATGCATTTTGCAGTTTAATTAGGATTATTAGATAGTAGTGGTCTCTTTCATTGCATTGATGAATCCTCAAGCTGCTTCACATGCATTTTTAGGGCATATATAGCAATTAGGAATAATATAGTAAATCTCATTTGATTTCAAGTGTATGTAAATTGTTAATGTAAAAGGAAATGTGTGGTCCTCGCCATGAGTTAATTGGTCTCTTTTTTTTTCCTCCCAACAAGGACTACTCTATTTAATTTATTAACTATATCTATCTTGATCTATAAGCCTTTACGTACCCTTCTTCAACCACCTGAGAAGAATCTCTTTAAGCTTTTTATTTTGTTTTACCACCATTAAATTAAATATAAAACTTAATTAATACTTCCTCTGATTCATAATAACTGCCGCTTAGATAATTTTTGTGATCCTAAAGTATAAATTAGTTTACTAGATTTGTGTGTGAGTATGCATGCATGTTTTAATTTTGTTTACATACAAAAACACAACCTAATAAAGCTAAAGGGTATATGTGCAAACTATATAAAACTATACATTATTCCTTTAAAAAAGAATATATACTACACTGTCTAAATAATATTTTGAAGTTTCTAATCATTGTCATGTATTTAAGGGCGGGCTTCATTGGTACATATGGACAAATTAAAGATGTTTGCAGACTTTGGAATTCTAGCTTCTTCGCCTCATATTTACATTCAATACAGCTGCAGGAGCAAATTAAAGGAGATATATAGGCAATATTTCCCTTTTTAATTATGCTCAACCTTACATGACAAAAAATGGGGTGTTTTCAGGAGCTACGGATGAGAAAAGGGTGGCTGGGTTTTGTGTGAGGAAAATGGAAGGAATCAATGGCTAAGCAAGAAGACAAAACAAGAGGGAGATTGAAACTGAATCCATGGAGAAGAATTACTGTTCCCATTATTATTATTATTATTATTATTAAGGTTAATATAATCTTTAATCCCTTAAGTTTGTCCTTAATTTGGTTTTTATCTTTCAAGTTTCAAACAAGAGATTTTGGTCTCTCAAGAGACAAAATAGTCCATATTTTTATTTAATGATAGCTAGAGGCCAATGTTTTAAACAAAATGAAATTTAACGGACTAAAACTTTTGGTTTAAAACTTGAGAGACTAAAACCAAAATGAGAGTAAACTTTGGAGACCAATGGTTGGACCAGCTATATTTAAAGCTTATCAGTAAACGAACCTTTTAAGGCTATATAACCCCATCAGTTGGTCCTAGCTAACCATTTGTTTCCCAATCAAACTCCAACCTTAAAGTTAAAACCCTATCACCAAGCCCTAGATATATATAGTTTAAGGGCATTTAAAATACATCACGATTCTAATTCACAACTCTACCATATTTGGGTAAATGTTAAAGAGAACAAGTTGAGAATTCAGGCTTTAACAAAAGCTGACAAATTTTAAAAAATGTATCTACGATAGTAGATATAGGGGAGGAATCTATTAATTTATGGCAACAATTACAAATATGAACAATAATTAATTAATGAGTAGGAGAGCAAAAATAGAAAATGATGTGGTCATTTGTGTTGTATACATTGTATATCAAGAATCCTCTAGCTGGCATGAGCTACAATCACTTGAAGTTGTACTTTGGTGGAATTGATGCCTTAATTTTCTCTTTATATATGAATATTATGCTTACTAATTATATATAAACTAAATTAATTGTTAAGCATAAAGTGTAAATTAATGATATTCTATTTCAGGTCCAAAAAAAAAAAGATATTCCATATATCTCTTCGCTAATGTCAAAAAAAAAAAAAAATCTGAAGCAAAAGAAAAATCACCGACATGTTTTTATTTAGTTGCTAAGAATTTTTCTTATACCTTATAATTAGAAGTGTTGCTTTATTTCCTGCTGATACAAGAATAATTGGTATGTGCTTTTTACAAGCACTCTTTGCACTATGAGTTTTTTTAAAAAAAAAAAAAAAATTAAACTGAGTAAGCTTAATGTATGAAGTGATTGGGATGAATAATTGATATTTCATTAATGAAAAATTGGTATGTGCTTTATAGGTAGTCCCTCCCTGATTTAGTTAGTGCTTGCTTTATTTGCGCAACAAATATATTAAAGAAACCAAACCAAACATAGATAAAGACTATTGACCATGTGAGTTGAGTTCCTTCCGTGGACGTCAATTCATCGACTGAACTTGCCAGGAATCTATGTGGGTCCCAACTTCAGCATAAAAGAAACGTGTCCTCATTACAAGCAGTTGCAGAGAGGCTTTGGAATTCTTAGGAGGGCTCTCATGGCCACGCCGGAGACGTGAATAGCAGCTCGGCTGCTTACCATTTACGTTCTCCGGTTCGGCCATTAAAGCCCCATTCAACTCTGCCTTCTTTTTACTTCCTTCAGTCCACCTTCAGGCCCTGGTTCCTGGTCCGTCTTCGCCTGTGGTTGGATCATCTACCTCAGCTCACTCACTATGCTAGAACCTTCTGGCACTCGTGAGTTTTCCTGTTTATTTTATCTGCTTAGTTTGTTTGCAAACCCGACATCCATGGCTGGAGAATGGAACTATGAACTGGTGGTGGTCCGGATCGCAAAGCCACCCATCCCATTATAGACTTGTGAGAGTGAATTCTCAACTGAGAGGGTAGTGAGAGTGAATTCTCAACTGAAATCCCCTAAAGATTTGTTAATGCGTTTAAAAAATACTACCTGCACACATACAGTGGGTTCTCTGTGAGCCTTTCCCAAGTCCCATCCCATTATAGCCTGGCCTCGTCATTTCCTCAAACCCTTCATGTATACGCTTTCTCTTATGTTATTAGTTGTAGACAAGTTTTTTCATAGTTGCTTTTGGATGGGTTTTCTATTTGTAAGAATATAATTCAAATCTGGAATACTTCTCAGGTACAATACCCGAAAGTTTTGGCAATATGAAGAGACTAAAATCTACGTGAGTAGTATATTAAATTAGTCATTCCTTCAATGTGATGTTGTGTTGATATTTTTTTAAATTCTAAAATCTCTCCCTAACATTTTTGAAGCCCTTTAGATGGGAGAAACATAACAGGGAAATTACCCAATTTTATTGGGAATTGGATCGAACTTCATCACATGTGAGTTTAATATACCATTTTGATCTTTATTATAAGTCTATTTCAATCAATTCTTACATATCAAAAAATAACAATTAAATCGTTAAATGAGTTTTAAATTGATAACATTTTCTAAATTTACTCTTATTAAAATTCTGTATCTCTTTCTATATTTATCAATTTTTCTTACTACTTTTTTTATTTTCTTTCCAACAAGAATTAAATAAGGATAAAATTAGAAAAAAGTTATTAATAAACTTTAGGGTACTTATATTTAAGACAAAAAATTTCTTCTATATATGTTAGACTAAGTACATAAATAAAATAAATAAAAAAATTTTAATTCTAGTAATTAAATTAATCCAAACACATAAAAACGTTACATGGACTAGGCTTTTTGATATATTTCCTTTTTTTTTTTACTCTTTCTAATTTTCTAAATACTTTTCTGGGTAGGTATTGAAGAGGAACATCTATGGAAGGCCCCATTCCAACAACCATACCTCAATTAACAAAATTGAATCTATTGTGTGTACTTGTTCATTCCTTTATAATTCGTTTGCAAATTACCCATGGTTATGAATTTTAATTTCAACATAATAACATTTTCCCATTATTGATTTTGTTGTTGTTGTTGTTATATCTATTTCAGGATCATATCTTATTTGCAGGGACCAGCGACATTGAGATTTCCTAATCTAGAAAGTCTGACATTATTAAAATACTTGTAAGTTGAGAATCTAACAAGGAGCTCAAAATATGTTTCAATTAAGTTTATAATTTTCATGCTCTGTTTTATTCTCAGGATGTTGAGAAATTGCTCCATCCATGATTCCATTCCAAATTATATTGGTAAAATGGAAAACTTATCTTTTCTGTAAATTGCTTCATACTCATATATATAATGTCAATCTATAATACTCTTAAAAATATCCTCAATTTAATTTTAATTAATAATCGAATTCCTAATTTAGAGATTATTACTTATATTATAGATTATATATTACAAGCTAGTAATATTATTTTTTCTTTATTCAAATTCAGTTATTTTTACGAAGTAATATCTGTGTCACATGTTTAATTGCAGAGATTCGAGCTTCAATAAGTTGATCGGTGAAATCCCAAACAATAAAAGTGACTTGATCTATCCAAGGCTACCGTTCATGTAAGGGAGCATTCTACATAATAAGTATTTATAACTTAATTTCTTAATTACTCTTTTTTTAATTATTAATCATACATGCAGGTTTTGTAACTGAAAATTCTCTCAGTGGAAAAATTCCTGAATGGATACTGCAAGACAAATATAGTTATTGGTTAGTATAATGTTTTTTGAATTTTAATTTTCTTTCTCATGACAATAGTTCAATGCCATTTTTATTTGAAATTAATTACCGTAAATCATAATAAGAAAACTTATTTAACTATTAAATGTGTCATCATTTGTAATTAATCAATTTTTATAACGTGATTTATAATTTTAAAGTTCTTACAAAAGTAAGCTGCTACAATTTAACATTTTTATCTGGTCAATCTTCTACACTCACATTTTTATCTGGTATGCCAATTCAAACCATATTTTTTTTAATGAAATAATTTGATACAAATAACTGCGAATCCTTCTTGCCCACCTTTAATTGCTTTATCCATATTCTTTTAAAGTTTAAATAACTTGCAGAAGAGCCTGACTAACCCTTCTAAATAGGTACCCCATCTCCCTGGTCCTTTTTCTTACTTTGTCTATCCAGTACTAAATATACAAGCTAAATAATTATTTTATAGGGATTAAGAAAAATAATTAAATTAATTATTTATATAAAAATGTGGGTTGATTTTCCTACTTTACTCATTTGCAAAAGAAACTACCGATCAAAAAAGTTATAAACTTAAAAAATAAAATAGATTGAGATTTTATATTTAGAATCAAAATAAACATTTGAATTAACTCTTACATTTAAGAAAAAAAAGTACATGTGTAATTTCATAGTACATTTTCTTCCGCTGATCTATTGTACAACAATTTTTGTAAGACAGATGCACCTACTTGTTACTTGTTAGTACAATAATGTGTAAGCTTCTTCCTCATCCCTCCCCCAAAAAAAAAAAAACTGTTTTATTTTTGTTGAAGGCATTATATTTGCATTAGCCATTTTTTGCTGTCACATACAGAAACTTGGCCTCAAGCCTATCATCTTCAGTAAACACCATGTAAGATTATGCTTATAGCTATCCTCTTTCAATCATTTCACACCTTTTTTTATTTTGCTGTGGCAACTTTTATTCATCTTACAGACGTACCTACTTAAAAAGTGGCCTTCTTTGTGGAGGAAAACCTAAGTGAGTCTTTAAACTTTGTACAACAAAGTTTTCTTGCATGTTTAGTTTGAGAGTTTGCCATGACATATGATATCATGTTTAATTGTATTTTATTTTCAATAAAAGCAAATATATCAACCAAAAAAACATACCATGAAGCTTTTTGTGAGTTTTAGCAAAACAATGCATATTTAGATATGATGAATTTGATAATTTGGATTCTCCACAGATGTGATTTTTGAAGATTGTCACTGTGTATGCAGATCATTCATTATTCATAAATTGTGGAGGACCAGAAATTAATATGAGGGGAATAAATATGAAGATGACACAATCCTCAAGGTATCTCATTCTTTTTTCCTAGTGATGATAAATGGACTTATAATAGCACATGATTATACATTGAAAATATTGCTAATAATTCATAGCAACAAATAGATTTTCCCTCATTATTACTGGTCATGCTTCTATCAAATAGCTCATATTTCCCCCTTATCTCTCAAGTGTCATGGCTATGTATGTTTAATGACAATTATAAGGCGAAGCTACACTTTGCGGAGATATATGTATTCTCATGACGAAAATTTCAGTAGCCTTGGAAGGAGGGTATTTGATGTTTTAATTCAAGTTAGTCTTAATACAAATTTTAAGAGATTACTAATCTCTAACATTATAGTAAGACTCCTTTGAATTGAAACATCAAATACGCGTCTTCCAAGGCTGCTGAAATTTTAGTCATGAGAATACATAATCTCAGCAAAGTATAGCTTGACATTGTAATTGCCATTAATCATGCAGAGACCATGATACTTGAGAGATAAAGGAGAAATATGAGATGTTTGATAGAAGTTTGGACCAATAATATTGAGGGAATATCTATTTGTTGCAATGAAATTATTAGCAATATTTTTGGTATATAATCCCTGCGCTGCTATAAATCCATTTATCATCGTTAGGAAAAAAGAATGAGATACCCTAAGGATTAGTGTTATCTTCATATTTATTCCCCTCATATTCAATTTCTGGTCCTCCACAATTTATGAATAATGAATGATCTGCATACACAGTGATAATCTTCAAAAATTAGATCTATAGAGAATCAAAATGATCAAATTCGTCATATCTTGATCTTCTTATAGTGATTAAAATATGCATTATTGTGCTAAAACTCGTGAAAAGCTTTATGATGTGTTTTTTTTTCGTTATATATTTGTTTTTATTGAAAATAAAATACAATTAAAAATGATATCATGTCATGATACTCAAAATTTGATGATTATATTTATAAGGTCAATCTACCAAAAAAAAAAAGGAAATATTGTTTTGGCTCTCTTGCTTCTACAGATGTATGTTGTAAAGAGTATTCCCCCCCGCCCCCTCTAATTTTATTATATAATTATTCAATTGGTCTAATTTTTTTTTTTAATCCACTATCTTCTGTTTTCGTTGAACTTATTTATCTTAATCATGAACTATTTGTTGTTGAGCTTTTTCTATTATTTACTTGATTGAAAAATCTGCAATTTTAATGTCCATTACCTTATTTTGAAATTTTATTTAAATAATATTATTTTAATATCTGGTTTAGTTTGTCCTAATTTTAAAATCCATCTACTTTACTATTTTTTGTTTTATGTGGAAATTACTATTTTTTATTATTATTTTGGATAGTTATCAAACATTTTGAATACATGTTTGGTTTATTTTCCTTTGTTTGTTTTAAGCAAAAATTTTCCTTTGTTTAATCACCAACTATTACTTCTGTCTCTCTTTCTAGACTAAAGTATATTTTTTGTCCTTTAAGTTTTACATAAAACATACTTTTGATCCCTTAACTTTATAAAGTATACATTTGGTCCTAAAATTCTAACACTGTTAATGTTGCTAACGGAAAACGCTGATGCAGTGAAATTAAGTGATATCTAATAACATTTAATTACACAAATTTTATATATTCTTCAATTTACCCATTTTTTAAATTTAAACTTAATAGCATTGAATTACACAATCATCACTTAAATTTATGCTGTTATCACTTGAGTTTGTATTTTCCGTTAACAAAATTAACAGTGTTAGAATTATAGGACTAAAAGTATACTTTATAAAGTTAAGGGACTAAAAGTATACTTCATGTAAATTTAAAGGACCTAAAGTATATTTTAGCCCTCTTTGTATTATTTTCTTGATTTAAAAAATGATCCATTACCTTAAGTGCTTGTTTGGGATGATCCCAAAAGTGCTTATTTACATAAATCGAGACAAAACTCCTCTCATACTTACCTATTATTTGATAGTTGACAATTATTTTGAAGTTACATATTAAATTCATTTAATTTTTTAAAATTTTATTAATTATTAATGTTCTTATTTTATTATTTTACTGATAGACTTAGGAAACTGAAATTTTAAAATCTAGTACCCTATTATTTTAAATTAGATTTGGAAATTACTTAACAATAGTCGACGTATTTTTCTAATGTCATACTCCTATTTGTGGTTGTTTTATTTTTATTCAAAAATTACTGTTTGAAATTGTGATTCGAAAATGAATATTTATTTTTATTAAATTTAGTTAACCTGAACATATATGTAATAATTTCCTTTTAAGTTTTTGTTCTTATTTTGTATTGTTTCAAGAAATTGAAAACTTAAAATACCCTATATAATTATCATATATTTGATTTATTTGAAAATAAATGTTTTTGATATTTTATAAAGTTTTTGGAAATAAATTTAATTTTTTTGAAATATACTATCTTATTTTTTTAGGGTAAATGTGCAAATTTAGCAATGAACCATTTAGCTATGAGCACCCGTGAGAACTATTTATTTTCGGGTGCAAAACTAGACATAAACAATTTATTATTTGGGAGCACATATTTTAACGCCATAAAAGAGACTTAATTTCTATTACTTTTTTATATTTTGGGTCCTACTAGTCTTCTCTCTAATACTTTGAAATTTTTGAATTGAAAAGTATTACTTAGGCTTATGGAAACCATTTTATTCAGTTAACTCCTAAAAGAGTACGAAATTTCATTACACCCTTATGTTAAACTTAAATACAATAATGTCCTTAATTTATTTTTTTAATAAAAAAAATAAATATTCACATTTTTAAAATAAAGAAATTATTTTTAATTTTTATTCATGAGTATTAATGGAATATCGCAAAATCACAAGGGTAACATTGTTAAAAAAAATTGGCCTCTCTTCAAACTCCAAATTTAGACTTGGTCTTTTCCAGGAAAAATTCCATGTATGGAAAGCTCAGTAATAAATGTCATTTGTCTTCCTTTAAACAACGACTTTGGCATTTAGAGGGACCATCACGTGGCCAACGTACAACACCTTTTTCTGAATCCTATATTTGTTCGTCTGTGTATATTATGGTATATATAATCATCTTTTGAAAACGAAAGGTTTTTTGTGTTTACATGGATATCACATCTAAACCCAATGAAATCTCATGCTTCAACGGAACAATGCATTAATGGCGAAAATGTCTGACATCAAACCACTTATCTAGTTTAACTAGAGGTTTTGAATTCGAGTTCTGGGAATGCATCAATATTTGGTAGTAGAATTTTCCTCCTTTGTGATCCAAACCGGCTCAATCTAGATTAGTCTAAACCCTGATAAATCCAAACCGGCTCAATATCTAGATTAGTCTAAACCCTGACAAATATAGATCAGTAGTTGTTGGCTTGTTACTTTATAAAAGGGAAGGGAGAGATCTCATTTTTAACCCAACTACTTTCACACCCAAATAACATAAATAAAAACCACGGGTCATTAACTAGTCAATTGAAACAACATAGCTAATATATAAATATATAATAGTCCATTTATTTATTATTTCAGAGATATATATATATATATTTGGATTTACAGTCATCCAAAGTAATCATTCTGCGCCTGGGTGAACTAACAAATGTAAATGCAATGACATGTTTGATCGTTATCGCAATTGCCCGCAGCACCTGGTCCAATTTTGCGACACTCGTTTGAGCATAGGTCGTACGTGCATTTACCAGGCAAGGACGGGTACACATTACAGACCCTACCTGGTCCTTGTCCCTTGATTACTTCCGTACCTGGATTTAGGAAATTTGTCATAACAAGCCGAGATTTATATAGATAAAGGAAAAAGGGCAGAAAATTCCCATTAAAGATTAGTTCATGTATGTGTTAGGGAAAAAAAAAAGGATTAATACAGTTTTTTTTCCAAATTTATTATTGGAAAAATTTCAGTCAGCCCCCTCATGTTCAAAATGAAAATATTTTTTATTGGTGAAAAGACAATGATGCACTTTTTTTTTCTTTTAGAAGAGCGTTTATAAAGCAAATAAATGTATTTACAAGATAAATAAAAAGATTTACAAGATAAATAAATGGATTTGAAAACGCTTAGGGAATTAAAAACATTTTGGTCATTTACAAGAAAAATATGAGAATTTACAAGATAAATAAAGATATTTACAAGACACATAAAGGGATTCAAAAAGAATCTAGAGAATTAAAAATATTTTAGCAATTTACAAGACAAATATGAAAACTCATGAGATAAATATGAGTATTTACAAGACAAATAAAGAGAGGGCATCATTGTCTTCACACCCATAAAAATTGATTTCCTTCTGACCATAAGGTGCAGAGATGTTTTAGAAAGTTTTTGGGGTTGATTGAAATTAATTTTCTATAGTGGGAGCTGACTGAAATTTTTATTATTGGACTGCTTAGGGTTTCATTGAGGCGTGTTAGAGATGTTTTATAAGTAGAATCAATGAGAGAGATTATCACAAATACGACTATTTATAAGTTCTGAACAATACTACAATTATACTACAGGTTAGAAACTATTCTTTCGTACCAGTAGAGAGAAGGACGAGTGCGAAAACGATAAAGAACTTGCAGCTCTTCAAGGATTCCATGTTTTGAGGATGTGAGATGAGATGAGGTGAGATGACATTACATTTTGAGGTTCCTTTTATAGGCGCTTGGGCTTGATGATAATGCGGATCATTTAATTAATTTCTTTGATTTTCTTTCAAAAGTAATTGATTATATTACCTAATTAATTTATGTCATATAAAGTATGAACCCTTGTATGTTCTTTGCCACCACCTTCCTCCCTGTAGTGGAAGAAGGCACTTTGATCTTTGTTTTCTACGTTGGGCAAGCAACTAAGAATTCGAAGAACAATTTACTACTTTTAAATTTATTTAGTCCTTCTTAATAATTACAATTTTTATGGTCCTTCTAATTAAATATTATTTTATCTAGGTCTTTTATTTTAATTTTCCCAATATTTAAAGTTTATAAATAAATAATTAAAATATAAAAATGACAATAATTTGATTTAAATATATTCTAAATTCAAATTATTGAAATTAAATATATTATCATTCATAATTTATTATACCCAATAGCAAAATTTTCTATGAAGTTTATATATAAAGCCACTAAACATAATTAAATCAAAACATTTAGCACGAGTCTAATACCTAGTACAGGTAGAAATATTCTAAAGCTTTAACAGGGACCTTCTACATAGTCTAGTTAGAATATGGTAAGGGTCTGACTTGTTTAATAAATTTTCTTTACCATATAAAGGGTGCATATGTAGTTGTAGGAGCTCAAAAAAAGAACCTTAGCAAAATTATTAAGTATAGGAGCTCATATATATGGTTCAATTACATCATTTCCTTCCAATTTGGGAAATATAAAACATAAATGTTAGAAAAGATGCACTGAAATATTTTTATTACTATTTATTTAATATAGTTGAAGGCTGATAAACAGCGGCCCTTCTCAAATGCCTCGTGCATATATGAATAAAAGGGAATAAAAAATGCTGCGTTCATTTTTTCTACATTTTTTTGCTTTTTCAAATTCTTTATATTTCTAATAGTTTTATGACACTTGTCAAGTTATCATTTTAATTTCTTCGATTTTATTTATTTTTGGTAGGAAAGAATAGCAAATGTGTAACAATCTCTATTTCTTATGTTATTTAATAAAGAACTTTCTATGAAGTTTATATATAAATCTATTAAGCATGGTCAAATCAAAAAGGGTAGCATGAGTTTAATAGTGAATTAATACGATCTGGTAAGGTAGAAACGTAAAATCAGTAAATTCAATATATGAACTCATGAGTCTAACTAAATTTAGCAGATTGTTATAACTTATTCTTTCTTACCAAAAATAAATAAGAGGAGTACGAACATGACCATATCTTGTTGCTCTTTCTAGACTCCATGTTTTAAGGATACGAATTGGGAAAGAAATGTGGTGATATTTATATATTGTTGTTGATATTATCTTTTTTTTCCCCCTCCTGCCAACGGTTGATGTTCTATGGGTCATGAATTTAATGATATTTATTATATATACCAAAATTCAAAGAACATATTAATGACTTACACATTAATAAAAAAAAATGACATAGTTTGTTTTTTTTCCCCTGTTAATAGTGACTTTAACCGAAGGTATAAAAAGTAGGGTTTAATGTTTATACATTTACTGTAGAAATTTTTTATCTGGAGCACTCACATAAAAATGAATGGGTCCCATTATAAAGAGATGAGAGAGAAAATATTAGTGGGACGCACTCACTTTTATGTGAGTACTCACTTTTATGTGAGTACTCACTTTTATATGAGTGCTGCAAAAAAAAAATTCTGCAGTAAATGCAGAAACGTTAAACCATACTAATGACTTTTATGCAACATTTTAAATCGCTTTTGATTTGAAGTTTGATGGAATGCTCCATTCAACGACTTTAAATGTTTGACTGTTATGAATTCAAGCAAAAACCGTTTTTGAAACGGGTTGGACTGATGTTGAGTCACCAATAAGTGTGAACCGGGAATTAAATTCCACGCAAAAAAAAAAAAAAAAGGAATTAAATTGTAAAATGGTTTTTCAAAAATTGGAAAGGTTCTTGGCCTAATAAAAAAATGCTCAATTTTTTCTTTTGAAAAAAACCTATAAAAAAATTGACACTTCTAAAAAAAGGAAAAATCTAATTAAATCCAGCTGAAATACTAAAATTCTGATTTGGGCCTACAGTTTTAACAAATCTCAAATCAGGCCAAGAAGCTTAATTAAAGATGTCTATATGTTGTTAAGCGACTACTTTGCCCTTAAATGTTTACTAACCGCTTTCATCACTCCTCAATCTAAATCTATATTTTTTCTGATATTTAATAATTAAAGAACTTTCTATAAAGTATATATATAAATCTACTAAGCATGATCAAATTAAAAAGATCAGCATGTGTTTAATAGTGAGTAAAAATTATTTGGTAAGGTTGAAACGTAAAAATCAGTAAATTCAATATGTAAACGCACGAGTCTAACCAATTTTCACAAATTGCTAGAAGCTTTTCTTACTTACCAAAAATAGATAAGAGTACGAAAATGACTAATATCTTGCTGCTCTTTCTAGATTCCATGTTTGAACGATATGAATTGGAATAGAAATGTGGTGATATTTATATATTGTTGTTGATATTTTATTTTATTTTTTGCCAAGAGTAGATGTTGTCTAGGTTATGAATTTAATGCTATTTTTTATATATAGCAAAATTCAAAGAACTTATTTTTTGGTCAAAAAATTCAAAGAACTTATTAATGGCATAGACAATGATTTTTCATGCGAAGAGCTGAGTGACCTTAACCGAAGGTAAAAATAGTAATGACTTTTATGGAACATTTTAAATTGCTTTTGCTTTGAATTTTGTGGGATTGCTCCATTCAACGACTTTAAATGTTTGATCGTTATGAATTCATGCCAAAACCGTTTTTGAAACGGGTGGGACTGATGTTGAGTCACCAATAAGTGTTAACACAGTATATTGAAACTGGGAAAAAAGTGTTAACACAGTATATTGAAACTGGGAAAAAAGAGATTTGAGAGAGAAAATATATTATCATTCAATACTTGTGTCAGTACAGTTAGTTTCTTTATATAGAGAACTTGTTACAAACGAACTAATACAATGGAAAGGAACTAATACAATGTGTAACATCTTAAATTTTGGGGCATTAAGACTTGAGAATAACCCTAAATTAGGCAAACAGCTAAGCCTAATTCGGGAAGAGTCCCAAGAATAACAAGAAATTGAAAACTTCTTGGGGACTAAGTAATTCGGCTATAACTGGTCCATGGACCTAGTAAGAAAAGCCGTGAGATTAAAATGCCAATGTCGAAGGGCACAAAACACTTATATGGTGTTATTTTGGTTGGGAGAGATGCCATTCAACTATATCCTAAAGTGTAGGACAATTAGTTGAGCGAAAATATGTCGATATAGGTGAGTACACACCATTTCCAAGGTAGTCAGGGGAGCCCTACGTTTTTGGAATAAATGACACTGATGTGTGATACCCTATGTCACACAAAAGAAAAGGGCAGTTGGTGTTTATATCGGGCTAATTAAGGAGTTAGGTTCCAGTCAAAGAGGATTGAGAAGTAACAAGGACCCTCAAAGGAAGCCCATTGATCACGGCCCAATAAGGAGTTATTGGTAATTAAGAAAGTGTTTTGGGATATGTGTCACTGAAAGAAGTGTCAAAATGACACTTAATGTAAATCAAGGATTTACATGTGGCTCCATAATGTGTAAGAATGCGACACATGTCATTTCATGCAAAAAAAATGACACATGGCATCATTATATGTAAGGAAGGTGACACTTGGCACAAATTTCCTTCCCTCGACACAAGTGGCGTTATAAGAAGGTGACACCTCACTTACACATGCAAATGGACAAGTGGCATGTGAGACGCCACTTGGCGCCATGAGTGGACAACAACACATAGCCATAAACTAAACACGCAAACCGAGACAACAACACTAGTAGAACCCTATACGCAATTCGAGACAACGATACCGGAACCCAAACACGCAAAGTGAGACAACAACACCGTAACCCAACACACAAACCGAAACAACAAGAGAATCCAAACACACAAACAAAACAAAGACAACTGACACTAATAATGGCATCTTCTTAAAGAGCCAAAACACATGTCATTTTGCAAGTGTGACACTTGTCACACACATGCAAAATTGAAGCTAGAAACATGGCATCTTCCTTTCACACAACTAACATGTGTCTTTGTGCATGGATAACACATGTCAAAGCTATATAAAATGTGAAATTTTTCTTTCTTATCCCTCCTTTAACCGTGGACACATAGCAAGCATAAGGAGAAATCAAATTTTCTTTGTTTTAGTATCTCATTCTCCTTGGTCGTAGCATTTTTCAAACACATTCCATATTACACTTTAAACTCTCACTACAGAAAAAAACTTGTTTTGCGATAAAAAAAATTCATGAAATTTTACAGAAATAAATTAGGCATCTAGGGATTTCCAAATAAATAAAATATGTAACATTTTGAGTTCTACACAAGGAGATACAATTTGTTAAAGTTAAGCTTATTTCTGGAATTGTAAACTGAACAGCATTGTAAAACTTCGAAATTGGGAATGATTCTTGATGTTCTAGATTTTGGGAATATTTTTACTTGAAAATAGATATGTCAAGGGTCATGAGTAATTTTTAATAATTCAAAAATTATTTTTTTAGAATTAATTATGATTTTTCAAAGTTAGTGAAAAATCTAGGCAAAATGCTGAAAATTGCGGTTTTTTGAAAATGTAAGGGCAAAATTGTAATAACAAATCCACCAAGGGTAGAAATGTCAATAGTGGTGAAAATAACCCTTTAGGATATTATTCTAAGCAATATGATATTTATCAAAATATTATATAATGTATGAAAAAGGAAATAATCTAACGGTAACGTTATAGGATACCTGAGAAGTGCGGGGTCAAATTCAAAAGGTCGAGCGTTTTGGTAACTATGTAGTGAAAGGTACGTTCGCATACTAGTAACTTTAATCGCCTATATCTTGTATGCCTTTATATGATAGAATGATTCATGAAGTCATGGACAAGACTAGGTCTTGGACCATGTACTATGACTAAGTTATGGGGCTTAGGTCACATATTTATATACATTCAGCTTTATGCGGGTTATAGTCATGATAATAGCGTAAGGTTGTTTTTCTAGCGATGAGGATATGAGGAGTCGTGTAATACCCTCAAAATCTCACTTATGATAAGTATCATATTGAGTAAATAATACCTATTGGAAATAAGTGAATATATGGTCTCAAAGACCTTGTGATGAATTTATCTATTTATTAAGGTAATTTCTCCTAAACGTTAGATACTTTGCAATTAGATCCCTGAAACATTTGAAAGTTTGCAATTAGGTCCCTAAATGTATTTACGGGTCGTAAAATACCCTGTGAAAATTATAAAGAGGCAAATAAATATTTATTTGAAATAGGGAAGAATATTGTCCCTAATTTAGGTAATTTATTAAATTATTACCTTGGAAAAATAAAAGGGGGAAAAATCAAAAAGTATTATAATGACCAAAATGCCCCCGTGAATCTTAATATAATGCAGGAGGCATAAAACACCAATGTCAGTACAAAAGTTGTGAGGTCATGAGTTGTCCTAAATAATAAAATTATCAACAATTGGTACGGAATTAATTAAGTAATTATTGGCTAATTACTTGAGCATAAACAAAGAAAAATCCAAAGATAATTATGTAAAACCCTATAGTTAGTGGTTTATGGTTAAAATTAGCATAAAATATATTTGCTAATTAATTGGAAAATATGAGGAAAAATTGGTGAGATTAAGTAATTTTGAGCCTAAAAACAAGTATGGACCAATAGAGAAATTTTGTAAAAAAATTATATAAAATAATTATTTTATATAATATTAATTAATTAAAAACGAAAAATTAAAAAAATGTGTGTGTGCCGACATGGTGGTGTAGGTGGATGGATAAAAGAGGTTGGATGAAAAAAATAAACTCTTAATTAAAAATTAATTAATGTAAAAAGTAAAAAAGGTAAATAAACACCGATAGGAATTGGATCCTATCTAGGAAACCATGAACAAGATTTCTAAAGTCAGTAAATATTATGGAAGAGTGGATTTTTATCTTGAAGTAGACGGTTCCGGAAGTCATTTCCGAGATCGGTGGAGCATTTTGATAATAAGACGAAATAGGGAAAATCTGGGAAAAGTGCAGATAGTCACAGTTTAGAATTTGAAGAAAATAAATTCTAACTCAACATCTGGGGATGAGTTGAGAATTATTTGGACATATTTGGAATCAGTGAATTTTTGTCCAGAAAGTGACGTTTCCGAAAACGATTTCCGTAACCAGACACATTTTTCGAGAATCTTCGGCTGAGCACGGATGCCCTGAATGAGATCAAAAATGTGGTTAGACCAAGAATTTTGAAAGAGGAAGAAAAGATCTTCAGGGCTGTGGGTCTGGAATTTTGTGATTTTCTGAGATTACGCGATTCGGGCAGCGATCGGAAACTTTATCGGGCGAGACCTTCTGGAAGCAGGACATGTGGCATCATTTGGTTGGTTGCTTGGTTGACTTGGGAGGCATGGAGGTCGTCATGCTCATCCAAAGGCCAAGAAGAAACCTTTTCCATTAAGCAAGATCCGACGGTTGAGATTAAAGGAGGAAAAGTGCGAATTTGCCCCTGGGAAAACTCTATAAATAGGCCTCCTTCTCATTTGAAACTTTCACACCAAAAACCACCAAGAATTTCGAAGGTCTTGGAGCAGCAAGGAGGAGGAGGAGTCCAGGGAAATTCGCAGCGAAGCTCTGGGTAAGTTTTTCGGTCTTTAGTCTTAAGTTTCCGTAGTTCTTTCGGTAGTTAGAGTAGTAATGCTAGTATAGTCTTTAATCTTCCAAGTATGATTAGATATCATATGCTAGGGGTATTTTAAGTATGAATTTCAAAAACCATGTTGGAGTCGAAGTTCTGGCAAAATTTTGGAAGATTAGAGTCAAAGTAGCGAAGCTCTGGCGAAATTTCGCCAATTAGGCAACTAGGGGCAAAATGGTAATTTGTACCTAAAATGCCTGTTATGATGCCAAATGTTGATAAACGTGATGTTATTCCTATAGGGAATCATTGATCACGAAACGCCGTCATTCCGCTGTTGTACCGCTGTCTGACGTGCCGCTGTCAGGACGTTCCGCTGTTTTCTGTCAAACGCACTGTTTTCCGTCAAACGTGCCGTTTTCCGTCAGAAATACCCACGTTCGTCAACGAAGGTACGTTCACGTACTGTAACACTAACTCTGTGCTGCTCATATACATATATGTGATAGATACGTTCATATACCGGGGCTCTGTTTAGGGTCGTCGTTATACATACAACTTTACACGGGTTATAGTCATGGTAATACCGTTTTGAGTTTTCCTAGCGCTGAGGATACGTGTTTGGATGGTGGCACTGGTTTTTGTGCAGGCTATTATTTTTGTGTAGGACTTTACATACTGCTCTGTGCTTATGTTCTGTCCGTGTCACAATCAGATGATCATACGACGTGACTGGATTGATCATTGCTGTTATGTCATGAATATCTGTTGTCTATATACTGTTTTATTTGAGCATAAGGTTAACTGTTACCTGAGGTCCAATGGGGTAAATTGGACCTCGATGCTGAATGATAGTACAGTGAACAGAGAAGGCACCGGTGAGACGGAGCCATAGAAAGGAACCAAGGGGCGGAGTTGTAGAAATGCACCGGTCGAGGCAAGTGCCGGAAGAAGATCATCAGAGCCTAAAGTCAGGCATGGGTTTAATGAAGTTATTTCGAATAGTTTGGTGTCTAGGCAAGGCTAGTCTACGTGGGTGTGCCAATAAGTCGCCGCTAACCCGGTGAGGCCCCTATGGTAGACACTTACTTGGCCATTCTGTTCGGTTAACGGAGTTAGGTTCATTGCCCCAGGTCTGGTCAAGGCTTGGTTTAAATTGTATAGTTACTTTTTGGGAAATGTAATTGTACAAAGCTCTGTATATTGTATCACAAGATCATTCCTTCGGGATTTTAATTTATACCAGTATACGCCTGGCATCATCATATGTCAAGGTATTTTTTTTTATATCAGCTCTCATTGTCCCAAATTGTATGTGCATTGCTCTTCGTTTCCGCATCACTCTAATGTAGCACCTCAAACTCCGTTGAATTTTATAAAACCAAGTGTCATATGGCACGATTTATGCTACGGAATTTGGGATGTTACAAGTCGTGGCACTAGTGAGTGCAAACGCTATTAACATTACATGTGATGTGTGCTATGTATTGTTGTGTTGTTAACATTACATCTGTTGTGTGCTATGTATGGTTGATGCTGATATGTAATGAATATCTGTCAGATATTGTTTATATCTGAGAAGGCGACATGGAGAAAAGAGGCACCGATGGACGGAGCACATAAAGAGGTGCCGGTCAGAGGAATAGCCGAAAGAGGTTCTCCAAAGCATAGTTTTTGGTATGAATTCAATAAATTTAGTTCATACTATTGGTGCTTAAACTAAGAAAGGGTTGGTTGTATTAGTCACCGTGAAAGATGGGGAGACTCCCACCAGACTAACACCGCTCTGGCCAATAGGTATGATCAACTGTATTGGGTTTCGAGCCACAAGTCTAGTTAACACTTAATTTAAGAGTACAATTACTATGTCAGGAGTTTTAATTATACAAGTTTTGTACTATTGTATCACACGAATATTCCTTCGGGATATTTAATTTACCAGCTTATGCCTGGGCATTTTATATCAGTTACTCATTGTCTAAATGTTAGTGCATGCTCTCCATTCCGCATTACTTTGACCTGTAGCACTGCCAACAACATTGATATTCCTAAAACTATGTGTCACCGGACACAATAAGTAGTATGGAATTTGGGGTGTTACAGTTATGAAGGAAAAATTCAAATTACTTTCTTTTGTCCAAAATTATAACCTCAATTGGTCGTTAGAATATTTATTCCATGATAAATATTTGTACATTATATCCTTAAATTTAAAATTTCAGAGAAACTAAATGTACGGGTAAATTTCAGTATTTCATTCCACTAAAATATCATGAAAATTCCTTTCATAATATGGTCACATTTTCTGAACTGGGTCTAGTCGTTTGCCTGGTACATATTTATCCTCAAGTCTCTAGGCCCAAAATTCGGGATATTACAAAAACTTTTTAATATTCCAAAATACACTTTCAACAAAAAAGAATATTCTTCTCATTAATGGCAATAAGGTAAAAGTCCTCCCTCCTTCTCTTCCCCTCCCACCCTTTCCCTCAAACCAAACACACTTTTATGATTTATAATAATGACTCCACTCCGTCTTTGTAATAGAAAGTTCCTTATAATAAGGGTTTGGAGAGTCGTACGAGTTGTACGTATATCTCTATTTGATCAAGGAGCGTAGTACACGTATCCCAACAATGAGACCTTAAAATTATTATTCATTAAATATTCAAACTCCACGCAATTATTTTAGGGAAAATTCCATTAAAACACCATTTGAATTTGTAAAACTCCTAGAAGTCTCCTGAATTTGTAAAAAGACGGAGAGGTGCCAAGGACCTATGAGGGATATGCAAATTCGGATGAAATTACCCTTTTGCCCTTAGTTTTAAATAAATCAAAAATAATAATAAAATAATAAAACCCTCGCCAGCCGCCGGGGTGGTGGAGGTGGAGGTTTTTTTTTGGAAAAAATTAATTCATTGAAGTGCAAGAGATGGGATTTGAACCCCCCACCCCTCACACATGCATGAAACCAAGTGGTCTACCAGTTGGGCCACTTGGTTCCTTTGACTTATTTATACATTAACAAATATATATATTCTTCTTAACATTTTTTCAACAGTAATTACAAAACTTTCATTGGTATTTACAAATCAACCATCGCTATTTATAAATCAACCATCACTATTTACAAAACTTTCATCGCTATTTACAATTCAATCATTACTATTTACAAAACAGCCATCGCTATTTACAAAACTTTCATCGTGTTTTACAATTTAACCATCGCTATTTACAAAACTTTCATTGCTAAATAGCAGTCGGCCGGCCTTCGGCGATGGTTTTTTTTATTTTTTTTTATTTATTTAAAACTAAAGGCAAAAGGGTAATTTCACCCAAATTTGGATATCCCTCATAGGTCCCTGGTACCTCTCAGTCTTTTTACAAATTAAGGAGACTTCTAGGGGTTTTACAAATTCAAATGGTATTTTAATGAAATTTTCCCATTATTTTTTTTCCTCATCACAACAGATTTTTAATTGAAGGAGTGAGCAGAAGGAATGCTGAGTGTTTCTTGTATTCTTAGTCCCTCGGGTATAACATATGTAACACCCCAAATTCCATACCTCTTGTTGGTTAAGAAAACATAGTTTTAAGCAAAATAACTAACAGAGTTTGAGGTGCTACATCAGAGTAATGCGGAAACGAAGAGCATGCACTAATAATTGGACAATGATTAACTGATATAAAATGCCCCGACATATGATGATGCCTGACAAATACTGGTTAAATTGAAAATCCCGAATGAATATTCATGTGATACAATATACAGAGCTTTGTATAATTACATTTCTCAAAAAGTAACTATACAATCTAGTCCAAACCTTAGCTAGATCTGGGGCAATGAACCTAACTCAGTTAATCAAACAGAATGGCCAGGTAGGTGTCTATCATGGGGGCCTCACCGAGTTCACGGCAACTTATTGGCTGACCCACATAGACTAGCCCTGCCTTCGGCACCAAACTGTTTGAAGTAACCTTATTAGATCCATGCCAGAAAGTAGGCTCTGTTCTTCTGGCTTCCGTCTCGACCGGTGCCTCCTCACGGCTCCGTTCTTCGGTGCCTTTTCACGACTCCATCTTCCGGTATCCTCTCTAATCCTTGATCCTTTCCTGTACTATTAGTTAAGACTGAGGTCCAATGCCCATCGGACCTTAGGTAACGATTAACCTCATGCTTATGTAAACAATATATGTATGACAGATATTCATGACATTTCAGCAATAATCACTACAAAAGCCCATAACAGATGTAGAAAATACATAATCACATATGTAAGGCAATAACAATACACAGCTCCTGCATATGTATGTTATCCCAGTCTGCACTATTCACCAGTGCCACAATGTACATTCGTGTCCTCAGCGCTAGGAAAACTCAACGATATTATCAAAACTATAACCCGTGTAAAGCTGATTGTGAAAGTAATGAACTAAGACAGCATCTTAGTTTATGAATATCACTATCATATATAAACATACTATAAGCATTAGAGTTAGTGTTACAGTACGCGAACGTACCTTTCATCGTGTAATGGCTAAACGTCTGGCCTTTTGAACCCGACTCCGGACTTCCCGGACATCCTATACATTATTGTGGGATTATTTTCCTTTTCATGATATTATAATTAATATCATCTTTCCTATAAAAATATCAAAAAGGATATTTTCACCTATTTTGACATTTCTACCCGTAATTTCGTCAGAGCTTCGCTACTTTGATCCTAATCTTCCAAAATTTTGCTAAATCACTTTCTCCATCCATTTTTTGAAATAAAAACCATATTTAACCATAAAACATGATACCAAAAATATATTGGAAGATTAAAGATCAAAACAACATTTAAGCTATATGATCTTTAAACTAGAACTACAAAACTAAAGACTAGAACTTAAGAGCTTGCTTACCTCTTGAAGAACTTTCTACTCCTTCTTGCTTCTCACTAGCTCTCACTTCTCTCTACTCTTTGGAATGGCTTTTGGTGTGAGAATTATGAAGAACCCAAGCCTCTATTTATAGAAAAATGGTGTGGCACTTTGGTAGTTCCATTGAACTTCCTCTTCTCAATTTTCAACCCTTGGATCTAGGTTAAATCTTCAACTCTCATCCTCACCATCCCCTCCCCCAAAACGTCCTCTCTCTCTCTCTCTCCCTTATCTCTTCCACTTTTTACACACCTTGTTGGCCTATTCTAGCTCCACATCTTTTACTTTATGCTAGCTTTTGCATTGTTGGCCAATTCCTTACCATGTGCTTTTGTAGTTTAGTTGAAAAGATGCTAGTTTTAATTAAGTTTTCTTCTTCAACTTACTAATCCCACAATCATGGCTTTATTAGGGGTTTTTACTAGCCTTTTAATCATTTTAGGATTAATCCCAAAAGTTGAGGAAAAGATTTTGGAGATAACCTACTCCAAGCTAAAAATATGCTTATTCATAATAAATCCTTATATTTGATCTATGATTAACATATCTCAATATACGATTTATTTTCTATCGGTTCTCATTTACTTGAGTCTTGAATTAATCCCAATAGCTTTTAAACTCTCAAAATATCTTCACTCTTTTCTCTCTCCTAATACTAGGCTCACAACACACACACACTCACAACTCACTTTTCTCTCTCCTACACTAGGCTCACAACACACACAACACTCACACACACACACACACAAAACATCCCCCTCTCATCTCTCTCCTTCCATTTATCTTATCCTCTTCCAAAACCATTAAGAGACTTAATGGCAAGTACTCTTATCCTCTTCCACTCATAAATTATCCTATCTTATTTAATCCCCATGTGCTTTCATTATAATTATAATATCTTAGCCAAATCACAAAATTCCTCCCTCTTCCATTCGAAATATGGCCATTATTTGGCCAAGGAATATGCTCTTCCATTTACAAAATATCTAATGGTCAAGTGTTCCCATTGGCTAATTTAATTACAAGAGGATTAAGCTTATTTATTAATTAGGACCATTGGATTTAGCTTTATTAGCTTTAATCTTGGTCATTGGATCCTAGTTGCAATTGTTGACTTTTCAAACTTGATTAACAAAGCTTAATTATCATACTAATCAAGTGTTTACATGCTCCTTTTATTGTAAATATCATAGGTTAATTGATTTTGCTATTTAATCAAGGCTATTAGAGTATTATTTGTAAAATATTCCTATCTTCCATTGGCCTTCACATTTCGAAAATCATGGCCCTCATTGATGATCCTAATTTCCCCTAATCATCTTGAAGGATTATGAAACTAATCTCAATTAGTGCAAGCTAATTTACTAATTAACAATTTCTAATTTATGCTAATTTAGCTAAGGGTCTCCATAACCCTTCCTTATCTCTTTTATTTATCAATTAGTTACTCTTTTATGTGACATTTATATCCCATTAGATAGCCCCTAAATATTGTCTCATAATTAACCATTGGTTAATTAATTCCAAAATATAATTTGGATAAAAATATAATCAATAGATTATATTTCTTTGAGACACATATTCACCTTTGTATTTTGCTATCTATTCATTAAAATATAAGGTTTGTAAGGATGATAAAAATTATGGTATTACAATATATATTAACATTCTCTCATATAGGTCAAGTTGTACATATATGCAACAAATTGTGCTTGTCTAAGAATTTAATTTACCTTTTTTATTGTTATCCTTTATTAATCATTTATCTTTTTCATATTTTTTACTCCACTCTCTCTCTCTCTCATTTTCCCACTTATTTTCTTTTACATCGATTTTCTTCATCAATAAGGATATAATCAGAAAAAAAGTACATCATTTACATATTTATTGTTGAACTCATTTTAACGAACAATTTAATTTGAACCAGTAATTGTTGGTTTGTTACTTATAAGAAAGAGGGGAGCAATCACATTTTTAACCCAACTACGTTCACACCCAAATAGCATAATTAAAAACGACGGGTCATTGACTAGTCAATTTAAACAACACGGCTAATATAATAGTCCATTTATTTATTATTTAATATATATATATATATATGGATTTACAGTCATCCAAATTAATGATTCTGCGGCTGGGCTCCTAGTGGCACGGGAAAGCGCAATGACATGTATGATCGTTATCGCAACCTGCCGAAGAACTTGGTTCATCGTGCTTACACGCTTTTAGGCATAGGTCTTGCGTGCATTTCTGACCATTCAAGGACGGGTAGGAACTACAGACCCGAGGTGGTTCCCACTGTCCCTTGATTACCTCCGTACCTGGATTTAGGAAATTTGTCATGACAAGACCAGATTAAAAGTACACAAAAGTGTGTGTTGTATATCCTCTTAATGATTAATATATGTGTTGGCCCAAAAAAAAAAAAAGGAGATTAATGGATGTACAATTTTATTCGAAATTTATTATTGGAAAAATTTCAGTCAACCTCTCTGTAAGAAATTAATTTTAGTCAATCCCAAAACTTTTTGAAACTTCACTATATCTCATGTTTAAAATGAAATTAATTTGTCTTGTTAAAAAGACAATGATCCCCTTATTTTACGATTTTTCAGAAGAGCATTTACAAGGCATCTAAAGGTATTTACAAGAAAAATGAAGAGATTTACAAGATAAATAAAGGGATTTAGAATTTAAGGAATTAAAAACATTTTGATCATTTACAAGACAAATATAAAAATTCACAAGACAAATATGAGCATTTAAAAGATAAATAAAAATATTTACAAGACGAATAAAAGGATTCAAAAGAATCTAGAGAATTATAAATATTTTAGTAATTTACAAGATAAATATGAGTATTTAAAAGACAAATAAAATAATTTACAAGACAAAAAAAGTAAATGTATCATTGTCTTTTCACTCATAAAAATTAATTTCTTTTTTATCATAATTTTTTTTTTATCATGAGGATGCAGTGATGTTTTATAAAGTTTTTGGGGGTGATTGAAATTAATTTGCTATAGAAGGAGCTTACTGAAATTTTCTTTTAATATTTGGACTTCTTAAGGTTCCATTAAGGCATGTTAGAGATGTTTTATAAATAGAATAATCTAAGGATCAGAGAGATTATAACAAATACGACTATATATAAGTTCTGAACGATACTACAATTATTTCTCGAAATTTGCATAATATATTGTGAGAAAATATGTCAAGTTATATTTTAAAAAACGAAAGAAAACATATATACAAATAAGCGCACGCACAAACTTTTTAAAGGAGAATAAAAGGAGCTTAGGAGTTTTTTTTTTTTTTTAAAGGTTAGAAACTATTCTTTCGTACCAGTAGAGAGAAGGACGAGTACGACAATGATAAAGAACTTGCAGCTCTTCCCCTTCATGGATTCCATGTTTGAAGGATATGAGATGAGATGAGATTAGGCGAGATGACATTCCATTTTGAGGTTCTTTTTATAGGCGCTTGATGATAATACTGAAAATTTAATTAATTTCTTTGACTTTCTTTCACAAGGAGTAACTGATTATATTACCTAATTAATTTATTCATATAATGAATTAAATAGGTATTAAATATGTATATTTAAATAGATACTCTCTCTAGTCCTTATTATATGACACCAACTAGCAAGTATATTCGGTCATTTTTATAAGGCACTTACTTGTTTCAAAGGAGCATTAATTTTTTTTCCATATATGCCCCTAATTAATAAAAATAGTGGGTGAGAGTAATAATTAATATAATATTAGAGTTTAATGCAATTAGTAGAGGTAGTATTGAAAATTATTTAAATTTTAGGACAACTTTATTGACTTTAACTATTTTTATTGGTTTGTGAGAATTGTTAGTTGGTGCCTTATAAAAAGGACCAGAGAGAGTATAACAAAATAGGTATTAATTGAATAGGTATTAAATATGTATAATTAAATAGGTATTAAAGAAGTATTATTAAAGAGGTATTAAATAGGTGTTAAATAGGTGCTCCCTCGAGTCCTTATTACATGTCACCAAATAGCAAGTGTATTTGGTCCTTTTTATAAGGCACTTACTTGTTCCAAAGGAGCATTAAATTTTTTTCATATATGCCCCTAATTAATAAGGATAGTGGGTGAGAGTAATAATTAATATAATATTAGAGTTCAATGCAATCAGTAAGGGTAATATTGAAAATTATTTAAATTTTAAAACAACTTTATTGACTTTAATTGTTTTTATTGGTTTGTGAGAATTGTTAATTGATGCCTTATAATAAGGACTAGAGAGAGTATAACCAAATAGGTATTAATTGAATAGGTATTAAATATGTATAATTAAATAGGTATTAAATAAGTATTATTAAAGAGGTATTAAATAGGTATAATTCATTAGGTATTAAATAGGTATAAATAAATAGGTATTAAATGATTATATTATCTAATTAATTAATTTCATATAATTAAATATGTATAATTAAAGAGGTACTTCCTCTAGTCCTTATTTAGGCACTAACTAGAAAGTGTATTAGGTCCTTTTTATAAGGTACTTACTTGTTACAAAGGAGCATTATTATTATTTTTATATGCCCCTACTTAATACGGATAGTGAGTGAAACTAATAATTAATATAATATTAGAGTTTAGTGCAATTAGTAGGGGCAGCATTGGAAATTATTTAAATTTTAGGACAACCGACTTTAACTTTTTTTTATTGGTTTGTGAGAATTGTTAGTTTGTGCCTTATAATAAGGACAAGAGAGAGTATAACCAAATATGTATTAATTGAATAGGTATTAAAAATGTATAATTAAATAGGTATTAAAGAAGTATTATTTGATAGGTATTACACTACTACAAAAATGGGTTATTACTACCCTAAAAAACGTCCCTATTTAAAAAGGGGATGTAACAAGTGAACACAGTGGCATTCTTGTAATTATATTGGCTATGAAACGTTTTTGAAGTCCCAAAATATAATTTGGGACTCCAAAAAAACATTTTTGAAGTCCCAAAATACAATTTGGGACTTCAAAAATAAATTTTTGGGCGGAATTGCTTTTTTGGCGAGCTGGTTAAACTTTTTGAAGTCCCAAAATATAATTTGGGACTTCTAAACTCATTAAAAATTTTCAGCGGGAATTTTATTTGGAGGGGAAAATTTTTTGTGGGTAATTTTTTTGAAGGGAAATCTTTTGAAGTCCCAAATTATAATTTGGAACTTCAAAAATATAGTTTTGAAGTCCCAAATTATAATTTGGGACTTCAAAACATATCCCCAATCCGCCAAAAACAAAAAATATAGTTTTGAAGTCCCAAATTATAATTTGGGACTTCAATTGTTTAATATATGCATTTGCCCAGCTTCTATCGATCGATTTTAATTAGTTCCTCTGCTTCTTCGTCCTCTCTTCCCCATATATCGTTCCGAGCTTCTTCTTCATCACTCTCGTCCTTGTGTGTGCCGTCGCGTGCTTCGTCCAGCTCAGTCGTTGCTTTGGGTGTCTCGCCGTTGTTGCTCCGTCCAAGCTCAGCGGTTAATTTGGGATTCTCACCGTCGTTGCTCCGTCCAAACTAGTCACCTGCAGAAGTGAGAAAAGCGAGAGTGAGAGCGTAAGACGGTGAAGAAAGGAAGAAGACCGAAGAGCTTGAAGGAGGTGCCATTTGGACATACAAACTTGGATTTGAGTTTAGGTAAGCTTATTTGTTCCCTTTCCATCGCTGATTTTTTGCAATTGCTGCTGTTTGGGATTTAGGGAAATAGTGAAACACTGATTCTGAAATTGGAAACCATTATTAATGAGTTTGTAAGCTATTGTAGGTGTGTATTTTGTTCTGGTTGGTTGTAGCTGAACAAAAAGTTTAACACAAACAGATAATGATCATTAAGCTACAGTTGTGATTAATTTAATTCACTCTCCTTGTTTTACCTTTTGCTTTAATAGGAAGCACTTCCAGGAACAGAGAATGCCAACTTTGTGAGAGCAAAGCTTGATTCCTATTTAAGAAATAGGGCAGCACCATGGAAGGGAGATGCAGACAAGTTAAAACCATGCTGGCTAAAGCCCTTCGAAGGTAAGATTTGATTGCATGTCTCCTACAGCAATTAGTAAGAGGTAAACTGAACATATTAAAATCAATTGCATATGCCCAATCAGTTTTTCCTTATTAATTCACATTTTTGTTGTCTGGCAGATGATGTGGAGCAGACTAAGGGTTTTGTTATCTTTTCATTGACCAATGGTCCTGAATACCATATTTTTCAGGTATCTGATTCAACCATTCTGGTCAACTCGATGCGAAATGCTTTTGTGTCAGCTATATTTATGTTATTTTTCAAACATTGGCAGAATTTAACAAGGTGTTCTTTTATAGCTCTTTTTTTTTTTTAAATAAAAAATCTCAACCTTTATTCTAATGAATTATGGTCCCTGCATTAAATGTAATTTTTGCTATGTAGATGACTGATTGCATTATAGTCTAATCGCCCAAGTTATGTTTTCATTTCAATGTGGTTATTTCATTCGCTTTTTGACTCCTATATCATGTAATATGTTTATATGGAGAAGGAAAACAAAGTGAAAATCTCCCTTTTGAATTTTATTTGATTTGTATTTGAATAAGCATTTTTGCTTCACTTCTTGTTCATTCTCCTCTATCCAAACATACTTCAAGGCCTCAGTTTGATTACATCTCTGGTAAACCACAGAAGATACTACAGTCATGTCAAGGTATACAAATCCTTGTCTGCAGCATGACCAAAAACATAAAATGAGAAAGCTAGGCATATTGATGCACGCACACTCTCACACAAATTATCTTTATGCTATTTTTCTTCCTGTCCTCTCCTCAACCCACTAAAAACAGGGCGAAAACTCTTAAGATAGACATTTTGATAATTAAGAAGTTTAGAGATCATACATTCACATTGATAAATTTCTTGCCCCTTTTATATGTTGATAATCTTTCATGGCTGAAATTGCTTTAATATCTTCCTTCTCTTGATTCTCAAACTTGAACTTTTGAAGTGGATGCATTTCCTCTTAGAGAGTTTGTCTTGTGTTCTATTAATATATCCATGACTATTAATATGGAACTGATTTTTCTGTTTTCATCAATACAGAGCCTAATTAAGGTGGTTAGTTGCATGCTTTACATTTACTTGAAGCCTCTGTACTAGGATAGCTCTTTGTTGACTGATGCAGCAAGCATGAAATCAATAGGCATATTATTTTTGTCTGGCTTTTTTTCGTTGCTTTTTCTTTTGATAATATGTTTTTTGTTTTTCTTATTATTTGTATCTTCAACATGATCGGCATATGTTTGAAGATATGGGAGAAGGACAATCCAGGTTTGGGATGTTGTATTTGTTGCCTTCTGACATAGACGGTATATATCTTCATCTTCTAGAAAACCTTGTAGCTACACTATAAATTTGCTCAATTCAGCCTAAGGTTGCCTCATGCATATCAGCCATACTGAAAGCTCCTTATCCGCTCTCTATCAAATTTGGAACAAGTACGTAATCACTCCCTGATTCTCAAATGATAATATTGTTGATGTTGTACTTAATTGAGTTATCTGATACCTTATTTTCCAATTTACAGATTTTTGGTACTGAGGCAGCGTACTCAAAGGAAGACATTGATTTGGGTCGAGACGCTTTGGCTGGCTATCTTCTTTCACACTTAGATGTGTAAAGTTAATTTACTTTGAATATTTCTTAGTAGATGTATGTGTAGTTGGATACATCATTATATTTTGACACTTTGTGGTAGCCTAGGTAATTAAAAAAAAAAAAGACACTTTTGAAGTCCCAAAATACAATTTGGGACTTCAAAAGTCGTTTTTGAAGTCCCAAACTTTATTTTGGGACTTCAAAAGTGTCAGTTAGCTTTTATGCGTGACATTTGAAGTCCCAAAATACAATTTGGGACTTCAAAATTGACACTTTTGAAGTCCCAGATTGTACTTTTGGACTTCAAAAGTCGTTTTTGAAGTCCCAAACTTTATTTTGGGACTTCAAAAGTGTCAGTTAGCTTTTATGCGTGACATTTGAAGTCCCAAAATACAATTTGAGACTTCAAAACTGACACTTTTGAAGTCCCAAATTGTATTTTGGGACTTCAAAAGTGTCATTTTTGAAGTCCCAAACTTTATTTTGGGACTTCAAAAGTGTGACATTTGAAGTCCCAAAATATAATTTGGGACTTCAAAAGTTTCATTTTTGGAGTCCCAAAACTAATTTGAGACTTCAAAAGTATAATTTTACTACTACCCTTCAATAGACATCCTATGAATAAGGGACGTTAAAAGGGCTTATTTTGGGACTTTAAAATGTCTTTTTGTAGTAGTGTTAAATAGGTATAATTCATTAGGTATTAAATAGGTATTAAATGATTATATTATCTAATTAATTTATTTCATATAATTAAATATGTATAATTAAAGAGGTACTCCCTCTAGTCCTTATTTTGGCACTAACTAGCAAGTGTATTTGGTCCTTTTTATAAGGCACTTACTTGTTCCAAAGGAGCATTATTATTTTTTTAATATGCCCCTACTTAATACGGATAGTGAGTGAGACTAATAATTAATATAATATTAGAGTTTAGTGCAATTAGTAGGGGAAGCATTGGAAATTATTTAAATTTTAGGACAACTGACTTTAACTTTTTTTATTGGTTTGTGAGAATTGTTAGTTTGTGCCTTATAATAAGGACCAGAGAGACTATAACCAAATAGGTATTAAATATGTATAATTAAATAGGTATTGAAGAAGTATTATTAGATAGGTATTAAATAGGTATAATTCATTAGGTATTAAATAGGTATTAATTAAATAAGTATTAAATGATTATATTATCTAATTAATTTATTTCATATAATTAAATATGTATAATTAAAGAGGTACTCCTTCTAGTCCTTATTTTAGCACTAACTAGCAAGTGTATTTGGTCCTTTTTATAAGGCACTTACTTGTTCCAAAGGAGCATTATTTTTTTTATATATGCCCCTACTTAATACGGAAAGTGAGTGAGACTAATAATTAATATAATATTAGAGTTTAGTGCAATTAGTAGGGGCAGCATTAAAAATTATTTAAATTTTAGGACAACTGACTTTAACTTTTTTTATTGGTTTATGAGAATTGTTAGTTTGTGCCTTATAATAAGGACCAGAGTATAACCAAATAGGTATTAATTGAATAGGTATTATTAAATAGGTATTAAAAATGTATAATTAAATAGGTATTAAAGAGGTATTATTAGATAGTTATTAAATAGGTATTAATGTAGTGGAGGTAAAGAAGCCGTCGGGTGTTAGGTTAAAGACGAAAGCAACCATAATGCAAGGAGAGGAGGTGGTGTAAAACCCTAAAATCCCTATTTATCATAGATGTTATATTTTGATAAATAGTACATATAAAATGAAGGTGAATATGGTTCTCAAGTTATTTTATTTTTTTGATTATAATTTAAGGTAAATTTCCCTTGGAATTAAATAAACAAATGGCCAATTTTTGAGACTACATGTAAGGATTTTAAAATACGATATAATTATCATATTAAATCATGGTTCTTATATAACCAAAAGGAGTAAGAAAATGTTATGAAAACACTTAAGAAATTTAAAGACAATTAACAAGAACTAGGGCAATTAAGCTTTCACTAATTAAAATGTTTGTGTAGTTCTTTAAATTAATCAAGAGGCAAATTAAAAAGCATCAATTAGGGGATGTCTTAATTCTAAAATTAAGGGCCAAAGATGAAGGGATTAAACTTGTTAATTAAAACACTAATGACCATAATTAACTAAGGAACCAATCAAACTATGTCAATTATATTTAATGGCATATAAAGCACTTTATTAAGGAATGTTAATTGGGATTACAAAATCAGCTCCCATGATTCACAGTATGGGACGTTTGAGAGAGGGGGAGAGAGAGTTTTAGTATTTAATAATACTTATAAGAGCACATGTGTTTTAAATAAAAAAAGATCTTCAATAGTGTTAGGATCTTCAATAGTGTTAGGATTTTTCTAACAACAATGAAGGGTTTTAGGATTTAGTTTAATAAAGTTAAATCCAATGGTGTCAATTAATCATCAAATTAACCTAAATCCTCATGAAAATAGATGAACCAATAGGAAGCTTGAATCACTATGTATTAGACACAAAAAGAAACACAATCCATGAGCCAATAGAAGGGGGAGGAGGGACGGCTAGCTCAAATGAAGGAGGGGGATTATTGTATTTTTAATCAAGATATTATCAAACAATCACATGGGATAATAAAGGGAGATTTTGTGGAATCTTATTAAATGTGTGGAAGAGGATAGGATAAGGTAATAATGGAATGGAAGAGGATAAGGTAATTAAAGAAATGGAAGATGATAAGGAGAGAGAAGGAGGATGACGGTTTTGGAGGAGAGCAAGAGAGAGAAGGAAGACTTCTTGAAGAGGAAAAGGGCAACTTGGTCATTGCATATTTGGGGCCCACAAAGTCTTGACTTGTGCCTATAAATAGAGAGGCTTACCTCTTCATTCTTCATACCAAATTGAGTTCCAACATCTGCATATAGTGAAGAGAGAGTGAGTGTGGAGAAGCTTGAAGGAGTTGGAGCAAAGTTATTGGTGAGTTCTTAAGTTTTGGTTTTTGGTTTATAGTAAAAGTTGTGCTTTGATCTTGAATCTTTAAAATTAATTTTATTTTCATATTTTTGAGCTTAGAAATGAGTTTGGAACGAAATTTTGATGGAAAATATGGTGGGTTATTATTTTTGGAAGTTAAAGATTGAAGTAGCAAAACGTTGGTAGATTTTTGGTTTGCTGTTTTCTGGGGTCAGCGTTGTTAAGGCTATTATTTTATGTATTAAATGAAGTCCTAAAATCATGAAAGTTTTCATGAACAAAGTATACATCCGGGGATTTTTAAATATATAAAATATGTAGCAATATGAGTTCTTTACAAGGAGATAACAATTCTTTAAGTTGGGTCACGTTTTTTAAAGGAAATCTGAACAGTGACTGTAAAACTGAGTTTTTGACCAATCAAATGATGATGGAAGTTCCTGAAATTTTTCAGAGATATATTAAGCATAAAGGGCTTTCTGAATATGTAAAGAACTTAACGATTTGAGTTTTTTTCAAGAGATTATGAATATTTGAAGTTAGTCTTTATTCAGGAACTCAAAACCTGGACAGTGTTTGAAAAGTACAAATATGGTATTGACTCAGTGTGTTCGAGTCCAAGGTGTTATTTTTTCCTTGACAATAGACTTGATAAGGATTCCAGGGAATTTTACAGAAATTCATTTCGATTTTTCTAGAATTAATAATGATTTTTCAAAGTTACCGAAAAATCTGGGCAGAAATGCTAAAATGGCGTTTTTAAGGAAATGAAAGGGTATAATTGGAATAACAAATCCACCAAGGGTAAAAAAGTCAATAGTGGCTAAGATATCTCTTAAGATATTATTTACAAGGGAAATAATGCGGTGATACTATTATAGGATATCTGGGAAAAGCAGGAATTGTACCGAACAGACGCACGTACCCCTAACTACACAGATTAAGGTACGGACACGTACTATAACTTTAACTCTGATGTGTCTTGTATTCTTATATGTGATAGATTATTCATAGGGTTATGGACAAGACTAGGTCTTGGGTCATGCATCGTGGCTAAGACTCGGTCTTAGGTCACTATTTATATACATTCAACTTTATGCGGATTATAGTCTTGATAACGTCGTAGTGTTGTTTTCCTAGCGCTGAGGATACGAGGGGCCGTCGTGGCACTAGTTAGTGCAAACGCGGATAACATTACATTTGTTGTGTGCTATGTATTGTTGTGTTGTTAACATTAAATTTGTTGTGTGCTATGTATTGTTGTAACCTGACATCTGTTGTGTGCTATGTATGGTATGCTGATATGGAACGAATATCTGTCCTACATATATTGTCTATACTTGAGCATGAGGTTAATTGTTACTTGAGATTCAATAGGTATTGAATCTCAGAACTTACCATATCCTCAGGATCTGGAGGATCTGGAGCCGGTGATAAGGGTAAGCAGGCCGCGTGAGGACTCAGCCGAAGGATTTATTTTGGGCTGTACTTATACTGTATTTTGTATAATTTTTGAATACTCAAAAAATTGTATCGCTTATGTATCGACCGGATACACCGCTAAGGAATTTAAGTATGTAGCCATTTATCAGTTACTCACACACTTAACCTAACTTAAACTAGGGGCGGAATCAAGGGGGGCTAGGGGTGGCCCCCGCCCCCCTAAAATTACAAAACTTGACCCAAATGTTTTGAGAATTATGCTTTAGCCTCATAAAAGTTTCAATTTTTTTAGTTTAGTCCCTATTAAAAAGTCTCATATCGGGACTACAATGAAAATAGTGAAATATTTATGAGGTATAATCATAATTTTCAAAAAATTTGGGTCCAATTCTGTAATTTTCTTCCCCTAATTTCAGATATTTACTCCACTGGGTTTTATTATGTAATTTTCGCCCCCCTAATTTTCATTCCTGGGTCCGCCCCTGACTTAAACGCTCAGTCGCTCAACTCTGATAATATTCTCATATACTGCTTATTAATAATCATAATGGGTAGTATTGAATTTGGGATGTTACAGGTGGCAGCGGTATTCTTGGGGGGAACATGACTATTGTTGAGGGCAACGATGTGAACGTCGCATATAGGCCAGTGAATGGAGTAGTACCAAATTTGGAAGGTGAGGGGATATCTCATGATAATGACTTGGTTAGTTCGGGCCAAGGAGGAGAGATGACCCAATGTGTGAATGAGGTTGTCAATATAAAGGAGGTTAAGAAGCATGATAAGAATGTTGTCACTGGTGGTATTAGCTGCTTGGTCGAGACACACGTGAGCCCAATGAAGAATGGCGGTATTAAGAAGAGAGGTAGACCGGTGGGTAGTGGAAAGGCTAAAGTAGGTGGAAACTAGTGGTAAAGTGTCTCAGGTACGCGATTCACTTGGCCCTTCTCCACATTATTATGATGTCGGTCCTCATATGGAATTTTAGGGGTGCGGCCAACGCTAATCTTGGGTGCCAGTTGAGGTTTTTGACCTCAAAGTATAATATTAAATTGTTAGTGTTAGTTGAGATGAAGACTAATGGAGAAAAGTGCTTGAGGTTGCAGAGGAAGATTGGCTTTGATAGTTCTTTTGTGGAGGAAGCGAGGGGTTTTGCTAGAGGTATTTGGGTCCTTTGGAAAGCTCAGGATGCTCAAGTTACTATTTTAGATCCTTCTTTTCAACATGTTGATATGAAAGTGGATGCTTTGGACCATGTTTTTCAGTTTACGGCCGTTTATAGAAGTCCTAGGGAGGAGGAATGCAAACGTCTATGGGATTGCCTGGATACTATTGCAGGTGCTACTGTAGATCAATGGGTGGTTGCTAGAGACTTTAATGAGATTGCGGATGTGAAGGAAAAAAAGGAGGTAACACTGCTTCTATTGGCCCATGTCGTGTTTTTCGAAATCGTCTGCTGGGCTGGCAACTTGAGGATATTAAGGTTTCAGGTAGTTATTATACCTAGATGGGTCTAAAGTGGGGTCATTTAGATCGTGTTTACAAGAAGCTAGATCATGTTATTGCTAATGCATCCTGGCGAGTGTCTTTCGCTAAGGCCGATGTGGTTAATCTCCCGCGCTATAACTCGAATCATACTCCTATGTTGTTAAGGCTGTCAGGTCCTATAGAGGGTAAACAGGATAGACCCTTTTGTTTCCTAGCTTCCTGGATGAATCACTCTGAATTTCCTGAATTTATGATTTCTCACTGGAAGCCCTGTCTTGATCTTCCTATTATGTTAGCTCGCTTGGTTACACTTTTGGGTCACTGGAATAGGGAGGTTTATGGTAATATTTTTCAGATGAAGAATTCCCTAAGCAATGAACTAGAATTGTTGCAGCAACAAAGTTTGAGTAATGACTCTACTATCTTGGGACTAAAGGAGTTAGAGTGCAGAAATCGATTGAATGAGATATTAAAGCGGGAAGAGTTGTTTTGGTTTCAAAAGTCTTGGCATCAATGGCTTAATGAAGGGCACCGTAATACCAAATTCTATCATCTTAAAACTGTAGTAAGGAGGAGTTTTAATAAAATTGCCGGTTGAGAAATGAGCACAATATTTGGGTGGAAAATGATGACCATCTTAAGGATATGGTCCTTTCCTATTTCAAGAACCTGTTTTCAAATGGGGAGCCCACCATAGGTGGCTTACTTCTACTTGGCTAAGTATTCCCCAAAACTTGTTGGATGGATTGCATTGGATTTCGTCCTGTGAGGAGGTCCGGAAATGTTTGTTTAGCATGGGTAGTTATAAAGCCCTTAGCTTTGACGGATTCCCTACAGAGTTCTTTCAAAGACAATGGAGTGTGCTTCGTCACCAGATTATGAGATTGATTTTAGATGTTTGGCATAATCCTTCTCATATTTGGTTTTTGAATGCTACTTTGATTGCTTTGATGATCCCTAAAGTTCAGGTACCAACATCTATATCTCAATTTCAGCCCATATTGCTATGCTCAGTTTTGTATAAGTTGATCACCAAGCTGATTCTGAGATGTATGCAGCCGATAATGGAGATTGTTATTTCACCTTTCCAATCTAGTTTTGTTCCCCACAGGAAGATACATGACAATATTGTCATTGCTCAAGAATTGATTCATTCAATGCACAAAATGTGAAGGAGACAATTTATGGCAATTAAGGTTGATCTAGAGAAGGCATATGACCATGTGAACTAGAAGTTCCTTCATAACATACTTGGGGAAGTCGGCTTTCCGTGCAATACAATCGACTTGATTATGTAGGCTTCCACTTCTTCCTTTAATATCTTGTGGAATGGGGGTAAAACTTCATTGTTCCAGCCTTCTAGGGGCATCTGCCAGGGTGATCCCTTATCTTCGTACTTATTTACATTAGCTATGGAAAAACTGTCTCATATTATTTCCACAGCTGTTAACATAGCTCTTTGGACCCCTATTAAGGTAAGACAGGGAGGCGCCCTGTTTCCCATCTGATGTTTGCTGATGATCTTAGGTGGGTGGCAACAGTAGTGCCTGTCTCAGGCAGGTAGAGTAACTCTTGTCAAATCAGTATTATCTACTATCCCTTATTTTCATATGCAATATGCTAGGCTCCCCAAAAATATCTGTAATGAGATTGACAGAATTCAGAGGAATTTCATTTGGAGTGATTCTCACATTCGTAAAGCTCATCATGCTTTAAGTTGGAACATGTTGACTAGCCCTAAACCCATGGCAGGCCTTGGATTAAAATCGACTATGATTATGAATGATGCTTTTCTCATGAAGTGTGCATGGCTAGAGGTTCCAAATTGAGCAACATGCCTTGTGGGTTAGGTTTTTATAGGTAAATACAAGGTACAAAATGGTAATTTACCAATTCTTAAAGTTGGATGCTCACCATTCTGGAGTTCGTTATGTAACATTTTGAGTAAATACCCTTTTTGGTCCCTGGAAAAACACATTTGACCCTTTTTGGTGCCTGAGTAAAAAAAATGTCATTTTGGTCCTTTTTAGGGACTAAAAATGACCTTTTTGGGAATTTCTGAGGGATTAAAATGTCCAAAAAATGATCAAAAGGACTAAAAGGGACCTTATTTTTTCATTTTAGGGACTAAAAGTGACTTATTTTTTTTCAGGGACCAAAAAGGGCATCCGTGTTTTTTCCAGGGACCAAAAAGGGTATTTACTCTAACATTTTTATTAATATGAAGGATAAGGTGGTATGGGAGATTGGAGATGGGACTTTATTGCTTTTCGGAATGATGAATGGGTGTCCTCTTCTATTTGTCTTCAAGATTATGCAATGAGCATTTCTAACAATATACGAGATTGCATGGTTAATAGGTTTGTTGATCAACATGGCTAGTAGGACTTGCCATTATTACATAGCCTGCTTCCCCAAAATGTGGTTGGATTAATTAGAGGTATGCTCCCTCCTTCTTCTAATGATGGGCCAGATTGATCCTTCTGGTTGACTGGAAACTTAACTGGTGTTAATGTTAATAATTGCTATCTTTATTTAACTGAATCTGGTTTTCAGTAATCTGCTATAAATTGTGACATATGGATTAAGCTATGGAAGTGGGTGGGACCACATAGAATACAGATTTTTGGTTGGAAATTATTTCACCAGAGACTCCCTTTGAGGTCATAGGTCCGTGCTGGTCTGACAACGATGGTTTTTGCCCACTGTGTTAACAAGAAGAAGAGACCAACTTATATGCGTTTCAAGATGTGATTTCCCAAACTTCTTGGGAAACACTGTCTTATCATTCTTAAGAAGGTACCAGATATTGTTAAACCCAAGAATTTGAGATACCAAATTGGGATAGGGAATGGTGTACTTCTCGGAAACAGCAGATGTAGACTGGAAGGTAGACATTTCATATATGACTAATTTGCCCAAATTCCTTGGTTCCTTGGCAATGATAGAAGCTAAAAGCTTATAGTCTTTAAGCACGAAGTGAGTGAAGCTTTGGCCCTTATTGATTAAAAAATAAAGTGACAATCTTCCTATACACTGATTCTCACGAGTTTGCTGCTCAAGCTCTTCCATTGCAGCTGCACCAGCACCGCCAGCAGCCTGATAAGTGCTAACAACCATTCGCAATACCTTGGAATATAACTGATGATTGAGAGGCTAAACATGCACAAGGACAGACTAAAGGATACAAATAGATAGGTAAACAGTAATTCATAATCAAGCACACCGAAATTGACAGTACACCTACATTATGATTTTTATCCGATAGGATGAATAGTAAGCAAAAGTAAGGAGTGAAAATTTTCGATTGAATTTCATTCACAATGTACATTGATCAACGAGCAGTTCCCAAATCAAACCAAGTAAACAAAAAAGTTAACAATGATTAATAACTAAACATGTCTCAATTTGCATCATAGGCCTAAATAACAAATTCCAATTCCAACTTCAAACCTTAGCTCGTCGATGAAGAGGAGTAGCGGATATTAAGCAGATGATGGTAGAGCAATTGGGATTCGCGATTAGAGCCCCTTTACCCATTCCAAGCTTAATATTTTCCACGGCCTCAGGATTCACTTCTGGGATCACAAGAGGAACCTTCTCGTCCATCCAGAAAGCGGAGCTATATTATCCACAACAATAGTACCTCGATCAACAGCAATGAGCCCGAACTCTTTGCTGATCGAACCGCCAGCACTGAATTAAGAGAGCAATATCAACGGCTTCGAAGCTCTCGGGGTTGAGTTCCTCGATGACATAATATTTATCTTCGACGCTTAGAAGCGAGCATTTTAATGGAACGGTAAGGGAAATCGCGGTCGGAGAGTACAGAGAGGAACACTTGGCCAACGCCCGGCAACGGCAATAGATGGTCCACTTTCTTGAAGGGACATTCGGACCTTGGTGGGAATAGTGAATGGCCTGGGATTGGATCGGATTAGAGGGGTTGTTGCAGAAAAGAAGTGGCTGGAATTGGATCAGCAACACCCTCAACGGTTTTTTTTGTTATTTCACCTCTGCATTCTGCATTGTATAACACAAAAGTTCGTTGGGACCTTCCTAACATGTGACTTCTGTGAGGAATTTTTTTGAAATTATGTTGGTTCTTTGGGACAGGGATTTTCCAATGTTTTTTCAGGTATAAGGAAGCATCACGCAGTCCCAAGCCTCTCTATATCAGCAGATAGGTACGTTCAGTTGCATTGTAAGAAGTTAAAAGAAAAAAGCACAAAGACATGTAAGAACCAATGAAATATGGAAACCTCCCAATGGCTTCACTTTTATGAAGTCGTTGGGAGATTAGCGTAGAATCAAGTTTTTTTTAAAATGAACTAATTATCCTTAGTGAAATTAGTTGTTAACGGCTTAGTTATCATTATATCACTGGAAAATAAGTCAAATTGATCACTCGTCAAATTGTTGCTATCATATTAGCAAGAAATTTTACTAAAATTAGTTGTCGTTCCCCTAATCTTAATTGTTGTCATTTGATTAATTAGTTAAAGTTGTTACTTGTTAAACTATTGTTATCATTGATATATAATACTTAAATATGAGTTATTTAATAAAACCAATACTACATAATTGTATTTAAAAAGTATAAGAATATCTCATATATTAAAATATAAAAAAAATAAATCAAGAATTTTTTTATTTTTATTTTTATAATAATGAAGGCTAGAAGCCTAAATAAAAGGAATTACAAAAGGGGGGAAATTAATCCCAAACAATCATGGTCAACAAAGGACCTCAAAAAGCTCGAACAAGAATCTAAAATAATAGAATCAGAAATATCCAATTTAGCAAAGGCATCCACAATTCTGTTGAAATCCCTCGAAATAAGAACAAATAAGAACAACCTTGACTTGCCAATTCCTACCAAGCAGCAAGACTGCCCGACTGCAAATCATCATCCATAATCCGCTTAATCACACATTCAGCATCAGATTCCAAAATAACTCTCTTCAAGCCCATATCCCATGCCAAACGCAGCGCTTCTAACACTGCCCACTCCTCAGCTACATCCGATAAACAGATTCCAATCTCCTTCATAAACCCAACAATCCATTTCCCAGACCAATCCCGGATTACACCCAAGAAATTAAAATTTTATATGATCAATATTTCTCCGGTTTTCATTCGGGGGAAAAACCTCATCAGACTTCAGACATGCCCTTATGGATTTACGGGCCTGCTCTGCAATTCTTTTTTAAACGATAAAGCTCAAGTGATGAGCCCATTGGATCACAAACCTGGAATAGAAGTTTAGGATTAATGGGAAATTTTGCGTCTTTCTCCTTTTAAGAAACGAGTTGCATGCATGGCTTGTTCGAATTTTTCATGTTGTATAAATATATAAATGTTTCATGAGATGGACGAAGAAGAATATCTAATTGAAAGAAATGAATTTATTCAGATTGTAAAAGTGGATGTAGCGAGAGATGTCGGCTGTCATCTCGGCCAAGGTTGTGCTAGAGAGCGTGTGGGAGCCGTCAGTGGTGGATGTTAGGATAAATATTTGGGGGTTAAATGTATACTCATTAACTAATTAAAAAATTTTATGAATAATATTTTTTTGGGGGCCATGGCCTTGGGATAAATATTTTTGCCTATAAAAAAATACATTAAATTTTATATTATATTAAATCTAAAAAAAATCCTGAACAATTTTTTTTTTGGGTGGCCATTGTCTCTTCTAAGGTCCGCCACTGGGAGCTGTTGTTGGCGCTGCAACTGTATACCGCTGGCAACCAACAGACGAGTCCCTGTTATGCTAACTTGACTACTCATGGTGGCAAACGCAAGCGCCCTTAATTAGCTTCTTCACACACATATTATCATCGTTAATCAAAATCCATCCTTAATTAATATTTAATTTGATCATGTATGCTTAATCATTATGTTCTGTCAAGTTTTTGTTGTTTTGGCTGCTACTATTATTATTCTGTCAAGTGTTTTGACAGTGTGTGCACGGATGTTTATTGAAAGTTTGTGTTTTCTTATTCCTTGATTAATGTTATGATGGATTGGTCTGAAATAATATAAATATTTTGATGAAATCTGAGTTCAGTATTTAAAGATTTCTTTGTGTTCAATGACAATAAAGTCTTTTGATGAGCTGCAATTAACGACAAAGGCCTGTGATATTACCTTTGTGCAGCATTTCATTTTTTACGGGGATGGAAATAGGGCATGCCTATAACAAGGGTTTAATCTACAACCTGACCTACATAAAATATAGCCTAGCCTATTTAATAAATAAGTTAGGTTATTGTCTGTTGTCAAGCCTATTTAGATCAATAGGTCAAACCTGTTTTCACAAAGCCTGACCTATTTAACGTTTTCTAACTTATGCCATTATATAAATATATAATATCATCTAAACAATTTTATAAATTATATATAAATTTACCAACTCAACCTTAACCCTAACCCTAAGTTTGACATCTCATTATCATTCACACACACTCAAACTGAGCATTCACATCAATCATTCACCCCCTATCTTTTTTCTCTTCAATTACTTGTAATACCCTAAAAATCCTTATCATACTTTAGTAAAATATACCTATTGAAAATAGGTGAATATGATGTCTCAAATATTGGAAGGGATTTATCTTAATTTTCTAGGGCAATTTCTATGGAAATTGGAGGAATTAAAGTACTAAAAAGCCCTAAATGAATCTATGAGCCATAAAATACTGTGATAAATCCTAAGAGGCAATAAAATAATTATTAAAAATTAGGAAGTATGTTGTCTCTAATTTAGAGAATTTTTGGGATTATTTTCCTTGGAAAATAATGAGGCAAAAATAAATATAATTTTGGGGATCATAATTGACCCCATAATTTTTAATATTTTACATGGAGTATAAATTATCAATGTCAGTCCAATAGTTGTGAGATAATAATTAATCTCAATTAAGAAAATTGTCAACAATTAGTAAGCAATTAATTAAATAATTATTGGCTAATTGTTTAAGAGTGGATCAAGGGAAATGATCGAAGTTAATTATGTGCAAACCCTAATTGAGGATTAGTGACCAATAGGGATGAGGATTAGCATAAGAATAAATTGCTAATCAATGAAGTTTGATTAAGAAGCATATAATATGAATTATATTAATGCTTAAAGCCTAATTAACTAATGGAGTAATTATCTATCTAATTAACCAATGGGATAATTGCTTAGTTAGATAATTAAAATATAAGTTAATTATATTAGAAATGTGTTGAAAAGTCTAATTGGAAGGAGCTAGCCGAATTGAAGAATGGAAGAATTGGAGATTGAAGTAGTAAACTTGTTGCATAAGGGTTGAAAAGTCAAGAGGTGAAACTATCCAATGAGAGCACTTGATACAATGATATTTATGCAAGTGGGAAAAACATTGACTTAGCCAAGAAGTAGTCTTCATTTTCGAAAATAAGAAGAAGAAATGGGTGGAGAAATTGTGTGGAAAAGTCAAACAAAAATATTAGCCAATGGAAACATAAAGCATGGGATAATTGAAGCAACATCTTTTGGCCATGCAATTCGAAAGAAATGAAGAGGAAAGGAGAGAGAAAAGTGCAAGTGTGAAAGCAAATACAAGTGGGAATAAAAGAATGATATAAAGGAAGATATTTGGTAAAAAGCAAGTAGGATAAAGGAGTACCAATGGAAAATAAATCCTATCTTGAAAACCATGAACTAGGTTGCTAACAACTGGACATATTATGAATCAGTGGATTTTTGTCCCAAAGTTGACGTTAGCCGAAGTAATTTCCGTAACCGACGATGTTTATCCGAAAATGTTCAGCAGGCTAGGAAATACCCTTAATGGGATCAAAAATTTAGTTAACCCAGATACTTTTAAAGAGGAAGTTTAGATCTTCAGGGAGTTGCTAAGGAATTTCTGAGATTCTTCAAGATTACGCGATTAGAACACCGAACAGGAGACTTTATCGGTAGAATGTTCATAAAGCAAGAATGCATGACATGGGATGATGTCATTTTGTTGAATTTGGGGGAGGGGGAGGTCGGCATGTGCAGCTAGTGGAGGAGATTGAAGATGAGCGAAAACCCTAGAATTTGTGGTTGTGGTTGAAGGAGAAGTTTGGAGAAAATTACCAAGTTGGCCACACATTTTCCCTATAAATAGGACCTCCATCTTCACTTCTTTTCTCACAATTTAAGAGCAAGTTTCGAAATATAGAGAGAGGTTAGAGAGAAGGAGGAGCCCGGAGGAAGAAGCAGCGAAGCTCTGGGTAATTTCTTCGGTCCCTAGTCTTAAGTTCTAGTTTTAGTTCGGTAGTTCTTGAAGTTCTAGGGTAAATGTTAGTTTGATCTTTAATCTTCCAATATATTGTAGATATCATGTTTTAGGGTTAAATATGATATATATTTTGAAAATTATATTGGAGAATGAGTTATGTCAAAATTTTGGAAGATTAGAGTCAAAGTAGCGAAGCTCTGGCGAAATTCCGCCGATTAGGGGGTCAGGGGTAAAATAGTCATTTATGACTAAAATGTCCGTCATAATGTTTGATCATTAATAAATGCGCTATTGTCCTTATAGGATATCCCTGATTACATCCTGACCAACCGTCGTACCGAAATTCCGTCAACGAAAGTACGTTCGCGTACTGTAACACTAACTCTAATATCTCTGGTATGCGTATGTGTGTTGTATGCGTGTTGGTGGTATGTTGTTTGAATACATAGTGTTGTTAGAGAATGACTGAACATATGCATGCGCTGGGAGCGGTACATCTGTATTCGCTGGGAGCGGTATATCCTGTTTCGCTGGGAGCGGTACATTTGCATTCGCTGGGAGTGGTACATTTACATTGGTTAGGAGTGATTGATTCATTTGTTGTGCTTATATATTGTATATGTATATATGAGGTTAACCGTTACCTGGGGTCCGGTGCATTGGACCTCAGCTCTTAACATAGCGTCAGGATCAGGAGAACCGAGGCCGGAAGAAAAGGGAAAGCAACACGATTAAAGACCCGGCAGGAGATTTCTTTTTGATGTACTTACTTTTGATCACACTAGGATGAATGTACCGTTATGATGTTACACTACGGTTGAAAGTTTGAATATATTTCAGTTACTCTTATCCTCTGTTGCTCTACTCTGATGAAAAAAAAAAATTATACTGCTTTTAAAAATGGGATGTTACATTACTCGAGTTGACAATGATAACTCATTCTCTCACTCTTGATTTGTGTCATCCACTAAAGCATAATAATTGATAAGAGTTTTTTTTAGTGCCAAATAAAATATTATAATCTTAGTAGGAGGAGTTTATCCCCATTTATTTGGGAAAAGTAAAGGATAAAATCTAGTTTTACACACTACTTATTATGCTTGATCAATTTCAGAAAATATATCATTAGTCAACAAACGATTAGATTTTCTTATTCGTACTTACTTAAACAATTATTGTTACTTGGCATTCTTTTCTTTTCCTTACAAAAAGCTGTAATACCCTAAAAATCACACTTAGGGTAAATATCAAAAATTGGGAAATGTACTTATTGAAAATAGGTGAATATGAGGTCTCAAACACCTTGTATTGAGGTTACCTTGTTGTTAGGATAATTTCCCTTGAAATTAGATAATTTGCAATTAGGTCCCTAAAACGTTTGAAGATTTGCAAATAGGTCCCTAAACACATTATGGGTTATAAATACCCTGTGAAAGCTATAAAAGAAGCAAGTAAAAATCTATTTGAAATAGGGAAGGATATTGTCCCTAATTTAGGTAATTTATTAAATTACAAACTTGGAGAAATTGAAGAAGAATGCTCAAAAAGTATTGAAAAGACCAAAAGGCCCCTGTAAACTCTAAAATTATGCAGGAGTCATGGAATTCTAATGTTAATACAAAATTTTGAAGATAAAGAGCTATCTTAACTAAGGAAATTAACCACAAGTGATAAGAAGGTAATTAGATGATCACTGGCTAATTACTTAAGTATAAACGAAGGAAATTCAGAGATAATTATGTAAAACCCTAAAATTAGTGGTTTTTGGCCAAGAATTAGTAAAGACATATTTGCTAATTAATTGGAAATTTTGGAGAAAAATAGTTGAGTTTAGGTATTTTTAAGCCTAAATGTAAGAATGGACCAATGGGAAAATTCTGTAAAAATTATGTAAAAATAATTATTTAATTAATTAAATAATTAATCAAATAAAAAAGAAATTAAAAAAAAATGGGCAGAAAAAAAAAGAAAAGAAAATGTATTAGAATAATATAAAAGAGTTTCAAAAATAATAAACTCTATTAAAAATAATAAATGGTGAATAGTAATTCAAAAATTAGGAAACGGATCCTATCTAGTGATCCAGGAATGGGATTTCCAAAGTCAGGGTAGAATATTGATCAGTGGAATTTTATCTTCCGTTAGACTCTTCCCGAAGTTAATTCTGAGTCCGATTGTGCATTTTCCTAATAAGACGAAATAGGGAAAAATGCAAATAGGCATATTTTTGGATATAAAGAAAATAAATTCTAACTCAACATCTAGGAATGAGTTTGAATTTATCTGGACATATTTGGAATCAGTGAATTTTTCTGAAGAAGTTGATGATTCCAGAAATGCGTTTTGAAACCGGACACGTTCGGACACGTTCGGACACGTTTTTCGAGAAAACTTCAACTGGACTGTTGGAACCCTGTAAAAGACCGAAATCAAAGTTAAATTAGATATTATTAATGAGAAAGAGAAGATCTTCAAAGTTATGAATTCAGAATTTTGAGATTACGCGATTCGGGTACCGATCGGGGAACTTTTCGGGCCGGAGGCAAAAAGCAAAAATGGTTTGATGACTCATCTTTGCTTGGAGGAGGGGCTGCACGTTTTTGAAGCTTTCCATGGCTGCAAATCATCCACCAAAACCCCTAATTTCCATGGTTGAAAATGAAGGTTGAAATATGGAAAAAGACTATTATGCCCTTACAACTTCTTCTATAAATAGCAAGCAACTCCTTTGAAATTCTTCACACCAAAATCCTCTTGTGGATTTCGAAATAGAGAGAGGATTTTAGAGAGAGAAGCTCTGGGGAAAATTGCAGCGAAGCTCTGGGTAAGTTTTTCGGTACCGAGCTTTAAGCTTTCGTAGTTTTTCGGTAGTTAGAGTAGAAATGCTATATTAGTCTTTAATCTTCCAAGTATGATTAGATATCATATAATAGGGGTATTTTAGTCATGAATTTCGAAAATATTGGTGAGGGTGAAGTTCTGGCAAAATTCTGGAAGATTAGAGTTAAAATAGCGAAGCTCTGGCGAAATTCCGCCAATAGGGGCATTAGGGGCAAAATGGTAATTTTTACCTAAAATGCCTGTTATGATGTAAATCATTAATTAATATGATTTATATTTCGAAAATGATATTGGAGTAAGAGTTATGTTGAAGTTTTGGAAAATTAAAGTCAAAGTAACGAAGTGCTGGCGAAATTCCGCCAAATTAGGGGTATAGGGGCAAAATGGTAATTTTTACCTAAAATGCCAGTTATAATGCCAAATCACTAATGAAAGTGATATTACCCTTATAGGATATCGAAACTCGATTTGTCTGCCGTTACGCCCCCGACGTGCCACCGTTGGACGTTTCGCAGCTTTCCGTAAAAAGTACGATTTCCGACTAAGTACCGTCACCGTCAACGAAGGTACGTTCGCATACCGGTAACCTTAACTCGATGTTTATTGTATGCATGTGTGTATATTGTCTCGTACTCCGATCAGATCTTGTAGTTCCGTCATGCCAATTTTCTCGTCATGCCTGTACTCGACCGTATCTTGTTGTTCGTCATGCCTATTGTCTGTCATGCCTCTACTCCGATTGTACTATTTTCTGTACTCCGATTGTACTATTGTCTGTACTCCGATTGTACTATTGTTCTGTACTTTGACTGTACTATTGTCTGTACATCCGACTGTACTATTGTCTGTACTCCGATTGTACTGTTGTCTATCATCCGACTGTATGATTGTCCGTCATCGGACTGTATCGTTATTGCTATACATATCTGATATGTATACCCTATGTCTGACCGTAGTAAATGTTTCCAAAAGTCTAAGAATGTCTGTTGTACATATATGATGTATGTAATCATGAGGTTAACCGTTACCCGGGTTCGATGCATGGACTCCGGCTCTTAACTTAGCTTCGTGGTCGGGTGGACCGAGGATCGAGGAGAAGGACAAGCAGCACGCCTAGAAGTCGCGGCTGAAGACTTCTTTCTGTATTAGTTTTGAAACACTCTTGTACCGCTGTTTAAACAGCAAGACATGCTACCATGGGTATTTTAATATATATATCAGTTACTCAATCACTCCGGTGCTTTACTCTGATGTTTACAAATGATGTTTGAAAAAAAAAATTATACTGCTTGTGAAAACGGAATGTTACAAAAGCCTTTATATTATGACGACAATGGACATTAATCTTTTAAAATATAACTAATTGTAAATAGATTTGAAGAGGTATATATAAATTTGGAGATATACGCTTTAAAAGCTATTAAATTAGAGGCTCATCTTCATGCCTAAAAAATGCTCATATCCAAAATCAAACTTTAAATCTTTATTGCAAGACTAGGCTTATTTAGGTAAGGCCTAGCCTATTTTCAACCCTATTTTAGAAGATGGGCCATATTTTGCAAGATATATTTAATTAAACAAAATAAATCAGTATATCCAATAAATTCCATTGTTAAAGAAAGAACTGGTGCAGAAAGTCTAATACCATTAGAATTTATTTATATAATTCATTGATTCCCTTTTACTTTTTAACTTGTGCTAAAAACGTTTCTCTGCTAGGGTAGATGATGTTCCTTTGTAATTAAAAAAGAATGTTCCTTTTATTACCTTTGCATTTCCTTTGTGATTTATTTACAAAAAGAATTCCTTTGTAACTAAAAGAAATAATGAGTTCCGTACGTGTCTTCTATAATGTTCAAAATAATACTATCTCAGTCGGACGTCGTGATAGTGAGAAAGCTACCGATAGAAAGAGTGTGCACACTGTTAGATTGATCAATACTGGAACCACTTCCGATGGAGGAGAGGGAAAATCCAATGAAGAAGATGATCTGTTAGGAAGGAACATCAAGAAAATGCCAACTGGAGTATCAATGAAAGAGAAGGGAAATAACGAAGAACATGGGACGAAGCATTCAGACGTGACGATGGAGGATGTCTATCGGAATAGGGACCAAATGTCCAACTTTCTCAGCCGAAACAGAGTATGAAGAGCCCGCCCAAAAGCCAGATTTCATACAAAGCAAAGCTCTTGGGTGACAAGGAAAAAGCTTTTGATAAGAGCTTTGATGAGCAGATGAATGAATGGTTCGAGGAGGAGGAATAATAGCCAGAGGGAGAGGTTGGGTTCAATCCCTTGCTTGAACATTTCAAATTAAAAACTGAAGGAATTGTGCAGAACCTAGAAAGATCCTCTTATACTGACAGTTTTGGGAAAGAAAACTAACCTGCATATGATGAAAGACAGAGTCAAGTGACTTATCAGATCAGACAACTTTGAACTTATTGACCTACCTCATTGTCTTTAGGACAGCTAAAAAATCCTTGTATACCAAGCTCCTTTTTTATGGTTCCTGGCTAGTACCTTGATGTTCAGAGATGAGGTCCAAATTTCAATCCCTATTGCAACGAGGTAAGAAAGGTATCTGTTTGGATAAGGGTCCCACTCTCCCAATCCAAGGACAAACAGAACCCTAACAAGAAAAAGGGGCCTGAAACACAATGGAGAAAGAAAGAACCCGAGAGAATTTCCATAAATGGCGGTGATGTCAAGATTCTTATTCTCAATGAGACCCGTGTCATTGTTAAGAGGGATGATAGATTAATCAGAAGGCTGGGTTTTAATACTTGGATGAGGTTGGAAGCCACAGCCCACAGGGTATGCATTATGTATTTGGGTTATGTGGAATGTTGAAGAACTCTCGCAACACTATATTTCTTCCTCAACCCAAGCTATTCATGTCAAGGTGGTGGTGCCCAATAACCAGGAGGAGTTTATCCTTTCTTGTATCTATGCAGAACCAAATTGCGGTCCGGGTTTCTCTCACATGCATTTTTCTCATCATCCCCCATCCTCACCGTTAAAATCTTGATCCAAGGGCCCAGAAATTTTTTGGAAAAAACCGCATGCGGTGCGCATACCGCATGCGGTATTTTCCAAAAAATTTCTGGGTCATTGGATCAAGATTTTAACGGTGAGGATGCGGCTGTGAGAGATGGGCAGAAAATCTGCCAATGAGAGAATCCCCTTCCCCAAATTGCACCCTTCGCCAAGCCCTATGGAATGAATTGAATGAATTTAGTGGTTCGGTCAATCTCCCTCGGATTGTGATAGGCGATTTTAATGGCTACTTGTACAGTGATGACAAAAGAGGTGGCTCGAGCCCAAATATTAGATCCATGTGGCAATTTAAAGAATGTATTTTACAAGAATAAAATAAAGTTTCTTTCATTATCATTTTCTCATCTTCTCTCATAATCTTTAAATTATGTCCGTCCAATCAATCTTAAAAGTCACAATACTATTTGAAATAGAGATAGTTGGAGAAAGATTCTCTTGGAAACGTGACCTACTCGAAGAAAAGCTTGACGGGCTTTCACGAACTCTTAATGGAATCGTTTACACCCCTCACAAGGTGCATCACTTGAGCAAATTGGACAAGACCTTGGCCAATTTTGCTAAAGACCTCACCTTCACCATCTTATCACCGACCGAAACCACCTTTCCCTTGCCAAGTAGCCTGGTTTTTAGAAGAAGGTTTTGGGGATGTGGTGAAGCAATCTTAGAGCACAGGACATTGGAATGATAAAGTCATTAATTTTGCCAAGATGGCGGGATAGTGGAATAAAAGAAAAGTGGCCTGAATGAAAAGAAGAAGAACATTTTTCAAAGGATTGGAGGCATTGAAAGAGCAAGTGTGAGACGTGATAATCAGTATCTAGTTCAAATAGAAAACGAATTATGGAAGGAATACATTGGTATTTTTGACTAGTAGTGAGCCGAAGCATGGGTATGCATCTAATAGGGAATTTGGAAAAATACCTTGGTATTCCTCTCACCTTTGCTCTGATTCTGGAGAAGACAAAAAAAGCTATCAGGGTGGAAGCGTGTATGTTTAAACCTAGCAGGAAGAGTAACTTATAAAAGTAGTTATATTTGCTTTACCATCCTATCATATGCAAACGATGTTATTATCAAAAGGAATTCTGCGGGATCTTGAGAAGAAGAGCAGGAGTTTCCTATGGGGTGAGAATGATTATCAGAAAAAATTACATCTCATTTCTTGGGATCATATTTCAAAAGACAAGAGAGATGGCGGGCTAGGAATATGTGACACGTGTAAACAAAATGAAGCCTTTATTATGAAGCTTTGCTGGCACCTCCTAAACAATAAGGAAGCGTTATGGGTCCGTGTCCTCAAGGAAACATATATGGGATCAAGTGAATGTGATAGTGGCTCAGAGGGATGCATCATTTACTTGGAGGGGAATTTGTTATGTTTGGGAGAAATTCCAAAGAGGGGTGGGCGTCAAAATTGGGAATGGTGCCTTGGCCTCCTTTTGGTATGACAACTAGTCTGAGTTGAATAGGCCGTTGATTGAGCTAATTTTGGGTTTTGAGGCTTTTGTGAATAGAAATGAAAAGGTTCAGCAGTATGTTAACCTTTGGGGTGAGTGGGACATAGTCAAACTGGGCAGGTAGTTCCAAATTCATATTATCGAGCGAATTATGTGTGCATACCCTCCTTGTTAGGAGAGAGGAGAGGATAAATACTTTTGGAAGCCATCTTCTGACGGATGTTTTCCTGTTAGTTCTGCATATCACTTTCTTTTTGCAGGTTCTCAAAGTTCGACCAAACCATTTTGGAAGATGCTGTGGAGATGGGCAGTCCCTGAGAAGATTAAATCATTCATGTGGCTTGTTGCACGTGGGATAGCGCACACAGCGTAGCTAAGAGTTCGAGGGGCTTGGCAGATCATGCAGACTGTCCTTTTAGTTGCAACCAGGACAAAGATTCAATGCACCTATTGAGGGATTGCGCCAACGCTCGAGAAAGGTGGATTTCCATAGTCAACCCGGCCTTGTGGGATAAGTTTTCTACGTTACAGGGTTCGGAGTAGATACAATGGAACCTCAAGCATGAAGAGGGCAAGAACTTCACAAAGAAGATCAACTGGGCAACGCTGTTTGGATACGTATGTTGGGACATTTAGATGGCTGGATGCAAGAAGCCATTTGGGGAAGACCCAGAGTCTGACTACCAGAATACCCACTCTAGCCTATTTCGAGCTAGTTGGGATATGGATTTGACCTCTCATTGCCAGTTCTATACCCATTCAGTTCATGAAGGTGGAGGAGATATTGTAAGAAGGCTTGGATTTATCACTCTGGAGATCGATGGCTCTGTTTTATAACCATGTCAAAGTGGATGTGCAAGAGCTATTCGGGGAGAGTAAGGAAGCTGGATTTGTGGCTACATGTGTAAGCTTACTCAAGTCCCTCCCATGGTGATAGAAATTATTGCAATCATCCAAGGACTACATGTTAGTATTTATAATTTTTGCAAGGGTGTGTGATCATTTCACTATTTATTACTAATCAGCTACGTAAAAAATTTTCTATATTTATATCCTCCAGCTAACTTTTTTATAACTAGCCAAAATTATCACAAAAAACAATAAAATGTTACATGAAAATGGCCTCCCATTACACTCTAATGAGCATGGGTAGAAAGAGAAGAAATATTTTAGACTAATTTATAATTTTTGAAAGCGAAGGATAAATATACACAGCCTTAATTTATAAGTAGAGAAACTGCAGTTTCCAAGACGTACAAATCAAATGACAACGATCTTACCATTACTTTCAAGCTCACCCTCTTATTGAATACAATATATCAATTCGTATTAAAAAAAGTGCTGTCCAAACAACAAGAAAAACAGTCCCACCCTCTCTATTTTCCACAAAGTAAAAGGGAAACTAGAAGTCATTTAACTAATAACTAAGGAAATTATCAAGGATTTTACGTGAAATTGATTGATAGTTAGAATAATGATTTCAAATGTTATGAGTGATAGAAGGAACATAATCTTCAGATTGACAGCTGCAAAACCATGAACTGCACAAAAGAGAATGCATTAAGCCATTAACTGTAGTAACATGGATTACCAAGTTATCAATATTTCTTTTAAAACGCTTTTCACAGGAAACTAACTGAATGCATGAAAATTAACCAAATCCACAATCACGTAAAACAAAGGCCTGCCTTTGTTTTAAGAGCTCTCAGAAGCAATTTAAACATAAGAGGTGGTGTACCATATAAGAACTCTCAAGATATATTATACAAAGAAGCAATTTAAATGCAATAAGCAATGGTATTGCAAGTTGCAACAACAGCTTGGCATGTTGCCCACTGTCACAAAATATTAAATAAGAATTTTCTATGCTAATCTTAAATAATGAAAAGAAAAAGATTTTCCACTGGAAAATTATTAGATAGATAAGGAAGAGCTGATAACCCCATTTTGAAAAGCCCAAGGCAGCAAATTACAATATTAGATTTCATGATTTGTAAGCCATATTGCCCAATATCTATAAATTAAAAAAGAGAGAGAGAGAGAGAGAGTTGAACTTGTAATAAAGATAACAATTACATACATGAAAGATCCATGGTGGAAAAATATATTATCCTGCATATTAAGGTTGAATTTAGTAACTAATAATCATTGTCTTCTTAGAATCCAGTATTTTTTGGCTTCTTCAGTAATAAAGAGTTTCTATACTTTGTCAATGACAGAACTTCCAAAGAAAACTATAAACTCCCATGATTTCACACACTTTTTCCATTCTTCACTTGCAAAGACCATGATTTTAACAAATTTAACACTAATGCCATGGTAGTGTTCTTGATCATCCTTACACTAAATTGTTTCTAAAATTATGGACTGTGTAGGTTTATATATGATTTCCAGGGTAGGGTTCTGAATATTTGATTGAATCCTATAGTCAATTCAAATATTATTTACAGTTTGAGGCACACATAACAACTAGAACCACCTTAGGAATCTTTATAATCACTTAACCCCAAAGGTCGTAGGACCAACTCCGACAATGCCACTAGATCATGTTGGTAGCTTTGCAATGAGCAGACATAATTTCAATTCCAATTGAAGCAAAAGCTTTCACTTTGGTTATCTTGGTCTAACAATTACTGTACTTTTATAATTTTTTTTTTTTTTTAAAAAAAGATTCATTTGGAGCAACGGTAATGTTTGTTGCCATGTAGAGCCAAGAAATCAAACCAAGCCTACCGGGTCGGCCCTTTTAAGCTCTGGCCCTTCAATGGCCGGGTTTATAAAATGGAGCCTCCAAATGAAGTCGGGCCTAAAAGGACCAGCCCTATAGGGCCGAGGGCTAAAAAAGGCCAACCCTAATAGGCCCTTTTTTTTAAAACTTGCCTAGTTGGCAAATGCCCATTTGCCCTGCTGACCGAGTTTGACCGTAAATGGAGCTACTTGCTTGCCCCGTTGCCAAGCACTCACTTACTCAATCACTCTCATAGTATCATTTATTTTTGTCATTCACTTCACGCCTCTCACCTCTGTCTCGCTATCTTGGCCTCGCGCACACACAGTCACAAATCAGTGCATCACCATCAGTGCTTCACTTCTTCAGTTTGCGAATTCCGCCACCTTGACGATCGATGGACTATTCCTCGAGCCTTCCGATCTTTTCCGAAGATTCCTCACAGTCGCTTATCTATCCTCAAACCCTTCCCTGCCAGCCTACTGAGCTTTTCCTACTGCCTCAAAGAAATGTCTTATGGATGTATTCATGATGCGAAAGAAGAAATTCTTGATATTTTTATCCATGAAGTAGAGCCTACTACTCGAAGTGAAGCACGATCAAATGTTTTTGAAATTGATGATAGTGATGAAGAAGATGAAAATGATAGTCATCATACTCTTGTTGTTTACTGGTAAGCTTCTTATGTTTTGTGTGAGTTATTGATGAACAATAGCTTACTTTTGATTATGAATTAATTATTGTATTTGTTTGTTGCATGATACGCGTTGTCTAGACCTTAATGTCGACAACATTTATTTGATAAATTAGATCTGTAATTGTTGTAATTTATTAATTATATTTCTTGGAACAAAAAATGCAAGAAAAATAGTTATACTTTAGAAAAATAGCTTCCAGCCTTGTAGGGCCGCCTTGGCCTGCATGCTCTCGGACCAGGCCTTGAAAAACATATATTCTTCTTACCGCGGGCCTAAAAGGACCGGTCCTTTTAGGCCCTGCTCTATTGCCATGTGACTAAAGGGTCACGAGTTCAAATCTTAGAAACTGCCTCTCCAATTGTGTGGGTAAGGCTGCGTACATCTGATCCTCTCTAGAACCCATTTAGTGAGAGCCTTGTCCACTAGCCGCCCTCTGGTTTTTTTTTAATCATCAGGTTTCTATTCTTCTTCTTCTAAGTGAATCATTAACCGACTATATGTTCCATAATGTAAAAGCTTCCCCTCCCTTCTTCATATTTTAAATTGTGTCACATGTTCTTCCCCAACCTCCCATCATACGACCAAGAAAAGAAAGTTAAGTAAAGGGAGTACAAAAGGAATAACACATCAGAAGTTGCAGACACGGAAAATAATACAGCACAAACTAAGTGTTTTATTATTTCAAATCTTATAAGAAGTAAAATCGCTAGCCACACTTCTTGTTTTTTTTTTTTTTTTTTTGTATTTTGGAGAGGAAAAGTTGGGAATTAACACTAATAACATTTCCCCAGCCACAAAACTCAGGAATAAGGTTGCTATGATTACTGTATAGAACTTGTTTATTCTTAAAACAACAGTAGAATCTCTTACAGAGATAGGCATCACAGACATTCTTGATCTGTACTATATTTGCTTTCAGAACCAATAAAACATTGTTATTTTACGGCTTACAATTCTATACTATGGCAGATATGAACCAGTTTCAATCCTCATCTTAATGAAAAGCACCCAGAGCTAATTAATACGGTGACATCTGCATTGTTTAAACAGAATTTCAATGGTTTGGAATTAATCAGTGCTGGGATATATGTGTCACATGATATCAGCTTTGGTAGAGATGTTAAACAGCTTTAATCCAATAAGAAGGAGAACACAAGTGTGAATCTTAAACGATCTACTTGTTGGAAGACTCAGAAGTCTGATTATACCCCCACCAAATAAAGAAAAAGGAATTGATATACGTCAGATGATAATTGGAAAGGGAAAGAAAGAGAGAGGATTCAATTATATGGGAACCATTTGAGCATGCTCGGCCTCGTCTATACTAAATTTTACACAGTAAATTTAGAAGGTACAAATCCACCAAATCCAGTAATAACCCGCAAGAAAGGTGGAGAAGATACTGAATTCCGATTGTTTTTTTTTTTTTTTGTTGGTTAAGGCGCACTCTAAAGTATTTTTGTAGTGCACACTGCATCTTAAATTTTTTTTTTTTAAACCTAAAAGAAGTATTTTTTCAAATGCGTTTACTATCAAACTATTATTATTATTTTAATGCATCCAACATAAATTTTTTTAGTTGTATCTAATACCCTAAATTATCTAAATGTTTAAGAAAAAAATTGTACAAAAAAGTCCTCATGGGTTATGGACACCCCTAAAAAAATACTTCAGGGTGTTGGGGTCAACCACAAAATAATTTAGGACATTGGATGCATCTAAAAACAAAAGTTATTAAAACAACCGATCATTGAACCAGTCAGAATACTGAGTCAGCAAGTTAGACTGGAGTTAAACAAAAGCTAATTCAGGACCAAACCGATGAGAAAGTAAATATTCAGGATTATTAATATAAAATTATTAAAAAAAAATTAAAACGGGTTGGTGCTTGACTAGATCGGCTTACTAACTGGTTCGCCCATTTTTGGGCCAAGCTAGATAGTCCAGGTTTCAAGCTAGATAGTCCAGGTTTAATTACATTGTAAAAACTACTTGCGGGTGCAAGGACGATGCACCACCCCTCATCCTTGGGTTCAACTGGCAAAGGGGTTGGACTTCCTCACCTTAAGGGAGGGGGTTCGATCCCTGCGTTGGTCAAGGCGCTGGGAGAGGCATTCTAGGGGTCTAGGAAGCAGTGGAAACACTGGTAGAGGTAGAGGCATGTGTACTCTCAGTCCAGTATGCCCTGTGGACTGGGCTCCAAGCGCCCTGCCCTTGGATTGTGGGTGAGCCCAACCCCTTTCCTAAAATTTTTTTAGCAAAAAAAAAAAAAGGGACGATGCACCTCAAATTTTTTTTTTTTTAAGGACAAAAAAAGAATTATCTCACCTGAACTTGATCCACAGCTTGATCAAATTGCTGTACCACCATGATGACTATGCCACACCTGATCCCTACCAAAAGGAACGATTCTGGGTCTCAAAAGCCCAAAATTTCCCTCCTCCACGTGTACCCCCTAGCGTGTCCCCGACACAAGGCCCTTCTGTTCCCACCTGTCCCTCTACCCCTCTACACACGCATCCTCTTCCTTTTCCGCTTTAACCGCTCTTCCCTTCCTTCCTCCAAAAACCTCCACCTCCTCGATCATGGCTGATACTTTCGCAACCTCAGTCCACAATCACAGACCCCAACCTCCTCATCCCCATAACTCATCCACATTTCTCCAAAGACTTCAACATCACGCTCCCAACTCCGTCCAACTCATCGGACTCTTGACACTTCTAATCACCGGATCCGTCTTGCTCCTCCTTACTGGCCTAACCGTCGCCGGCACCGTTCTTGGTTTGATCTTCTTCGCGCCGTTGATTATAGTATCGAGTCCGATATGGTTTCCCGTCGGAACCGTTCTGTTCATGGTTGTCGCGGGGTTCTTGTCAATGTGCGGATTTGGGGTCGTCTTTGTGGCTGTGCTCTCGTGGATGTACCGATACTTCTGGGGGATGAACCCGCCCGGTTCGGACCGGATCGACTATATTTTCTTCCATAACATATCAAATGTTATTTTCTATAAAATCTAATGATAAAAAAACACAAAAAAAATATTTGGATAGTGCCACAAAATTAGAGTAATGTATTAATTTCTCCATTTCCAGATAAATCAACACCCAAACAAATAAGACCATTGTTTGTCATCCATCTCAGCAATTTTATGGTCGAGGTTGTCGCCTACCCAGCGAGTCCAATCCCAACCGAAGAAATTGGTTCTTCTCGCAACCACATAGGTTGTTTGTCCCTTTATGTTAAGAGGGATAAGATATTTTTTTTTATTTTTTGATATATTTTTTTTATTTAGATTACAATTATATGTTGCTATCTATAAATTTTTTTGCATAAAATATCTCAAATTAATTATTTTCTAGTTCTGCGCACATAAATATTTGTCTTATAACCAATTTCCTGGAAACTAATTAATTTGAGATATTAGGTAAACAAAAATTCAAAAAGTAAAATATAATTTTAATCTAAATAAATAAAATAAATTGTGCTTGTCCCTCTAATTAAAAAGACAAGCATATAAAAAGCACATTAAGACAAGCACCTAATGTGAACCACATTCTTCTCACCTTTGGAACAATTTCCCTCCCAACAGAAAACTTGCATTTGAGCAATCTCAGAAGAAGAGCATGAAGTCTGCCCTCTGGTCTTAGACAGCATATATATATATATATATATATATATATATATATATATATATATATATATATATATATATATATATATATATATATAGTTACAGTGTAGAACACAGATGTCCAAATTACATGTATGGGCTGGTGATTTGATATTGGATCTAGGGTCTCCACCTGGGTGCATATGTGGAAGCACACAGACGGAGATGGGATCACTGAACACAACCAGGCTCTTAGCCGAGGGCGTGGGGTGTGTGCTCAGTGTAACGGTAGGTAAATAGTCTAGGTTAGAGCGTGTGTACCTTAGGCTGTTGACCGTGTATTTATATAACTTACCTGGAGCGGCTTTGGCGTGATTCCTGGCCCATAATCCGAACTGTCTATCCTTATGCGGAGGTGCTCCTATATTTCCGGGGTAGTTGAGATATTCTAGGATTGCGGATATGACGAATCTGACACGCCTACCCATGGTTGGACCTTAGTGTGATTGGGCCTTATCTGGATCCGTAACATATATATATATATATATATATATATATATATCAAATCTCGAGCAGATCCAGAAAATTATTGAAGGGGGCATCATTGGTGGGGGGATTCAGGGGTTCGGGGGCAGCGCCCCCAAGTTTTTTTTTTTAAAGAAAGTTTTAAATGCATTAAAAAACAAAATAATATAAACAATAAAAAAATATTAAAAAAATATACATGAAATCAAGTGAATACTAATTATATAATAAGAGAGGCAATTATTTTACAAACCTGCCATTTAGAAAAGCAAGACTAAACGCCGTTAGAAATGTAGCTACATAAATTATCATGAAGGGTGAGCATTCAATAAGTTTAAATATATCCGAACAAAATAATAATAATAAGTTTAAATATATATATATATATATATTTTAATAAAAATAATATATTACAATAAAAATAATTACAATGTCATTCTTCTAAAGCCTTATTTTTTGGAATTCCATCATAATTGTCTTATTATCAATGTTATGAAATACATCTTTTTCAATATAAGGTACTAAACAATCATTAAACCATTCACTCCCATCTGATTACAAAGTGTAGCTTTGATGCATTAAGGGTAGGCACTTAATTTAAGGACGGACAATTATTCAAATATGTATTAATTTTTAAAAAAAAAAAAAAAATCATCAATTCAAGGGTGGACACTTGCCCCCCAATCAACAACCTAGGTCCGCCTATGTATCACACCAGTCTTTCCTTGAAATCCCTTACAAGGAATTGACTCCTTTATTATGAATGGAAAGATTGTAAAAAAACATTTGAGGTGGTTTGGACATGTTCATAAACCACTATTGGGTGTGCTGGTATAGAAGGTCAATCAAGTAGTATAGAAATTTTAAAAAGAGGTGGAAAAAGATTGAAGCCAACACTCAATACAGTTATAAATCTGAACATTTTGGTTATTAATTTATACAAATATCTAACTTTTGATGGAGCATAATAGTGTTATGTGATCCGTATGGCTGATCTTTTTAAGTGAGGTAAGACTTTGTTGATCGGTGGTAAATGGGAAAAGCTATTGCTTATTTGAATCTTTCAATTCTCAAATAAGCTAGATTAAAATTATATACAAGTAAGAATCCGCAATTGAACACCAGATCGATGTCGTATGCCAAAACAAACTTGCAACCAACCTGTTCTCATCCGATCACAAAAAGCACCAATCGCATTTGTATATACAAATTACAGGACGAGGGTAAATTCAACTTCCACATCATTATCTGTATGGTGATTTCTCCTTGCGTCTTTTATGAGTTGATTAATTTTTTACCTCAATTAATTATTTAAATTTAAAAGAAATTGGAAGTGAGCATCATGTGAAAGCTCATGTCTTCATATTAGGGCATGTTTGGTACACGGATTCGATGGGAAGGGAAATGAAGATTAGCAAGTTTCCTTGTTTGTTACACTTTTTATATGAAATCTTTTCATGTCTTAATGTTGCTGATTCCTTTTCTTTTGCTATACTTATTTACATCCTTGACCCACCAATGGCAAATTCGTATTTTGCTCTTCACTCATTTACATTTTTAGTCTACTAATAGAAATTTTCATCTTGTCCTCTCTAGGCCATAAAATATTATCTCCAAAAATATTTAGGTCTAAATTTATTCCCAACTATTTGTCCTTAATTTTTGGAAAAATATGCCTTCATTCCAAAATATTACTTTTAACATTTATCTAGGTCAAATTTCCCATAATTAATTCCATGTAATATTCTTAATTCCAAATCTTCAAATTTGGGATGTCACATGATACGTGTTGTCTAAACCTTAATGTTGACAACATTTATTTGATAAATTAGACTATAATTTTTGTAATTTATTAATTATATTTCTTTGAAAAAAAATGTAGGAAAAATAGTTAAAATTTAGAAAAATAGCTTCCAGCCCTGGCCTGCATGCTCTCGAGCTGGGCCTTAAAAAACAAATGTTTTTCTTACTTAGGCCCTGCTCTTCCGCCATGTGACTAAAAGGTTATAAGTTCAAATTTTGGAAACAGCCTCTCCAATTATAGAAATAAGGCTACGTACATCTGAACCTCTCTAGAACCCACTTAGTGGGAGCCTTATCCACCCGCCGCCCTGTTTTTTTTTTTAATCATCAGGTTTCTATTCTTCTTCTTCTTCTTTTAAGTGAATCATTAACCGACTATATGTTCCATAATGTAAAAGCTTCCCCACCCTTCATATTTTAAATTGTGTCACATGTTCTTCCCCAACCTCCCATCAAACGACCAAGAAAAGAAAGTCAAGTAAAGGGAGTAAAAAAGGAATAACACATCAGAAGTTGCAGACGGGGAAAATAATACAGCACAAACTAAGTGTTTTATTATTTCAAATCTTATAAGAAGTAAAATCGCTAGCCACACAACTTTTTTTTTTTTTTTCCGGAGAGGAAAAGTTGGGAATTAACACTAATAACATTTCCCCAGCCACAAAACTCAGGAATAAGGTTGCTATGATTACTGTAGAGAACTTGTTTATTCTTAAAACAACAGTAAAATCTCTTATAGAGATAAGCATCACAGACATTCTTGATCTGTACTATATTTGCTTTCAGAACCAATAAAACATTGTTATTTACGGCTTACAATTTTATACTATGTGATAGCGACTTCGGCAAGTACACCGATCGTTACAAGTAATAAAGTAGTGAAAAAAAGATCGTCCCACGAGGAATAGTACTCCAACCACTAATTCGTTATTTCAGCTTTAGTTGGACCAATGAGTAATAGGGGGTGAGTTGTAACCAAACAGAATTTTAAGGAATTTAATCAAGAACAAGCATTCAAGATTAAGAATCTCAAGAACGATTGTTTAGAAAAGATAATCAATAGAGAAAACGCAAATAGGGCATAGATTCCCCTATGTTCCTCTAAGTATTTGAATTAAATCCCTAATTGATTATTATTCCCATGATTGACGATCAATTCTCTAAAATTAGACCAAGTCTCAATGTCTTGACGCTACCTTAGTCCGTTATCTTTGAAAACAACCTAATGTCTTAGTATTGTTTGGAAAGATTATATAAACTAGAATTATAAGATCGCATAAACTCGTAAGCCTATGTCTAGGTCATGCAACTCTATGATGAATTAACGGTTCTAGTTAAATGCACCAACATCTCTATTGTCATACACCAACCTATGAACAATCTAAAAGGTTATCACTTTAAGAAAGCTTTAAGCAAAGATAATTCATTCAATCATGGTAAATAACGTTCAATAGAGAATTCAAACAAATACTCAAATTCGCATAGGGTTCATCCTCGCCCTAACTACTAAAGAAGACTAGCCAAGCATGGCTAGGTTAACAAATAAAAGAAAAGAGATGAAAATCAGAATTGTTCTTGCGTCCTTCTTTCTTTCTTCAGTCGTCTTGTGCTCCGTTTTTCTTCTTCGAATCCTCCCTTTTAACTTGTGCGTCTCTCAAAAAATCTGTTTTTCTCTATCTTCATAACTTCTCCAATATCTGTGGCCCCCACGTCATCAATCATATTCAAATTGATTTCCTTTTTCTGCTCCTTTCTCAATCAGTTAATAACTCCTGCAAGATATAATAGGAAATAAGTAGATTGTATGTTGATTGATTCTTTGATCCTAAGTTTGACTCAATAATGAAAAAGTATATAAAAGATAATTAAATAAGTATACAATAGTAATAAATTTAATCCAATATATATCTCAGAATTGATACTTATTTAATTATAAAATATGCACTTATCACTATGGCAGATATGAACCAGTTTCAATCCTCATCTTAATGAAAAGCACCAAGAGCTAATTAATACGGTGACATCTGCATTGTTTAAATAGAATTTCAATGGTTTAGAATTAGTCAGTGCTGTGATATATGTGTCACTTGATATCAAAAAGCTTTGGTTGAGATGTTAAGCAGATTCAACCCAATAAGAAGAAGAATACAAGTACGAATCTTAAACCATCTATTTGTTGGAAGAAGCTAAAACCCAATGCACTCGAAGCCTGATTATACCCTCCACCAAATAAAGAAAAAGAAATTGATATACGTCACATGATAATTGGAAAGGGAAAGAAAGAGAGAGGATTCAATTAGGACCCGTTTGTTACAAAGAAAGCTTGGGGAGGGAAAGCAACTTTAGAGCAGGGAAATGAATGGAAAGGAAAATTTGAAAGATGAGGGAAGATGACTTGAGTTGTTTGGTAGGAAGAAAATGAAGAGGTGGTAGTTGGTAAAGAATTAGGAAATGTCTATTTTACCCTCAAAAGAAATTAATTCAAAATAATAATAAATATATTTTTTTTTTGCTAAAATATATTTAAAATATATATATTATTGTTAAGTTCGAACTTTTGAAGGAAAAAATTCGCCAAATTTGAACTTTCCCGCCAAATTTGAACTTTCCCGCCAAGTTCGAACTTCCCGCCAAATTTAAATTTCAGGGGTAAATCTGTCAAAAAACCATTTTCCTGGGAAGACGACAGTTTTCCTTCTATTTTCGGATGGAAAGCATCTTCCCTCAAATAAGGGAAGATGAAGACTTCCAGTGAGTTGCTGACTGGACTTTCTTTCTAACAAACACCCAAAATCCATGGGAAGATTGGGATCTTCCCTTTCCCTCCCCAAACTTTCTTTGTAACAAACGGGTTTTACACGGTAGATTTAGAAGCTACAAATCCACCAAATCCAGTAATAACCCGCAAGAAAGGTGGAGAAGATACTGAATTCCGATTGTTTTTTTTTGTTGGTTACGGTGCACTCTGAGGTATTTTTGTAGTACACACCGCATCTTGAAGTTTTTTTTTTTTCTTTGTACCTAATATCTTGAGTATTTTTATTATTTTAGTGTATCCAACAATCTAAAGTATTTTTTTAGTTGTATCTAATACCTTAAATTATCTAAATTTTTAGGCAAGAAATTGCACAAAAAAGTCCTTAAAGGTTAAGGACACCCCTAAAAAAATACTTCAGGATGTTGAGGGTCCGCCACAAAATAATTTAGAACACTGGATGCATCTAAAAAATCAAGGTTATTAAAACCAGATCGATCACTAAACTGGTAAGAATATTGGGTCAAGGGTCAGTGAGTTAAACCGGAATAAAAAAAAGCTAATTCGGGATCAAAGTGAGAAAGTCAAGATTTCAGAGTTATTAATATAAAATTATTAAAGAAAAAAATTAAACCGGATTAATTCCCGACTAGACCAACTTACCAACTGGTTTGCCCATTTGTAGGTTGAACTAGCCGATCCAAGTTTAATAACATTGTAAAAATTACTTCCGGGTGCAAGGATGCACCTAAAAAAAGAAGAAGAAGAAGAAGGAAAAAAAAAAAAGCTTTATTCCACCTGAACATGATCCACGGCTTGATCAAATTGCTGTACCACCATGATGACTATGCCACACCAGTCACCACGTTTGATCCCTACCAAAAGGAACCAGTCTGGGTCTCAAAAGCCCAAAATTTCCCTCCTCCACGTGTACCCCTAGCGTGTCCCCGACACAGGGCCCTCCTGCTCCCACCTGTCCCTCTTCACACGCATCCTCTTCCTTTTCCGCTTTAACCGCTCTTCCCTTTCTTCCTCCAAAAACCTCCACCTCCTCGATCATGGCTGATACTTTCGCAACCTCAGTCCACAATCACAGACCCCAACCTCCTCATCCCCATAACTCATCCACATTTCTCCAAAGACTTCAACATCACGCTCCCAACTCTGTCCAACTAATCGGACTCTTGACGCTTTTAATCACCGGATCCGTCTTGCTCCTCCTTATTGGCCTAACCGTTGCCGGCGCCGTTCTCGGTTTGATCTTCTTCGCGCCGTTGATTATAGTATCGAGTCCGATATGGTTTCCCGTCGGAACCGTTCTGTTCATGGTTGTCGCGGGTTTCTTGTCAATGTGCGGCTTTGGGGTCGTCTTTGTGGCTGTGCTCTCGTGGATGTACCGATACTTCCGGGGGATGAACCCGCCCGGTTCGGACCGGATCGACTATGCTCGGAACCGGATTTATGACACGGCCAGCCATGTGAAGGATTATGCTAGGGAATATGGCGGGTATTTGCAGAGCAAGGTGAAGGATGCGGCTCCAGGGGCTTGATTCAGGAATGACCGAACCGTAGTTTAATCATGGTTTGTGTTTTTGTAGGGCTTAATCATGGTTTGTGTTTAATGGTTAGTTTTCTTGGTATGTCGCTCTGTTTAAGTATAAGAAATGTTTATCTGTGGGTGTTTAAGTATAGCACAAAATCCTTCAAGTTCGGAGAGGCTAAAAATGGCTGATGAAATGGAATAGATATGTTAGAGAAGGGCTATAAAAGGGGCCAAAGCCCAGTACACTCAAGCTTGCCAGCGAATCTGTTGCTCTCTCTCTATACACAGGTTTGAATCGCACTTGCCCTTCCGGTTGAAGGAGCTCTGTAATTTTCCCATCGGTGATGGGCTGGTGTGTCACCTGCCCCAAATATATTTTTTCCTTTTTTTATAATTATATTCTATATAAAATAATGGGTTAAATAACAATTTAACCAACGAATTATTATCTTAGGATTTTTCAAATTTTTCAAAGACGTTTAAGAAAAAATGTTCTGTTTAGAGCACTAAATATTTGAAAATCATAAAAAAAAAAGGGTTAAAGTATAATTTTACACATGAAGTTTACCCCAGGAGCGTCCAGTACTACGAAGTTTTTTCAGGAGCAAAAATACACACGACGTTACGTTTTGGGAGAAAAATACCACGGGCCGTTCGTTGATCGTGAGTTGACCGTTAACTTAGATGGAAGTGAACAGTAACACGGGTAAAATTACACTTTTGCCCTTAGTTTTAGTTGAAATTACCCTTTTGCCCTAACTTTTTTTAAAAAAAGTTAAAACAAAAATTAGCCCCGGTGGGCCCCCACCGGCCGGCGGCGGCTGCCGGCGGTGGTGGCCGGCCTCCGCCGCCTGTGGTGGTCGGCCGCCGGCGGCGGTGGTGGGGCCGACCGAGGGGGAGGGGGTATTTTTAGTTTTTTTTTTTTATATTTAAAACTAAGGGCAAAAATGTATTTTTTCTTTAAAGTTAAGATCAAAAGTGTAATTTTTACTCAAAAGTAATGGCAAAATGGTAATTTTCTCTTTTTACTTACCATCAGCGTCCACGTCAGCGTCTACGTCATCTCCACGTCAGCATGTCAGTCCAAATAAGCGTCACGTCAGCGTTCCATCCAAGTTAACGGTCAACTGACAGTCAACTAACGGCCCGTGGTATTTTTGTTCCCAAAACGTAACGTCCTGTGTATTTTTGCTCCTGAAAAAACTTCGTGGTGCTGGGCGCTCTCGGGGGTAAACTTCATGTGTAAAATTGCTCCTTAACCCTAAAAAAAGAATTGAAAAAATCTCCATTTTTGGTATAAAAGATATTAAAATATCATTTATTTTATATAAAAACTAATGATGAAATAAACACTAAAAAAAATATTTGAAAAGTACGCCAAAATTAAAGTAATGTATTAATTTCTCCACTTCCAGATAAGCCAACGCCCACACATAAGACCAATATCATCCACCTCAGCAATTTTATGGTTGGGGTTGTTGCTGACCCAGCTATTCCCCTCTTCTCATGAGTGTAGTTGTAAATAAATCCGTGGGAAAAAAAAATTTACATGAGTGCCAGAGGCACAGGACAGGAGCAACCTGGTGTTTGAACTAAATGTAAAAACTGTGCAAAAAGAATTACATCTTAATTAAGTTTTAATTAGTTTTCGTAGTAAAAACAATAATTGCATCTTAATTAATAATTAGATTTGATTGTCGATATAGCACAATGACAACCAATAATTCATGTAGCGAGCTAATCTCACCTAGTAAGATAATCCTTATTATTGTTGCTGAAAATATCTAAACTTTGTTGCTCAAAGGTACCTAATTTTTGTTTACCAAATACTCTATCTGGTCCTTATTATAAAGTACCAACTAACAATTGTATTTGGTCCTTTTTTATAAAGTACTTACTTATTTCCAAAGCGCATTAATAATTTTTTTCCCATGTGTGCCCATAATTAATAAGGGTAGTGAATGAAAGTAATAATTAATATAATATTCGAATTTAGTGCAATTAGTAGGAGTAATATTGGAAGTTACTTAAATTGTAGGACAAATTTATTAACTTTAACTGATTTTATTGATTTGTGAGAATTGTTAGTTAATAGTACCTTATAATAAAGATCAGAGAGAGTATTTGTTTAAAACCAAGTGTAACTTATCTTTAATAGATGCAATTTTTCTTTAGATTTGTACAACATATTTTCAATTATCTATAAAATAGAAGACATTTGTATATATCAAAAAGCATATTGTACACAAATGAAAAAGGGTTGCATCGACTAAAAATGAGCTGCATCCACTCAAAATCTGGATTTTTAAATGCATTTGGAAAATAAAATTCGCAACTGAGGAATTTTCAACAATCTTTCCTAATAATTATAACTTCAAACTTAAATTGAAAGTTAAAATTGTGTGATTGATTTTGAGCAAGAAATTCTTTAAGAGGTTATTGGTATGGTGTACTTGAATTTTATCTTTAGTGTTGTCAACTTGTTATTTGTTGATATTAATATTAAAAAAAAAATTTGAGCAACAATTTATTACTCCTCCGGTCCTAATTATAAGACATAGTTGACGTTTTTGGAGAAATTAAGGAAGCTAATTAAATTACTTTAGAGTATTTTTATTTTTATTTTTTTCTTCAAAGTAATTAGTTTGACTAATAAATTAATATATAATCTAAAGAAACACAACATATAAAATGATTAAGTAACTTATTTAGCTTCCTTAATCTCTCCAAACAAAGTCAACTATGTCTTATAATTAGGACCGGAGATAGTATTATTTAGTTAAATCGATTGTTTCAGGTAATGACATGAGACAGTTCAGTGGTACCCATATTACATATTAAATATATATATAACAATAATAATAATAACACATAACAATATAAAAAAAATCATGGAAAAAATAAAATATTTCAAACAAGAAATTTAAGTTGTCAATGATAATTGTAACTGTTTTTAGATAATATACTATACACAAAATGTATATTCTCTATTCAATTTCCAACAAGAATAAATCTTATTGCATAATATAAATATATTAACTACAAATAAAGATTTGGCCAAAACAAATCCAGATAAGTGGATATTAAAACCTAAGGACAAGACTTAACAAGAGATTTTCTTTTCACCAACGTCTTACAATAGATAAAAACTGGTACAGTAATAATAGTAGTAATTAATAACTTTTTCCTGATAAACACCAATTATTTAAATTATTTACCTTTCCTCCCGACATATAATTATGCAAAAAATATATAAATAATTGGCAAAATATATAGGGAAAATGGCATATAAATACTATATAAAATTCTAAAACCCATAAATATCTATTAAAAAATTGAAAGGACACAGAGGTGATTGGGAGGATTATGAAATTTTGAAATTTAATTGATTTTACTAAAATGTCCATCTCTCTCTTCCTCTTCTCATGCTCTCTCTCTCCCCCTTTCTCCTCTCCCTCTCTTCACCTCTTGATGGTCGTCGCTGTCTGCTCTACTTGGGATGCCTCCAAGCCCCTGGTGCAACAAGTATGGCTAGAGAGGATGGGAAAGTGGGAGAGAATATTTATGTGGGAGTGCCGACAGCAAAGCTGAGTTAGAGCAAAAGGTGAAGGAAGATTGAAATTAATGTTGTTGGAGGAAGCTAAGGAAGAAGAATGTGAACAATAAAATGAACTCATGAGGATGAGGAAGAAGAAGGTGAACAGTAGAACGGGCTTCACAAAATTGACAAGTTTAGTACTAGTTTTGACAAGAGTAAAAAATGTGAACAGTAAAAAGGAGACTGAAGAAGGAGGTGAACAGTAAAACGGGTTTCACCAATTCGTAATGGTTTTGATAAGAATTGTAATTCTTTTTTTGACAAAAGTAAAAAGGTGAACAATTAAAAAGAGGCTGAGGAAGAAGAAGGTGAATAGTAAAATGACTTCACAAAACTCGTAATGGAATCGACAAGTTTAGTAATATTTTTAATAAGAATTGTAATGGTTTTGATAAAAGTAAAAAATTAAACAGTAAAAAGGAGGCTGAGGAAGAAGAATGTGAACAGTAAAACGCCTTCACAAAATTCATAGTAAGATTGACAAGTTTAGTAATGATTTTGATAAGCATCGTAATATTTTTGACAAAAGTAAAAAAAGTGAATAGTAAAAAGGAGGTTGAAGAAGAAGAATGTGAATAATAAAACGGCTTCACAAAATTCGTAATATAATTGACAAGTTTTCTAATGGTTTTGACAAGAATTGTAATAATTTTGACAAAAGCGTTTGTTGATGAAAACATGCAAGTTAGAATTATTATTTTTGTGAAAACCAATGCGAATCTTGTCAAACTCATCATTGCTTTTGTCGATCTCATTATGAATTTTGTCAAAGGTCACAAATGTTGGAAAATTCATAAACTTGTCGGAAAACTCATAAACTTACAAGAAATTGAAAAAGCTCGATAAAAATTGGTTTTTTCCACCATTTTTACTTTGTTTTACCTCTACCTTCAGTCCACCATCATCGTCGCCTTCGCTTCATGAAAAGAGAGAGAGGACATCATGAAGAGGAAAAGAGGGTGAGAAAAGATAAAAAAAAATAAAAATAAATGAGACATTTTAGTAAAAACATTTGAATTTCAAAATTTCAAATTCCTTCTAATCACCTCGGTGTCCTTTTAATTTTTTAACATACATTTTGGGGCTTTGGAGTTTGATATGATATTTAAATGACATTTTCACAAATATATATATATATATGTGTGTGTGTGTGTTGAATTAGTAGTTTTGAGCAAAAAAAAAAAAATTGAATTAGTAGTTAATTAAATAAATCAGGGCATACACGCGTTGAGAGAGCGCGTGACATTAGCAGGGGGACGACATGACTTCTTTGGAAGGATGATGCTTTCCTCGTCTACTACTCCATCTTTCGACTCTTCTTTCTGCTCAATTCTCACTCTTCAAGTTTCCTTCCTATGGAAACTGAAGCCAAAAGGAACGAACAGAAAAATTATAATATCTCATTTTCCCCCCAAAAAAGAGCAAAATCTAGCGAGAGAGAAATAAGATATTTCTCCTCCTCCTCTTCAGAGAATTTCCGTTTTTATTTGTGTTCCTCCCACTCTGCAATCGCTCTGAGGATTTCAGGTTCATTTGAATCTTGTTCTTTGTCTAATGTACCATTTGAGTTTCAAAAATACTTTAATTTCTTCTTATTAAGACTAGCGTTACGTGCCCATGTATTTGTTTTCATTTTGTATGCGTAGATTGCGTGCTATGCTAGTGCTGATAGTGAACTTATGGGTAATTCTGTGCTCTTTGCCAGTTTTTATTGCATATTTTACGTTTATTTTCTCTTGACAACGTGGGTAGTCAGCTAATTTTTGGCTACTTGAAGTTCAGAGCGTTGCAGTTCCTAAATTAGGGTTCTTGATGTTGCTAGTATAATTTGTTTATTGTGTTGTTATAATTCGTGGACTCAAATTTGTATAGAATGTGACACTAGCTGTGGAATTCTTTCTACCTTATTCTTAAAACTAAGTTCTGAATTCTATCTTGAGATTTCGCCTCTGTTTTGATTGATGCCATTGGATTACTTGTTGGGAATAAATTATTGAGAATTTGAGTAAACATGAGTCTTGAGTAATTTGAGTAAACATGAGTCTTGAGTAATACTGTTGCTATGCTGATTTTGGGGTTAACATGGGTCTTCTTAGTTTGTTTCTTAATTATCTATCTGCATTCTTTGTGGTTTACAGGATTATTGGGATCTGTTTCTACAACGACCTCATTGAATTAATAGTTGAACTAAAAGGCTCTTTCTTTGGCGATTGTTCTGTGTATCACAGATTAGATAGTTCCCAATACTGTTCGAATATCATTTGTTAAGTATGTCGTTAATAAAATCTATTTTGTGTCTGGATACTTCTGCCATTTGTAGAAGTAAATATTTTTGAGAGAATGGTTTTTTCATTGTGTTATTATGGTGTCTGATGTCGTTGAAGAATTTAGAAAAATAGCCAGGATAGTGGAATACTGAGTTTTGTTGGATGGGTAATAAACTTGGGAGGAGGAGACAAGTGGTAGATGAAAAGTATACAAGGCCACAGGGGTTGTATAATCATAAAGATGTGGATCACAAGAAATTGAGAAAGCTAATACTTGAATCAAAGCTTGCACCCTGCTATCCTGGAGATGAAGAATGTGCCAATGATCTTGAGGAGTGCCCAATATGTTTTCTGGTTGGTCTAATTTCTATTGTGTACCTTCAATCTAGTTCCTTGTGCTTATTCTTTTGCCCCATTTTTTCGTTGAATGAACGAGGAAGCCATTTCAGCTCATGAAAGTTAAGCTATAAACTGCAAATAAAAATGCTTTCTTTTCAATGGGTTTCAAAGAAAGTACCCAGGATATTTTGCCTTTTTTAAGAAGACAAAAACATCAAAGTCTGCTCCAAATTGTAAACTTTATTAAGAAACTTTCTAATTATTCTGTTTCATCTTTTTCCTTCAATTTAGTATTATCCAAGTCTAAACCGATCAAGATGTTGCACCAAGAGCATTTGTACTGGTAACTATTTTCTTATCTTCATTATTAATATATCTTATCATTACCATTTCTACGCTATCTGATTGAATCCCTTTTGCCAGAGTGCTTTCTGCAGATGAAAGTTCCAAATTCAACTCGACCTACACAGTATGCTCCATTACTAGTCATTTGCCTTTTATACAAAGAGATATGGCTTATCATTGCTTACATCATAACTTCCATCTATCATTGGCTGAAATTTAAAGATAATTTATTTGCCTAACCATGTTAGATGTCCTTTCTGCAAGACAGCAAATTATGCTGTGGAGTACCGGGGTGTGAAATCAAAGGAAGAAAAGGGTTTGGAGCAGATTGTAAGTTGGTATCTGCCATAGCTATTGACTTTAGGAATTTTTTGCTGAAATATTTGCACAATTGGTTCATATTTACTTACGTGCACTTGATTGTTCAGGAAGAACAACGTGTTATAGAAGCAAAAATTAGGATGCGGCAGCAAGAACTTCTGAATGAAGAGGAAAGAATGCAGAAAAGGCATGAAATAAGCATGTCAAATGGAAATGTAACACCTGCAGATGTTGAATACAGCTCAAATGCTGGTAGTCTTCATTGCATTTCTGCATCTTGTCTCTGTTTGACTGGTTCTGGTTGTATAAATTATTCTTTTGCTCTTGTAGTGGCTGCATCATCACTTTCTGTTGTTGAAGGCGAGGAGATTGTCACTTCTCAAGATTCTCGTGTCACCCCAATGATTAGACCACTTCCAGCTGCTCGGAGCAATAGGTCTGCTAGTCTGCATAACCTTTTTAGTTTTGATGATTCCTAACGCGTTCTCCCATATGTAGCCTGCTATTCACTCCTTTAAAGTCAGTAGATGGAACAGAGTGAAATGAATTGAAATTTGTCATCTATGAAAACTTGTGTCTTAACTTTTGCTCTTGAAATCTTACTTCTTCTGGGGTGTTTCATTTCCCATTAATATTCTGATTTTAAAATGACAGACATTAACCTTGTCATCTTGTCTAAATTCTGTGCCTGTTTCAATGCGCCTCAGGCTTGTGCCACTAACAAACATGGCTGTGAGGAGCATGTTTATTTAAATGTGTTACAATAGGAATCAAAAGTTGACTAAATTTATATGTTTCGAGGATATTGAAAACTGAAACAAATGTTTGTGATTTAGGAGATATTATATGATATATAATTACCCTATGCTGCAAAACAATAAATATACTTACTATTGCAATCGAATCCTATATCAGTTGGTCATTTGGTTACATTGGCTGAGCATGAAGAAGAGGGAGATGGCAGCTGATTTGTTAATAGGTTTGATGCCAGCATTGAGTTTGGCTTATCAATTAAATAAGCCATCCAATCTTTTCTGTGCTAGAGGCGTGCCCAGAAATTTCAATCATCAGCTGCCTAATTGCATTGCCTGTGATCTTAAGGATCTGAGGAGTATTTAGGTATTTAGAGGGAATTTTGAATATAAAAAGCAATAAGAGGTTTTCAGCATTTTTCTTTCCTAGTTCTTCAATTGTAGTCAAACCATCAACAAACTTCTTGCTTATATTCTTCTTCACACTGACGTGTAAATAAGTTCGTTCTATTAATTTCAAGTGTGGTTGCACCCAGTGGAGCTTTTTTAGTGGAATACTGCCACCCGAATTTGATTATTTGTTAATGAAAATCTGAGCTCATGATTTCTTACATATAGAAGTGGCTGCTGAAATTTGGCAGTGTTGATATGATTAATTCCTTGTCATTATTTTATGCTTTTGCCTATTTGGGTAGTTATTGGTAGAAAAGTAGTTGGAAAGTATGAGCTACGTTGGTGCACAGATGTTATAACCGACTAACTTTAAGGAAAAAAAAAATCGATAGACATGCTAGTAAATGGCCCATCCAAGTATTTGATCCTCTCGACCAACATTTGATCAACTTGCAATTATGCTTTTACAGAGCTAGGCAGATTAATTGACATAAAGAGATCGTAAGAGTATTTCCAACTTCAATGCTAAATTCATCAACACCCAAAAGAGAAAAGAAAGAAAGGAAAAGATACTGCTTCTTCCTTTTACTCAATAAAATAATTTTCTCCAAGTCAGGTGTCCTGTTTCCATATGCATGAATTGAATAGAAAGTCATGTACATTTAAAAAGAGTACTCTTATAAGAAATAGAATATTAAAATGGTTGTAATAAATTGTAGAAAATGAGATGAATTTTGCCATGTTTTACTTGTGCAATTGACAAAGCGTTGAGCTGACTCATATGCCTCACCCTGTATGTTTTACCTGTTCAAGCCTAGGTAAAATATAATTTAATACAATGGTATTGGAGTCTTAAAAACATAAATGATACTTGTTGTGAATTCATATTTATGGTGACATATGTGTTTCCCTAGTGGAGCCCCATGAAGATATTTGGCTTGTTATGTTGATGTCTCTTGGTAAGCAGGCATTCAAATTCTATTGTTTGGTCATGCCCACATGCGCTTGAATTCTTTCATGTATTGTGCAGGATAGTTACCTTATACATTTTCTGTGACTGAAAAATTGTAGGGATGATGAATTTGAGCTCGACCTTGAGGACGTTATGGTCATGGAAGCAGTCTGGCTTTCCATTCAGGTAAGAGACTCGTCTTTGAAGTACAAATGAGTGTGGAGTTTAGTTTTAAAATTGAAGATAACTTTTTAATAAAAACAAAGTAATTTTCAATTGCTTTTCTGAATAATCTTTCAAGCCCACATTGTAATTCTGTCATTTGATGCCTAGTCAATCAAATATATAGTTGTTCATATTGTTTGTTTTTTCACTTAATTACTTCTAGACAAGGATGAGAATAAAGTAAACCCTTTCAAAGGTGTGTAACTGTTTTGCCTTTCCTGTGTCTCATCTTTTCTTGTTTGCTGCTTCTGGAAAGTGATAATGGATGAAATACATGTATGGTTATTTATAACTGACCATATCTACATCTCAAGTGTTGGATATGAAAGGCTGCTTTCCAAAATAATAGAGCTATACTATATTTTTTACTCTAGAGGGTGAGCCTTGGAGTAATGGTACCATGTGATTAAGAAGTCATGGGTTCATACCCTTGCAAACAACCTCTCCGCTTGTTGGGGTAAGGCTGCGTACATTTAACCCTCCCCAAAACCCACCTGTTGGGAGTCTTGCGTACTGAGCTGCCTTTTTATACTATATATTTTTCTATATTATGGTGTCTTGAAATATATGTATAAAGTATAGGGGGTCCATGCATCAGTGTACTATGTGGCCCAATTGTTTTTATGATGATGTTATCTGTATATCGAAGTGGAGCTAGTTTATATTTGACTTCAAATGTAAAATTCCAAATCAATATCATCCAACCCTTTTCATAAAATAGAAGAGAAACAAGTTATGGACGTGGGCTACACTTAAGCGAGAAGTCTCCATAGTGTCTAACACATGTTGAACACTTGAAAACATATTGAGCACACTCAGACAGCTTAATACCTCGGTACTATTAAAAAAGAGGGGAATATCTAATTATAATACTTTTTCACCTTTTAAACACTAAACATGTTTAAATTTGAAACACATACTAACCTTATTTTCAGTGTATACATATGCCTTTTGAGTAACGTTACCTACTTAATTCTTGCATTGACTACTTTATAAGTTGATTCACTCGAGTTAAATTGGACCTTGTGTAAGTATATTCAAAATATAGATCAAGGTATTTTATGCCGTGTGCAGATTTGTAAGATGCAAGTTTTGTAGTTGGCATTGTTTGAAGAATTGGGTATTTTCTTTCGATAAAAAAAAAAAAAAGAATTGGGTATTTTCTTGCTCTCATGTTTCAATATGCATGCTCACACGCATTCACACACAGTTATTTTTAATAATGCAGCCTATGCTCTGTGCTTATATTTGCTATCATTAGGCTATGTTTCATATCTGCAGCTATTCCGTACTTCATGCCAAGCCTTAGTTGAAGAAGAAAAGAAGCCTTCATGAGTGTGTATATCAAAGTTCAATACTCTTAACATAAATCCAATGCAGTTATGCCTTAATTCATATGATAATAATGTCTTTGTTTGTCTAAGGAAGATTATGCATCATTTAAATTACAATTGGCTTTTATCAAGTTTTCTTAGAAGTCAGAATATGGTCAACTTGCAAAGTCCAAGGAGTGATCTTTGATTTCTCTGAGAAAAGTCTGACGAATGAAACTTCTAATGCAGTCTTACTCGCACCCCCCAACGGAAAAAAAAACTGTTTGCTGTTGGAAAAATGTGTGTTTAAGTGTTTAACGATTACAATACAATCAATTTATTTAATGATTCTAATTTATTGAAAATAAAAGTGTATATATTGGCACTGCAGGAGGGTGGAAGGCAGAGAAATTTATCTTATCCAGCTTCTGGGCAGTACGTAATGCCTGATAACTATGTTTCATCTGCAATGGGTCCTCATACTGGATCATCATCATCACCCTCTGGGGGCCTTGCTAGTGCAATTGCTGCTCTCGCAGAGCGTCAGCAAATGGTTGGAGAATCGTCAACTAGTGCGGATGAGGGAAATACACCATCATTCAACATGGTACAAGGTGCCAACAGGTTTTATAGTCAGTTCAGTAGAGAATCTGGTAACTATCCACCTACCGACAGCAGCAACGAGGCGCCACCGGATAGCTCATTGGCTATGACTAGGGCTCATGGAGAATGGTCCATGGATCATGAACCACAGGTAGCTGAAGCTGCAAGTAGTTACACAAGCGCTGTTGTAGCAGATGGTAACAGATTATCTTCTTTACCACAGACTGATGACATGGAAGTTAGCCCTGAAAATGCCACTGAACCCATTGTTCCTGAGAGTTTTGAGGAGCAGATGATGCTAGCTATGGCTGTCTCTTTAGCTGAGGCTCGAGCCATGTCAAATGGACAAGGTGCTTCGTGGCAGTAGTTTTTGGTCAAGGTACTTGTTTAGTCTTTTTTTCTTAAATTGATGGTGCTTGCATTACCAATTCTATTTGGTCAGTGAAGTCTTGGTTTGAGAGTTTGAGCAAATTTCACACTGTGTGGGACTTGTTCAAAAGATCTGGGAAAGATTCTCTTTGCGCACATAATCATATATAAAGATGTCGTTGGAAAACAATTTATTCTAATTTGTCAAAGGTTGTTTCTTGATGCTTCCTTCTGTGTTTGATTTCTTGTCCCCTGCTCCCTTCATTGGCTTTCTGCAAATAATGGTTCCAAAATTTAACGTAGGCCCAGATAGATTTCTTTCCATTATTATAGTTTATGGTTTAGTTTATATGGCACATTTGAAATATATACTGAACAAGAAAGGGAATGAAAATTGCCATGTGAGTATAATTTGTTTCTGGTTCTATCCTTTGAGAAATGAGTATATCAAAATCATGCTTACTGGGAGTGGTATGTAAAATATCTTAAAACATTAAAGCCTTGTTTGATTGTTTTTTTTATTTTTATATTCTTAGAATAGTTTTATAAAATTATTTTTCAGAACAAGTTTTAGGGATTTTTTTTTTTTTCAAAAAAAGAATATGTTTGGGTGATTGGAGATTGGGGACAACGAGCAAACTGAGATTTGAGAGTGGAGCTTCAACAAGTTCGTGTTTTAGAGGCAAAAGCTCAAACCGTTAAGCGGCTGAACGAGGAGGGTTGTTCGCCACATTTGGGCTGATTTTATTGAACAAAAATTATGAAAACTTGTAAAAGTTTTGGCTTTTTCCCTCGAAACAAAGTACTATTTTTTTTTTTTTTTTGGTTTACCAACATCCCTTAGGAGCATCTGGTAAGAGACTTGCTCTCCTATCACTATGTTCTCGGTTCGAGGCGTGAGAATGAAAAAAATGGTGTTAGAAGCTCTTTTCCTATGACCGTCGGCCCAAAGCGAAGCGAAATCCAGATTAGTTGGAACCGAAGGTTCCGGTGAATTGAGTGGGATACCAAAAAAAAAAGTACTAATTTTGTGTTGCAAAATTTTTTTTGCTAATTGTTTCACAATATTTAATTAAAAACTAATTACTTCCTGCAGTCCTTAATGTAAGATATGTTTGAGGAGTTGATCTCAGTCCTAAATATTTTTCATATTTGTCAATATTTTTTTAATTTACATTTATTCATGCCCCTCAACAATAATTAATGAGGGGAGGGAATGAGAAAATTAAGGATGATAATTATTGTGTTTTATAAAATACATGATACATTAACTAATTTAATTATTTTTCTCAATCTAATCAAATTAGGTAAATATGTTCTATATTACAGACTGGAGGGTGTATCAAATTAGTTTTTATTGTTTCTATAAAAGTTGTTTTGAAAATATGAATTCAAACAAGGCCAAACTTCTTTCCTTTCCTTTTTTTGGGTGAGACACCCTTTTCTTAGTGGATGAATATGGAAAGTGGCACTTGTTTTGAGTCAAGGAAAAAGCCACACAACTTAGGTAAAATTCTTTATCTGTTCCATGAGAAATGTCCATGTTGACAGCTTTTGCAGTTAACATCACTTTGAAGGTTTTGCCATGTTAATATTTTTATGGTAACCCCGTAATACAATTTCATCGAGCTTCTATACTTCAATACTCCAATGACCTGTGGTTTTTCCCTAGCGTCAGCTGCACTTAAGGCTTTCAGAATTTTTGGCAAAGGTTGGTCAAGGTGAGGTTCAATCTCACAATCTGTGTACCCAAAAGTACATATAACTATCAAGCCACTAAAAAATATTTAAAGTTTTGTTTGAAATGTCGATTGGAACTTTAAAATTAATTTTTCATTCGTGATTTATTGTGTAAAAGATAAATATGTAAAATGAGTTTTGTCTCAACTTGCATAAACATACTTATGATAAGTAGTTCCAAACAAGCAGTGCAAAATAATATATAAGATAACCATTATCCCATTAAGCTTTGAGATATTTTAAAGAAACTTTACCCATAAATTATGCATAATACTTGGTACTTTTTATTCTCTATGCAACATTCAAGCCTGCCTCTAGCTTGCCTACTCTTTTTGGTTTATAAAATATGGTATTTTAACTAATTCATCCGAAACACGAAATAACAATTAACTAATTAAAAATGTCCCAAATAAAAAAAATCCCACTTTTACCCCTGTTAAAAAATGTGTTTGAAAATTTATTAAGTGGGCAAAATTGAAAATAAGCATTAATTATTTTACAAGTAACTTATATTTCGAATCAAACTATTTTTCTAGAAACACCTTAGACCGGAGGATAAGGTACAAGGGACTGGAGGATTACATACAAGCATAATAACACAGTGAAGAAACCGTCAGAGCGTTATAAGAAGCATTTTCATTTCTTCATTCTTATATTACAATCACAATTCAAATCTGTAAGGAACCATGCATCGGTAAGCCACGGTAAGTAAGGCTACAATTCAATGGACACAAATACTATAAAGAAATGAAAAGAAATTTTTTATAATTACTAGTCCTCATCACTGTCATAACTTTGGCACAAAGATTGTAGTGCACTTGTAATGTTACTTTTATTCTCTTCCTCTATCTTCTTTTTATCAGCTTCTATTGGTTTCTTGACAACGTTGATCTTCACAAAGGGATGAAAAGGTCTTGCAGTCCCCGAACCTTGAGATTTTTCTGCAAAAATATCAAAAAGTTAACTACTAAAAGTATGATGCCTTATTATATTCCTGAGTCAAATCACATAAGCATATAGCCCCTCTCAAATATCCTTAAAAGCCGAAAAGAAAAAAATAAATTACTCTTTATTCCAAAAGACAACTCAATGTCACAATATTTCTTATGAAATTGAGAATGTTGGGACATCATGGATCACAGATTGTGTTGGTAAATTTCACCTAATGACCCTTCTTTATGTTGACGGTACTTTTTCCCACTACATGTTGGAGTATAGAATTGAAACTAATCTTATTTAGTAGTTTTTCTTCTTATATAGTCCTTTTTTTTTCCTAGGCGTTGAACTTAGCGGATTAAAAAACTCTTCAGTTCCTAAGCTTAATTACATTTTCAAGCCTAGATGATTCCACCCAATCAGGACAACAATGCTAAAAATTCCAAATATATGATGCATTCATGAGGTTTCTTGTATCTAGTTCCTTTGCCTAAAGTCTTTGGAAGGGTACATACCTATTTTACCAGCGTTGTCCGAACTATCTTTCATCAAAATATCAGTTGCTCCGGCTGTAACCTCTTCCGACATTTTTCTTCTCTGCATGCACATGGTCAAGCATAAGCCAATAGCCCAATACAATTATTACACAAATGACAAATGGGAGGAATATATTATAAAAAATCTATACCTTCATATGATCCTCAGATGTTTCACCATTCCCATTTGAAGGTGGGACAATAAACTCATCATCTTCTAAATCTTCATCACGAATTCTTTTAATCAATTCTTTCGACTTCTGTTTATGATCATAAAAATAAAACAAGGGTTAATTTCACAAAAGTAATACACACATGTAAAGATTACACACACATACATATATAGTATCTAGATAGTAATACTTACCCTTGAGAAAACTGATTTTATCAGTGCTTCATCTTCTTCTTCTAGTTGTTTGTTCTGAAGATATAAAAACACTTAGTTCAGTTAAATTTGTCAAAACAAAAGTATGAACAGATTAAAGAATAACCAAAAGTTACACCCCTAATACACGACATTGCATGTGGTCATGTTTAGGACATAGAATACGTTGTTGGGTTTAGCAGTTAAGATACGCATTCAAGTTTGGAACCCAAGCTCCCATCTAATTAGCCAGACCCATGCCAAACGCATACACATAACATGCAAGAATATGGTAAACACTAAACAGGGCAACATCTTACATGAAAGTTTAGCAAAGTTATACAAATCATAAAAGGTCTTCAGAATTCTTATCCATACAGAGCAAAATTTACCATCTCCTACCCTTAGGAACATCTTAGCAATGTTCTAATATATTTTATATTAATTACAAAATAAAATCTGGAAAAGTTAATTATGGAATCTTATTTCTTCTACTACTCTTTTTTTCTGCGCTGACATTTCAATCAGTTGCTTACACTAATTCAAAATATTATAGCTCATTGCTTTATAACTATATCTTTTGTAAAAGAGTCTACATAGAAAATAGGCTCATACAATGTGAATTGCAAGTCTTATCATACCTTGTCAGCTTCTGTGCTTTGCAGAGCCTCCAGCATTGCATCAACGGATACAGTTGCATGCCTTGACTGTAAAAGCAGATACGCAAATATTAGTGACGACCACAAACTTATCTCAAATTCATGCACAGGCAGTAATAAACAGATAAAGATCACAGTGACAGGACAACATGGAGCATATGCAAGTAGTAGTACCTTCATTGACTTCATTTCATCAAGAGCAGCAAGAATGTCCATCTCCCTTTTAGAATCCAAGGTTCTATTTTCTAAGGATTTCATAGCATCTCCCATTTCATCAGCCTCTCTCTTCTGTTTCATTTTTTCATCTTCCTCATCCTCTGCACGCCAAGGTTCAAAATTTCTTGTTGCTCCAGATTCTACAATGTAGTCTGAATTTTTTGGGTCAGTCTTCATAGCAAGCTCAGCTGAGCATCTGGTGCATTTGAAATAAAACCTGAATAATTGAATGCCCAGATACGTCTGCAAAAAGATTAAATAATAAGCTCAGAACTACAGGCCATCATAATTGAAAGTATTATATGATTGTAATCTCGACATGATTTGTTGGTTAGAGTCGTCAGTCAGTTGGGGGAATACTAGCTGTTATCAAAGCCTATTCCTATGCGGCTATGCCTATATAAACACCCTAGGTAGAATAATCAGATGAGTAATGTCTCTTGTGAATAAGCAATTGTACTATCCAGTTTCGTCTTGTCCTATGTTCTTCTATTCTCTCTCAGACCCTCTGTTCCTCCCTCCCCTTCTCTCTTTCTATAACTTTCAAGATTACAAAAGCATCAAAAGCAAAGTCTTCGTCAATCAAATAATGATTTTTTTCAAATATGGAAAATTCAAATTAACCACCAACCAGGAACAGATAATTCAGCATGCAGAAGAGATAAAATGCAAATAAAATTAACCAAAAAAAAGGATAAAATTCCCAAGGAAAACAAAGAAATTAAAAATTGGGATAGAAAAACGAACCTCACCGACGACATCTTCCTTTCTTGAGTTAAATTTGGTGCCCTTATAGATGTAATTTCCACAAGTATTGCACCTAATGCTCATGGGAAGCATCATGCGAACCTTAATCTGCTCATTCTTGGGTCTTCGATTCCTTGGCAACTTCGAGGGGTCGAAATCCGGCGGATAATACTTATTCAAAACCTTTCTTTCTCCCATCTTCTTCTCCTAGAGTCACTAATCCCTAATCCCTTGCTTGTTTGCTTCTTAGATTTTACTATTGCTGTGGAGCTTCGTCACTTTATTGCTCCTGGCTGTCGCTCCACGAGTTGATGCCGCTGCTGATCCGTTCTCCGTTCTCGTTCAGCGTCTCGTTCGTGCCGTTCTCGCTGTCTCTGTTCGTCTGTTCCCCCTCTGCCTTTGCTTGTTTTTTTTTGATAATTTCTTTGCTTTTTTTTTTTTTATATATATAAACTTCTTCTTAATATATATAACTTAGGTTAGGGTTATGTGGGTTGGGCCGGGCGGTCTCTCTGATTCTTTGGTAGGGTGAATAATATGGAGTCGCTTCTCTCCATTGCCTAATCATCCGCCGCTGCTCCTTTTCTTTAAAACGCCGCCGATTGGTGAGTAAAACGACAAGAGGAAAGAACCATTTGGGAAACCGTCAATTAATGCTCTGTGAGTGGGAATGTGGCTGATTCGACCACCCTCCACTAATATAATATTTAAAACTCCAAATTTAACAAAGGATAGAGAGAAAATAATTTAAAAACTAATTATGCTGAAAATTTTCATATTCACGGTTTTTCAGCAATATTTTAAATTATCAATTTAGCCGTTAAAATTTTTTAATTTGAAATTTATTTTGGATTTTTATATTTGAAATTTGCATCTTTATAATTTTTTTGATAAGAAGCTAATTATATAGAAAAAAAAAAACTAAGTAAAATGATACACAAACTATTAGGCGCCTTATGAGCCGAATGAAAAATCAAGATGTCTGAAAACAAAAATATTCATAATAACTATAGATTATGGGCATATGCTTCCATAGAGATTGAATAAAAATTATACCACCTAAAAAGAGTAATATTTGAATACAAAATACATGAAGCTATAAGAAAATAAAATTTTATGTACAAACGGGAAGTGTACAAAGGAACCTCCCCTTTTCTCTTCCCATCTTCTTCTCTCCTTTGTTTTTTTTATATAATTATTATATCAATATTTGAATAGTTTAGATATAATCTTTTATAAAATTATTAATAAAATTTTAAATTATAAAAAAATTATTAATAAAATTTAAATGGATAAATTTAGGTATGAATAATTTAATATCATAATAAAGAACATAAAAAAATATTTGTATAAAACCAAATCTAAATCATTTAAATGTTGATATTATGGTTAGAATAGGAAAGATGAGAGGAGAGAATAAAGGAAAATTGAAATGTTCCCCTCCCATACAAACCACACAAATATGATTAAGTAGAGTTATTAAAAGCACAAATATGATGAATTGCTATTTATTTTTTAAATTCAAAACAAAGTAATTTTGGACTCAATGAGAGAATTAGGGGACTGATGGTCGCGGACTTATAATTAAAGGGTTTAATGTTTCTACTTTTATTACAAAAAAGAAAAAGAAAATTCCGCTACACTCACATAAAAGTGAGTAGGTTCCATTGTTTTTCTCTCTCTTCTATTTACCATGGGACCCATTCACTTTTATGTGAGTGGGGCAGAAATTTTTTCTGCAACAAAAGTATAAACATTAAACACATAATTAAAATACAAATTAAGAAAAGTTAAAATTAAAATTCTCAATCGCTGACTATTTTCTTTATAATTAAAAATTGTTAAAAAACATTGAATATAAAAATTTTCTGTACAATCATTCTCAAATAAGTAATTACCCTCTCATTATTGTTTCTTAAATTTAGAGTGTGAGATACTCTCTTCAGTTATTTTAATAAATAACTTTCTCTTTTATGAGGCTGATTTTTAATGTAAGCAACCTTCTTTTTGTGTCACAAAATTTAAACTATTTTTTTTTTACCCCTATTAAATACATAACTTAACATTAATTATCCCCCACTCACTAATTCTTTTTCATTCAATCATTTATTACTCATTCTCTCTCATATTTTCTAATAATTATCTTTCATACTTTTATTCATTTTTTCTTCTATACTCTTTTAATAAATAATGACATATTTAGGGGAAAATAACATTTTTTTTACATATTTATTGTTTTTTTTACTAATATTAACTACCCGTTTGTCTTGCGCAATAAAAAAAAGTGTTTATAAAAAGAATAAGAAAAATATTGTTAGTGGAAGGTGGTGAGTTTAGATGAAATATAATAAACATTGAAAAATGTTATGTTTTGTCATGGCCTTAAAATTGTTAGGGAAAATTCCATTTCAATACCAAATGAAATTCCAAAACTCTTAAATGTCTGTTAAAATTTGTAAAGGATTTAAAGGTGATAGGATCAAGTTAAGATTTTAAAATGGTGGTGAATTTGCCCTACCTTAGTTTTTAAATAAATTTTGAAAAAGAGAAATGGCATTTGAGATCTGGCAAGGATTTTTTTTTTTTTTTTTTTTTAAAAAAAGATTGAATGAAGGTGTGAGGGTGAGGTTCAAATCCATCCCATCTTCATAAGGGGCTAAGTGGTCCAACCACTAGGCCACTTAGTTCCTTATATATATATATATATATATATATATATATATATATATGCATTAACAAATACATATATAATTCTTAACATTTTTTCTATTAAGAAATACTCTTATAAATCTCATTAATGAACTTGTTATTTCAATTACAAATTTTGTTTATAGTGCTTAGATTTTTTCAATCTTGTGAATATATCCCTATTATTTATATATATATATATATATATATATATATATATATAAACTTCCTCCACATGGAGGGGTTGCTTGTCTTTTGGCTCTTCGCCAGGTTTTTTCTTTCTTGGCATTTTCTGGAGAGGGAAATGGTTTGTGGGTTAGTTTTACTCTCAATCCTAAGAACTACCCTGTAAAAATTCACGGGTAAGGAAATCAGGAAGAGAATTAGAGATGCCTTATATTTATATATATTATAATACACACATATATATAATGAGATTCACAAGATTGAACAAAATTTGTAATAAAAATAACAAATTCATTAATGAGATTCACAAGTTCAGTAATGAGATTTATAAAAGTGTTTCTTGATGGAAAACAATGTTAAGAAGAATATATATATATATATATATCAAAAGAACTAAGTGACCTAGTAGTTGAGCCACTTAGCCCCTTATGAAGGTGGGGTGGGTTTGCACCCCACCCTCACAACTTCATTCAATATTTTTTTTAAAAAAAAAAAAAAAGATTCAACTCGACTAGAAAAAAATACTCCTCACTGGATCCCAGACTGTCAGCGGTTGCAGGCCATTTGACTGCCAGATCTCCAGCGGCTGGCCGCAGTAGCCCTCCGGCGAGGGTCATTTTTCTTTTTTAAATTTATTTAAAAACTGAGGGAAAAAAGATAAGCTCACCAACATTTTAAAATCTAAATTTAATCCCTATCATTTTTAAGTCCTTTACAAATTTTAACAAAGATTTGGGGGTTTTAAAATTTCATTTGGTATTTAAATGAGATTTTCCCAAATTGTTAAATTACATTAAAAATTGTCGTGGCCCTAAAATTGTTAAAAAAAAAAATTCAACTGTCAGCCATATTCCCCCTAATTGTGTATAAATTGATAGTCTCCCATTCACGATCTTTGCAACGGTTCTTTCCTCTAGTCATTTTAATTACCAATGGGTAACATTTTAAAGAAAAGGAGGAGTAGGGGATGATTAGGCAGTGGAGAGAAGCTGACTCCGAATAATATTGGGAGCACAGTGTTCTCATATGGACCATCTAGAAAAAAAATGATTTTTAACTTTATCCAGATTAAATTTAATTTTTATATTAATATAAAAAATTGAATAATAATGGGAGCACGGTGTACTGGAGTGATTCTTTTTTGGCATTTTGAAAACATTAGAGAGCATTGGATAGAATACTGGATCTTGAGCTAGTGATGTTTAAGAGCAATAGAAAACATTGTAGCTAGATTATAACATAGTGGAATAAGAAACGAAAATTAGATGGTGTTTTAAAAATTTTGTTTTCAATGTCACTAGAGTGACAACCTATCATTCTAGTGAAGTTCTATCACAGAGAGGTACCAAGTGGTTACTAAAAGAAATGTGAAAGTATTTTAGCAAGTTACTTGTTGATAACCTTATTGTATCACTTGAGTCACTTTAGATCACTCAAGTGCCTTTCTTAGTTTTTCAAAACATTGGTTAATCACTAGCGGTAACTGAATAGTGATAACATGATTTTTACATGTGTCACTCAAATGAGAAATTTGCACTTGGGTGATGTTAATTTTTAAATTTGGCCATGTTATCTCCTTTCGGTTACCAAGAGGTAACTAGCAAGTATTTGAGTGTCATTCGAATAGCAACTTAATAACTCAAGTGACTCAACACAATTTGTTTCTAAAATTAGCTAGTTACCATCAGGTACATTGCGAAGATTTGGGCATCACTCGAGTGCATCTTTGTAACTCGAGTGAACAATCATTTCTTCCTTCAAAAGTAATGAGTTATCTTTGGGTACCTTGTGGGGTTTTGGGCATCATTCGAGTGCCTCTCTTGTAATTAGAGTGAACGATAATTTCTTCCTTAAAAAGTGGCGAGTTACCATTAGCTAGGTAACTTGCAAGATTTTGATCATCACTCGAGTGGTAACCACTTGACTTGAGTACAAGGAATATTTTTAAAGAATCACTATCGGGTACCTTGAAAGTGACACACCATTTTTAGTTCATCACTCGATTGACATGATTTGGACTCGAGTGACTGAGAAGACTTTTACATATTCCTTCACTCACTAGCTGGTACCTTGACAAATGATGTTTAACTTTTAGATTATGACTCGAGTGGTACATCTTTCACTCGAGTACACCAACATTTTTCACAAAATAACATCTTCAGTCATCACTAGCCAGTTACCTTCTAGTGACACAGACACATTATCACTCGAGTAAACATGAGTCTTGAGTAATACTGTTGCAATGCTGATTTTGGGTTTAACATGGGTCTTCTTAGTTTGTTTCTTACTTATCTATCTGCATTCTTTGTGGTTTGCAGGATTATTGGGATCTGTTTCTACAACGACCTCATTGAATTAATAGTTGAACTAAAAGGCTCTTTCTTTGGCGATTGTACAGTGTATCACAGATTAGATAGTTCCCAATACTGTTCGAATATCATTTGTTAAGTATGTCGTTAATAAAATCTATTTTGTGTCTGGATACTTCTGCCATTTGTAGAAGTAAATATTTTTGAGAGAATGGTTTTTTCATTGTGTTATTATGGTGTCTGATGTCGTTGAAGAATTTAGAAAAATAGCCAGGATAGTGGAATACTGAGTTTTGTTGGATGGGTAATAAACTTGGGAGGAGGAGACAAGTGGTAGATGAAAAGTATACAAGGCCACAGGGGTTGTATAATCATAAAGATGTGGATCACAAGAAATTGAGAAAGCTAATACTTGAATCAAAGCTTGCACCCTGCTATCCTGGAGATGAAGAATGTGCCAATGATCTTGAGGAGTGCCCAATATGTTTTCTGGTTGGTCTAATTTCTATTGTGTACCTTCAATCTAGTTCCTTGTGCTTATTCTTTTGCCCCATTTTTTCGTTGAATGAACGAGGAAGCCATTTCAGCTCATGAAAGTTAAGCTATAAACTGCAAATAAAAATGCTTTCTTTTCAATGGGTTTCAAAGAAAGTACCCAGGATATTTTGCCTTTTTTAAGAAGACAAAAACATCAAAGTCTGCTCCAAATTGTAAACTTTATTAAGAAACTTTCTAATTATTCTGTTTCATCTTTTTCCTTCAATTTAGTATTATCCAAGTCTAAACCGATCAAGATGTTGCACCAAGAGCATTTGTACTGGTAACTATTTTCTTATCTTCATTATTAATATATCTTATCATTACCATTTCTACGCTATCTGATTGAATCCCTTTTGCCAGAGTGCTTTCTGCAGATGAAAGTTCCAAATTCAACTCGACCTACACAGTATGCTCCATTACTAGTCATTTGCCTTTTATACAAAGAGATATGGCTTATCATTGCTTACATCATAACTTCCATCTATCATTGGCTGAAATTTAAAGATAATTTATTTGCCTAACCATGTTAGATGTCCTTTCTGCAAGACAGCAAATTATGCTGTGGAGTACCGGGGTGTGAAATCAAAGGAAGAAAAGGGTTTGGAGCAGATTGTAAGTTGGTATCTGCCATAGCTATTGACTTTAGGAATTTTTTGCTGAAATATTTGCACAATTGGTTCATATTTACTTACGTGCACTTGATTGTTCAGGAAGAACAACGTGTTATAGAAGCAAAAATTAGGATGCGGCAGCAAGAACTTCTGAATGAAGAGGAAAGAATGCAGAAAAGGCATGAAATAAGCATGTCAAATGGAAATGTAACACCTGCAGATGTTGAATACAGCTCAAATGCTGGTAGTCTTCATTGCATTTCTGCATCTTGTCTCTGTTTGACTGGTTCTGGTTGTATAAATTATTATTTTGCTCTTGTAGTGGCTGCATCATCACTTTCTGTTGTTGAAGGCGAGGAGATTGTCACTTCTCAAGATTCTCGTGTCACCCCAATGATTATACCACTTCCAGCTGCTCGGAGCAATAGGTCTGCTAGTCTGCATAACCTTTTTAGTTTTGATGATTCCTAACGCGTTTGCCCATATGTAGCCTGCTATTCACTCCTTTAAAGTCAGTAGATGGAACAGAGTGAAATGAATTGAAATTTGTCATCTATGAAAACTTGTGTCTTAACTTTTGCTCTTGAAATCTTACTTCTTCTGGGGTGTTTCATTTCCCATTAACATTCTGATTTTAAAATGACAGACATTAACCTTGTCATCTTGTCTAAATTCTGTGCCTGTTTCAATGTGCCTCAGGCTTGTGCCACTAACAAACATGGCTGTGAGGAGCATGTTTATTTAAATGTGTTACAATAGGAATCAAAAGTTGACTAAATTTATATGTTTCGAGGATATTGAAAACTGAAACAAGTGTTTGTGATTTAGGAGATATTATATGATATATAATTACCCTATGCTGCAAAACAATAAATATACTTACTAGCTATTGCAATCGAATCGTATATCAGTTGGTCATTTGGTTACATTGGCTGAGCATGAAGAAGAGGGAGATGTCAGCTGATTTGTTAATAGGTTTGATGCCAGCATTGAGTTTGGCTTATCAATTAAATAAGCCATCCAATCTTTTCTGTGCTAGAGGCGTGCCCAGAAATTTCAATCATCAGCTGCCTAATTGCATTGCCTGTGATCTTAAGGATCTGAGGAGTATTTAGGTATTTAGAGGGAATTTTGAATATAAAAAGCAATAAGAGGTTTTCAGCATTTTTCTTTCCTAGTTCTTCAATTGTAGTCAAACCATCAACAAACTTCTTGCTTATATTCTTCTTCACACTGACGTGTAAATAAGTTCGTTCTATTAATTTCAAGTGTGGTTGCGCCCAGTGGAGCTTTTTTAGTGGAATACTGCCACCAGAATTGTTAGAAATCAAACTCAATTTGATGTTTTCTTTATTACACCGTCAAGCTAGAAAAATGAAGAAGTCTCTTGATAGTACGTGAAGAAGCAAAAGGAAATGAATAAAAAGGGTCAGGAGTTTGTACGAAATCAACATATCTACAAAGAAGAGAAGATAAGTCAATAAAGGAGGCTGCAATATAATATGCTAGAAAGATATTGAAGCTACGTAGAAGTCTCTACCTATTTCAATCAAGAAAAGAAGCCTGCACAAAGAAGTCAACAAAGGTGGCTATTAAATATGTGGAAAAAACAGGAATAAAGAAGAAGCAACAGGAACCTACGAAATATGAAGGCTACGCAAGAAAGAATTAACTGGAAGAATGAAGAAGCAACAAGATGCTACGAAGAAGGAAGCAGACACAAGTCGGTTGAATAATAAAATAATATTATGTTAAAAAGATTGTCGGTTTAGCAACTCTATATATATGTCTTGTTGCCAACGATGTAAAGTATCCTGGAAAAGGATCAGAGATATCCTAAAAGAGGATCAGAGATATCCTGAAAGAGGATCAGAGGCATCCGATCAGAAGATCAGATCAGAGAAGACATAGAGAGAGATCAGATTAATAACATCTGATCAAGAAGAGAAAAGATGTAGAGAGATCAAGAAGTATCTCAATGATAAGAGAGTGTCGTGACTCTCTGAAAGAAAGATGGAGCAGACCATCAGAGAAAAGATGTGGCAGATCATAGTATCTGATGAATGAGAGAAAGATGTAGCAGAGGCAGATAAGAAGTATCTGACCAAGATATGAGAAAGTGTCATAGCACCTTTGTGAGAGAGAGAGTGCTGTTGAGAGAGATGTCTCACCTTTGTGAGAGAAAGAGTGTTGTTAGAAGAAAGAGAGCACTAAGAAGAGAGAGAGAGAGAGTGCTTCAGAGAGAGATGTATCTTATCAGAAAAATAGAATGAGATAGAGAGATAGAGAGAATTAGTGCCATAGCACACAGTGAAAGAAAAATAAGAGAGTCGCCAAGCGCCTTGTAGCGCGTTGGCACTAGTGCCAGATTTAGGAGTCTGGCCTCCCCCCTCCCCCTCAGGGGTTCGACCCCTGCCTGATGTATCAAAAAAATAAAAAATAAAAATAAGAGAGTCATTTTGTGAAAAAATATAAGATAGTTATTCTGTGTGAGAGAAAAACAGTTTTGTATTTTATTTGAATTTCTCTTATAATAATTATTGTTCTTCATCTGTTTATACCTCCAATTTCCATCAAGTGGGAAGAAATAAATTTTTCCCAACAAGAATTTGATTATTTGTTAATGAAAATCTGAGCTCATAATTTCTTACATATTTAAGTGGCTGCTGAAATTTGGCCGTGTTGATATGATTAATTCCTTGTCATTATTTTATGCTTTTGCCTATTTGGGTAGTTATTGGTAGAAAAGTAGTTGGAAAGTATGAGCTACGTTGGTGCGTACAGATGTTATAACCGACTAACTTTAAGGAAAAAAAAAATCGATAGACATGCTAGTAAATGGCCCATCCAAGTATTTGATCCTTTCGACCAACATTTGATCAACTTGCAATTATGCTTTTACAGAGCTAGGCAGATTAATTGACATAAAGAGCTCGTAAGAGTATTTCCAACTTCAATGCTAAATTCATCAACACCCAAAAGAGAAAAGAAAGAAAGGAAAAGATACTGCTTCCTTTTACTCAATAAAATAATTTTCTCCAAGTCAGGTGTCCTGTTTCCATATGCATGAATTGAATAGAAAGTCATGTACATTTAAAAAGAGTACTCTTATAAGAAATAGAATATTAAAATGGTTGTAATAAATGGTAGAAAATGAGATGAATTTTGCCACGTTTTACTTGTGCGATTGACAAAGCGTTGAGCTGACTCATATGCCTCACCCTGTATGTTTTACCTGTTCAAGCCTAGGTAAAATATAATTTAATACAATGGTATTGGAGTCGTAAAACCATATATGATACTTGTTGTGAATTCATATTTATGGTGACATATGTGTTTCCCTAGTGGAGCCCCATGAAGATATTTGGGTTGTTATGTTGATGTCTCTTGGTAAGCAGGCATTCAAATTCTATTGTTTGGTCATGCCCACATGCGCTTGAATTCTTTCATGTATTGTGCAGGATAGTTACCTTATACATTTTCTGTGACTGAAAAATTGTAGGGATGATGAATTTGAGCTCGACCTTGAGGACGTTATGGTCATGGAAGCAGTCTGGCTTTCCATTCAGGTAAGAGACTCGTCTTTGAAGTACAAATGAGTGTGGAGTTTAGTTTTAAAATTGAAGATAACTTTTTAATAAAAACAAAGTAATTTTCAATTGCTTTTCTGAATAATCTTTCAAGCCCACATTGTAATTCTGTCATTTGATGCCTAGTCAATCAAATATATAATTGTTCATATTGTTTGTTTTTTCACTTAATTACTTCTAGACAAGGATTGAGAATAAAGTAAACCCTTTCAAAGGTGTGTAACTGTTTTGCCTTTCCTGTGTCTCATCTTTTCTTGTTTGCTGCTTCTGGAAAGTGATAATGGATGAAATACTTGTATGGTTATTTATAACTGACCATATCTACATCTTGAGTGTTGGATATGAAAGGCTGCTTTCCAAAATAATATAGCTATACTATATTTTTTACTCTAGAGGGTGAGCCTTGGAGTAATGGTACTATGTGATTAAGAAGTCATGGGTTCAAATCTTGCAAACCACCTCTCCGCTTGTTGGGAGGGGGGGGGGGGGTAAGGCTGCGTACATTTAACACTCCCCAAAACCCACTTGTTCCCGCCTTGCGTACTGAGCTGCCTTTTTATACTATATATTTTTCTATATTATGGTGCATAAAATATATGTATAAAGTATAGGGGGTCCATGCATCAGTGTACTATGTGGCCCAATTATTTTTATGATGATGTTATCTGTATATTGAAGTGGAGCTAGTTTATATTTGACTTCAAATTAAAATTCCAAATCAATATCATCCAATCCTTTTCATAAAGTAGAAGAGAAACAAGTTATGGACGTGGGCTACACTTAAGCGAGAAGTCTCCTTAGTGTCTAACACATTTAACACTTGAAAACATATTGAGCACACTCAGACAGCTTAATACCTCGGTACTATTATAAAAGAGGGGAATATCTAATTATAATATTTTTCACCTTTTAAACGCTGAACCATGTTTTAATTTGAAACACATACTAACCTTATTTTCAGTGTATACATATGCCTTTTGAGTAACGTTACCTACTTAATTCTTGCATTGACTACTTTATAAGTTGATTCACTCGAGTTAAGTTGAACCTTGTGTAAGTATATTCAAAATATAGATCAAGGTATTTATGCCGTGTGCAGATTTGTAAGATGCAAGTTTTGTAGTTGGCATTGTTTGAAGAATTGGGTATTTTCTTGCTCTCATGTTTCAATATGCATGCTCACACGCATTCACACACAGTGATTTTTAATAATGCAGCCTATGCTCTGTGCTTATATTTGCTATCATTAGGCTATGTTCCATATCTGCAGCTATTCCGTACTTCATGCCAAGCCTTAGTTGAAGAAGAAAAGAAGCCTTGATGAGTGTATATCAAAGTTCAATACTCTTAACATAAATCCAATGCAGTTATGCCTTAATTCATATGATAATAATGTCTTTGTTTGTCTAAGGAAGATTATGCATCATTTAAATTACAATTGCCTTTTATCAAGTTTTCTTAGAAGTCAGAATATGGTCAACTTGCAAAGTCCTAGGAGTAATCTTTGATTTCTCAGAGAAAAGTCTGACGAATGAAACTTCTAATGCAGTCTTACCCCCCCCCCCCCCCAACGGGAAAAAAACAAAAAAAACTGTTTGCTGTTGGAAAAATGTGTGTTTAACGATTATAATACAATCAATTTATTGAATGATTCTAATTTATTGAAAATAAAAATGTATATATTGGCACTGCAGGAGGGTGGAAGGCAGAGGAATTTATCTTATCCAGCTTCTGGACAGTACGTAATGCCTAATAACTATGTTTCATCTGCAATGGGTCCTCATACTGGATCATCATCATCACCCTCTGGGGGCCTTGCTAGTGCAATTGCTGCTCTCGCAGAGCGTCAGCAAATGGTGGGAGAATCGTCAACTAGTGCGGATGAGGGAAATACACCATCATTCAACATGGTACAAGGTGCCAACAGGTTTTATAGTCGGTTCAGTAGAGAATCTGGTAACTATCCACCTACCAACAACAGCAACGAGGCGCCACCGGATAGCTCATCGGCTATGACTAGGGCTCATGGGGAATGGTCCATGGATCATGAACCACAGGTAGCTGAAGCTGCAAGCAGTTACACAAGCGCTGTTGTAGCAGATGGTAACAGATTATCTTCTTTACCACAGCCTGATGACATGGAAATTAGCCCTGAAAATGCCACAGAACACATTGTTCCTGAGAGTTTTGAGGAGCAGATGATGCTAGCTATGGCTGTCTCTTTAGCTGAGGCTCGAGCCATGTCAAATGTACAAGGTGCTTCGTAGCAGTAGTTTTTGGTCAAGGTACTTGTTTAGTCTTTTTTTCTTAAATTGATGGTGCTTGCATTACCAATTCTATTTGGTCAGTTAAGTCTTGGTTTGAGAGTTTGAGCAAAATTTCACACTGTGTGGGACTTGTTCAAAAGATCTGGGAAAGATTCTCTTTGCGCACATAATCATACATAAAGATGTCGTTGGAAAACAATTTATTCTAATTTGTCAAAGGTTGTTTCTTGATGCTTCCTTCTGTGTTTGATTTCTTGTCCCCTGCTCCCTTCATTGGCTTTCTGCAAATAATGGTTCCAAAATTTAACGTAGGCCCAGATAGATTTCTTTCCATTATTATAGTTTATGGTTTAGTTTATATGGCACATTTGAAATATATACTGAACAAGAAAGGGAATGAAAATTGCCATGTGAGTATAATTTGTTTCTGGTTCTATCCTTTGAGAAATGAGTATATCAAAATCATGCTTACTGGGAGTGCTATGTAAAATATCTTAAAACATTAAAGCCTTGTTTGATTCTGTTTTTGATTTTTACATTCTTAGAATAGTTTTATAAAATTATTTTTCAGAACAAGTTTTAGGGATTTTTTTTTTTTTTTTTTAAAAAAAGAATATGTTTGGGTGATTGGAGATTGGGGACAACGAGCAAACTGAGATTTGAGAGTGAAGCTTCAACAAGTTCGTGTTTTAGAGGCAAAAGCTCAAACCGTTAAGCGGCTGAACAAGGAGGGTTGTTCTCCACATTTGGGCTGATTTTATTGAACAAAAAATTTGAAAACTTGTAAAAGTTTTGGCTTTTTCCCTGGAAACAAAGTACTAATTTTTGTTTTTTTTTTACCAACATCCCTTAGGAGTATGTGGTAAGACTTGCTCTCCCATCACTATGTTCTCGGTTCGAGGCGTGAGAATGGAAAAAATGGTTTTGGGAGCTCTTCCCCTATGACCGTTGGCCCAACGCGGAGCGAAATCTGGATTAATTGGAACCGAAGGTTCCGATGAATTAGATGGGATACCCAAAAAAAAAGTACTAATTTTGTGTTAATTGTTTCACAAAATATTTAATTAAAAACTAATTACTTCCTGCAGTTCTTAATGTAAGATATATTTGAGGAGTTGATTTCAATCCTAAATACAAGACATATTTTTCATATTTGTCAATATTTTCTTAATTTACATTTATTGATGCCCCTCAACAATAATTAATGAGGAGAGGGAATGAGAAAAATTAAGGATGATAATTATTGTGTTTTATAAAATACATGATACATTAACAAATTTAATTATTTTTCTCAATATAATCAAATTAGGTAAATATGTCCTATATTACGAATTGGAGGGTGTATCTTATTAGTTTTTATTGTTTCTATTAAAAGTTATGTTTTGAAAATATGAATTCAAACAAGGCCTTACTTCTTTCCTTTCCTTTTTTAGGGTGAGACACCCTTTTCTTAGTGGATGAATATGGAAAGTAGCACTTGTTTTGAGTCAAGGAAAAAGCCACACAACTTAGGTAAAATTCTTTATCTGTTCCATGATAAATGCCCATGTTAACAGCTTTTGCAGTTAACATCACTTTGAAGGTTTTGCCATGTTAATATTTTTATAGTAATATAATTTCATCGAGCTTCTATACTTCAATACTCCAATGATCAGTGGTTTTCCCCTAGCGTCAGTTGCACTTGAGGCTTTCAGAATTTTTGCCAAAGGTTGGTCAAGGTGCGGTTCAATCTCACAATCTGTGTACCCAAAAGTACATATAACTATCAAGCCACTCAAAAATACTTAAACTTTTGTTTGAAATGTCGATTTTGGAACTTTAAAATTAATTTTTCATCCGTGATTTATTGTGTAAAAGATAAATATGTAAAATGATTTTTATCTCGACTTGCATAAACATACTTACGATAAGTAGTTCCAAACAAGCAGGGGAAAATAATATTTAAGATGACCATTATCCCATTAAGCTTTGAGATATTTTAGAGAAACTTTACCCATAAATTATGCATAATACTAAGTACTATTTATTCTCTATGCAACATTCAAGCGTGCCTCTAGCTCGCATTGTTAGTAAAATAAGTACTCTTTTTGGTTTATAATATATGGTATTTTAACTAATTCATCAGAAACACGAAGTAACAATTAACTAATTAAACATTCCCAAATCAAAAAAAAAAAAAAATCCCACTTTTACCCCTGTTAAAAAATGTGTTTGAAAATTTATTAAGTGGGCAAAATTGAAAATAAGCATTAATTATTTTACAAGTGCCTTATATTTTGAATCAAACTATTTTTTCTAGAAACACCTTAGATCGGAGGATAATAATCATAAACATACAAGTGGACCGGAGGATTACATACAAGCATAATAACACAGTGAACAAACCGTCAGAGCTTTATAAGAAGCATTTTCGTTTCTTCATTCTTATATTACAATCACAATTCAAATTTGTAATGAACCATGCATCGGTAAGCCACTGTAAGTAAGGCTACAATTCAATGGACACAAGTAAAAAGTTAACAACTGAAAGTATGATGCCTTCCTGGTTTGTTTCTTAGATTTTACTATTGCTGTGGAGCTTCGTCACTACAACTACTGTGGAGCTTCGTCACTTTATTGCTCTTGGCTGTCGCTACATGAGTTGATGCCGCTGCTGATCCGTTCTCCGTTCTCGTTCTGCGTCTAGTTCGTGCCGTTCTCGCTGTCTCTGTTCGTCCGTTCCCCCTCTGCCTTTGCTTTTCTTTTTTGATAATTTCTTTGCTTCTTAGGGTTATGCGTGTTGGCCGTGCAGTCTCTGATTCTTTTTGATATTAATTTTTGTTAAATTCATTATTTTATAAAAACCCGAAAATGGGAGAAAGAAAGATGTTGAATAAGTATTATCCGCCAGATTTTCGACCAATTGTAACACTCTAGCGCACCAGCTCTCAATATCTGTATGCTTCGTAGGTGCGACGGCGGCCCGAGGCAACGACTCGCTCTCGATATTGATCGACCCTAGACTAGCTCTGATACCAATTGTATTGATCGACCGAGCCTGTCTCTGATACCAAATGTAACAGCCCAACGTCGACTCTGATACCAATTTAGGGATGAGCACGGACCAGACTAGAGCGGGTTAGAGGTTGACCCGAGATTTGATCTAGAATATTATTATGATTATATTTCCATATATTTAGTCTTTTTATATTTCCACCTATTGTTTCTAGAAACACCTTAGACCGGAGGATAATAATCATAAACATACAAGTGGACCGGAGGATTACATACAAGCATAATAACACGGTGAACAAACCGTCGAGCTCTATAAGAAGCATTTTCATTTCTTCATTCTTATATTACAATCACAATTCAAATCGTAATGAACCATGCATCGGTAAGCCACTTGTAAGTAAGGCTACAATTCAATGGACACAAGTAAAAAGTTAACAAGCGAAAGTATGATGCCTTCTGGTTTGTTTCTTAGATTTTACTATTCTTTGTGGAGCTTCGTCACTACAACTACTGTGGAGCTTCGTCACTTTATTGCTCTTGGCTGTCGCTACATGAGTTGATGCCGCTGCTGATCCGTTCTCCGTTCTCGTTCGCGTCTAGTTCGTGCCGTTCTCGCTTGTCTCTGTTCGTCCGTTCCCCTCTGCCTTTGCTTTTCTTTTTTGATAATTTCTTTGCTTCTTAGGGTTATGCGTGTTGGCCGTGCAGTCTCTGATTCTTTTTGATATTAATTTTTGTTAAATTCGTTATTTTATAAAAACCCGAAAATGGGAGAAAGCAAGAGGTTGAATAATTATTATCCGCCAGATTTTCGACCAATTGTAACACTCTAGCGCACCAGCTCTCAATACTGTATGCTTCGTAGGGTCTGTGACGGCAGCCCGAGGCAGCGACTCGCTCTCGATATTGATCGACCCTAGACTAGCTCGATACCAATTGTATTGATCGACCGAGCCTGTCTCGATACCAATTGTAACGACCAACGTCGACTCGATACCAATTTAGGGATGAGCACGGACCAGACTAGAGCGGGTTAGAGGTTGACCCGAGATTTGATCTAGAATATTATTATGATTATATTTTCATATATTTAGTCTTTTATATTTCCACCTATTGTTTCTAGAAACACCTTAGACCAGGAGGATAATAATCATAAACATACAAGTGAATGGGAGGATTACATACAAGCATAATAACACAGTGAACAAACCGTCAGAGCTCTATAAGAAGCATTTTCACTTCTTCATTCTTATATTACAATCACAATTCAAATCTGTAATGAACCATGCATCGGTAAGCCACTGTAAGTAAGGCTACAATTCATAGGACACAAGTAAAAAGTTAACAACTGAAAGTATGATGCCTTCCTGGTTTGTTTCTTAGATTTTACTAATGCTGTGGAGCTTCGTCACTACAACTACTGTGGAGCTTCGTCACTTTATTGCTCTTGGCTGTCGCTACATGAGTTGATGCTGCTGATCCGTTCTCCGTTCTCGTTCTGCGTCTAGTTCGTGCCGTTCTCGCTGTCTCTGTTCGTCCGTTCCCCCTCTGCCTTTGCTTTTCTTTTTTGATAATTTCTTTGCTTCTTGGTGTTATGCGTGTTGGCCGTGCAGTCTCTGATTCTTTTTAATATTAATTTTTGTTAAATTCATTATTTTATAAAAACCCCAAAATGGGAGAAAGAAAGATGTTGAATAAGTATTATCCGCCAGATTTTCGACCAATTGTAACACTCTAGCGCACCAGCTCTCAATACTGTATGCTTCGTAGGGTGCGACGGCAGCCCGAGGCAGCGACTCGCTCTCGATATTGATCGACCCTAGAATAGCTCTGATACCAATTGTATTGATCGACCAGAGCTGTCTCGATACCAATTGTAATGACCAACGTCGACTCTGATACCAATTTAGGGATGAGCACGGACCAGACTAGAGCGGGTTAGAGGTTGACCCGAGATTTGATCTAGAATATTATTTTGATTATATTTCCATATATTTAGTCTTTTATATTTCCACCTATTGTTTCTAGAAACACCTTAGGCCAGGAGGATAATATTCATAAACATACAAGTGAATGGGAGGATTACATACAAGCATAATAACACAGTGAACAAACCGTCAGAGCTTTATAAGAAGCATTTTCGTTTCTTCATTCCTATATTACAATCACAATTCAAATCTTTAATGAACCATGCATCGGTAAGCCACTGTAAGTAAGGCTACAATTCAATGGACACAAGTAAAAAGTTAACAACTGAAAGTATGATGCCTTCCTGGTTTGTTTCTTAGATTTTACTATTGTTATTGCTCTTTCTTTGTCGCTACATGAGTTGATGCCGCTGCGATCCGTTCTCCGTTCTCGTTCGCGTCTAGTTCGTGCCGTTCTCATTGTCTCTGTTCGTCAGTTCCCCTCGCCTTTGCTTTTCTTTTTGATAATTTCTTTGCTTCTTAGGGTTATGCGTGTTGGCCGTGCAGTCTCTGATTCTTTTTGATATTAATTTTTGTTAAATTCATTATTTTATAAAAACCCGAAAATGGGAGAAAGAAAGAGGTTGAATAATTATTATCCGCCAGATTTTCGACCAATTGTAACACTCTAGCGCACCAGCTCTCAATACTGTATGCTTCGTAGGGTCTGTGACGGCAGCCCGAGGCAGCGACTCGCTCTCGATATTGATCGACCCTAGACTAGCTCTGATACCAATTGTATTGATCGACCCGAGCCTGTCTCTGATACCAATTGTAACAGCCCAACGTCGACTCTGATACCAATTTAGGGATGAGCACGGACCAGACTAGAACGGGTTAGAGGTTGACCCGAGATTTGATCTAGAATATTATTTTGATTATATTTCCATATATTTAGTCTTTTTATATTTCCACCTATTGTTTCTAGAAACACCTTAGGCCAGGAGGATAATATTCATAAACATACAAGTGGACCGGAGGATTACATACAAGCATAATAACACGGTGAACAAACCGTCGAGCTGTATAAGAAGCATTTTCGTTTCTTCATTCCTATATTACAATCACAATTTAAATCTTTAATGAACCATGCATCGGTAAGCCACTGTAAGTAAGGCTACAATTCAATGGACACAAGTAAAAAGTTAACAACTGAAAGTATGATGCCTTCCTGGTTCGTTTCTTAGATTTTACTATTGCTGTGGAGCTTCGTCACTACAACTACTGTGGAGCTTCGTCACTTTATTGCTCTTGGCTGTCGCTACATGAGTTGATGCCGCTGCTGATCCGTTCTCCGTTCTCATTCTGCGTCTAGTTCGTGCCGTTCTCGCTGTCTCTGTTCGTCCGTTCCCCTCTGCCTTTGCTTTTCTTTTTTGATAATTTCTTTGCTTCTTGGTGTTATGCGTGTTGGCCGTGCAGTCTCTGATTCTTTTTAATATTAATTTTTGTTAAATTCATTATTTTATAAAAACGCGAAAATGGGAGAAAGAAAGATGTTGAATAAGTATTATCGGCCAGATTTTCGACCAATTGTAACACTCTAGCGCACCAGCTCTCAATACTGTATGCTTCGTAGGGTCTGCGACGGCAGCCCGAGGCAGCGACTCGCTCTCGATATTGATCGACCCTAGAATAGCTCTGATACCAATTGTATTGATCGACCCGAGCCTGTCTCTGATACCAATTGTAACCCAACGTCGACTCTGATACCAATTTAGGGATGAGCACGGACCAGACTAGAGCGGGTTAGAGGTTGACCCGAGATTTGATCTAGAATATTATTTTGATTATATTTCCATATATTTAGTCTTTTTATATTTCCACCTATTGTTTCTAGAAACACCTTAGACCGGAGGATAATATTCATAAACATACAAGTGGACCGGAGGATTACATACAAGCATAATAACACAGTGAACAAACCGTCAGAGCTGTATAAGAAGCATTTTCGTTTCTTCATTCCTATATTACAATCACAATTCAAATCTTTAATGAACCATGCATCGGTAAGCCACTGTAAGTAAGGCTACAATTCAATGGACACAAGTAAAAAGTTAACAACTGAAAGTATGATGCCTTCCTGGTTTGTTTCTTAGATTTTAATATTGCTGTGGAGCTTCGTCTGATTCTTTTTGATATTAATTTTTGTTAAATTCATTATTTTATAAAAACCCGAAAATGGGAGAAAGAAAGATGTTGAATAAGTATTATCCGCCAGATTTTCGACCAATTGTAACACTCTAGCGCACTGACTCTCAATACTGTATGCTTCGTAGGGTCTGCGACGGCAGCCCGAGGCAGCGACTCGCTCTCGATATTGATCGACCCTAGACTAGCTCTGATACCAATTGTATTGATCGACCCGAGCCTGTCTCTGATACCAATTGTAACAGCCCAACGTCGACTCTGATACCAATTTAGGGATGAGCACGGACCAGACTAGAGCGGGTTAGAGGTTGACCCGAGATTTGATCTAGAATATTATTTTGATTATATTTCCATATATTTAGTCTTTTTATATTTCCACCTATTGTTTCTAGAAACACCTTAGACCGGGAGGATAATATTCATAAACATAAAAGTGGGCCGGAGGATTACATACAAGCATAATAACACGGTGAACAAACCGTCGAATTTGTATAAGAAGCATTTTCGTTTCTTCATTCCTATATTACAATCACAATTCAAATCTTTAATGAACCATGCATCGGTAAGCCACTGTAAGTAAGGCTACAATTCAATGGACACAAGTAAAAAGTTAACAACTGAAAGTATGATGCCTTCCTGGTTTGTTTCTTCGATTTTACTATTGTTCGTGCCGTTCTCGCCGTCTCTGCCCCCTCTGCCTTTGCTTTTCTTTTTTGATAATTTCTTTGCTTCTTAGGGTTATGCGTGTTGGCCGTGCAGTCTCTGATTCTTTTTGATATTAATTTTTGTTAAATTCATTATTTTATAAAAACCCGAAAATGGGAGAAAGAAAGAGGTTGAATAATTATTATCCGCGATTTTCGACCAATTGTAACACTCTAGCGCACCACTCTCAATCTTGTATGCTTCGTAGGTGCAGGACGGCGGCCCGAGGCGGCGACTCGCTCTCGATATTGATCGACCCTAGACTAGCTCGATACCAATTGTATTGATCGACCCGAGCCTCTGTCTCGATACCAATTGTAACATTGCCCAACGTCGACTCGATACCAATTTAGGGATGAGCACGGACCAGGACTAGAGCGGGTTAGAGGTTGACCCGAGATTTGATCTAGAATATTATTATGATTATATTTCCATATATTTAGTCTTTTTATATTTCCACCTATTGTTTCTAGAAACACCTTAGACCAGGAGGATAATAATCATAAACATACAAGTGGACCGGAGGATTACATACAAGCATAATAACACGGTGAACAAACCGTCAGAGCTCTATAAGAAGCATTTTCATTTCTTCATTCTTATATTACAATCACAATTCAAATCTGTAATGAACCATGCATCGGTAAGCCACTGTAAGTAAGGCTACAATTCAATGGACACAAGTAAAAAGTTAACAACTGAAAGTATGATGCCTTCCTGGTTTGTTTCTTAGATTTTACTAATGCTGTGGAGCTTCGTCACTACAACTACTGTGGAGCTTCGTCACTTTATTGCTCTTGGCTGTCGCTACATGAGTTGATGCCGCTGCTGATCCGTTCTCCGTTCTCGTTCTGCGTCTAGTTCGTGCCGTTCTCGCTGTCTCTGTTCGTCCGTTCCCCCTGGCCGTGCAGTCTCTGATTCTTTTTCATATTAATTTTTGTTAAATTCATTATTTTATAAAAACCTGAAAATGGGAGAAAGAAAGATGTTGAATAAGTATTATCCGCCAGATTTTCGACCAATTGTAACACTCTAGCGCACAGCTCTCAATACTGTATGCTTCGTAGGGTCTGCGACGGCAGCCCGAGGCAGCGACTCGCTCTCGATATTGATCGACCCTAGACTAGCTCTGATACCAATTGTATTGATCGACCCGAGCCTGTCTCTGATACCAATTGTAACAGCCCAACGTCGACTCTGATACCAATTTAGGGATGAGCACGGACCAGACTAGAGCGGGTTAGAGGTTGACCCGAGATTTGATCTAGAATATTATTATGATTATATTTCCATATATTTAGTCTTTTTATATTTCCACCTATTGTTTCTAGAAACACCTTAGACCGGAGGATAATAATCATAAACATACAAGTGGACCGGAGGATTACATACAAGCATAATAACACAGTGAACAAACCGTCAGAGCTCTATAAGAAGCATTTTCATTTCTTCATTCTTATATTACAATCACAATTCAAATCTGTAATGAACCATGCATCGGTAAGCCACTGTAAGTAAGGCTACAATTCAATGGACACAAGTAAAAAGTTAACAACTGAAAGTATGATGCCTTCCTGGTTTGTTTCTTAGATTTTACTATTGCTGTGGAGCTTCGTCACTACAACTAATGTGGAGCTTCGTCACTTTATTGCTCTTTGCTGTCGCTACATGAGTTGATGCCGCTGCTGATCCGTTCTCCGTTCTCGTTCTGCGTCTAGTTCGTGCCGTTCTCATTGTCTCTCGTTCGTCAGTCCCCCTCTGCCTTTGCTTTTCTTTTTTGATAATTTCTTTGCTTCTTAGGGTTATGCGTGTTGGCCGTGCAGTCTCTGATTCTTTTTGATATTAATTTTTGTTAAATTCATTATTTTATAAAAACCCGAAAATGGGAGAAAGAAAGATGTTGAATAAGTATTATCCGCCAGATTTTCGACCAATTGTAACACTCTAGCGCACCAGCTCTCAATACTGTATGCTTCGTAGGGTCTGCGACGGCAGCCCGAGGCAGCGACTCGCTCTCGATATTGATCGACCCTAGACTAGCTCTGATACCAATTGTATTGATCGAGCTGTCTCTCGATACCAATTGTAATGACCCAACGTCGACTCTGATACCAATTTAGGGATGAGCACGGACCAGACTAGAGCGGGTTAGAGGTTGACCCGAGATTTGATCTAGAATATTATTATGATTATATTTCCATATATTTAGTCTTTTTATATTTCCACCTATTGTTTCTAGAAACACCTTAGACCGGAGGATAATAATCATAAACATACAAGTGGACCGGAGGATTACATACAAGCATAATAACACAGTGAACAAACCGTCAGAGCTCTATAAGAAGCATTTTCATTTCTTCATTCTTATATTACAATCACAATTCAAATCTGTAATGAACCATGCATCGGTAAGCCACTGTAAGTAAGGCTACAATTCAATGGACACAAGTAAAAAGTTAACAACTGAAAGTATGATGCCTTCCTGGTTTGTTTCTTAGATTTTACTATTGCTGTGGAGCTTCGTCACTACAACTACTGTGGAGCTTCGTCACTTTATTGCTCTTGGCTGTCGCTATATGAGTTGATGCCGCTGCTGATCCGTTCTCCGTTCTCCGTTCTCGTTCTGCGTCTAGTTCGTGCCGTTCTCGCTGTCTCTGTTCGTCCGTTCCCCCTCTGCCTTTGCTTTTCTTTTTTGATAATTTCTTTGCTTCTTAGGGTTATGCGTGTTGGCCGTGCAGTCTCTGATTCTTTTTGATATTAATTTTTGTTAAATTCATTATTTTATAAAAACCCGAAAATGGGAGAAAGAAAGATGTTGAATAAGTATTATCCGCCAGATTTTCGACCCATTGTAACACTCTAGCGCACCAGCTCTCAATACTGTATGCTTCGTAGGGTCTGCGACGGCAGCCCGAGGCAGCGACTCGCTCTCGATATTGATCGACCCTAGACTAGCTCTGATACCAATTGTATTGATCGACCCGAGCCTGTCTCTGATACCAATTGTAATGTACCCAACGTCGACTCGATACCAATTTAGGGATGAGCACGGACCGGACTAGAGCGGGTTAGAGGTTGACCGAGATTTGATCTAGAATATTATTATGATTATATTTCCATATATTTAGTCTTTTTATATTTCCACCTATTGTTTCTAGAAACACCTTAGACCGGAGGATAATAATCATAAACATACAAGTGGACCGGAGGATTACATACAAGCATAATAACACAGTGAACAAACCGTCAGAGCTCTATAAGAAGCATTTTCATTTCTTCATTCTTATATTACAATCACAACTCAAATCTGTAATGAACCATGCATCGGTAAGCCACTGTAAGGCTACAATTCAATGGACACAAGTAAAAAGTTAACAACTGAAAGTATGATGCCTTCCTGGTTTGTTTCTTAGATTTTACTATTGCTGTGGAGCTTCGTCACTACAACTACTGTGGAGCTTCGTCACTTTATTGCTCTTGGCTGTCGCTACATGAGTTGATGCCGCTGCTGATCCGTTCTCCGTTCTCGTTCTGCGTCTAGTTCGTGCCGTTCTCGCTGTCTCTCGTTCGTCCGTTCCCCTCTCGCCTTTGCTTTTCTTTTTTGATAATTTCTTTGCTTCTTAGGGTTATGCGTGTTGACCGTGCAGTCTCTGATTCTATTTGATATTAATTTTTGTTAAATTCATTATTTTATAAAAACCCGAAAATGGGAGAAAGAAAGATGTTGAATAAGTATTATCCGCCAGATTTTCGACCAATTGTAACACTCTAGCGCACCAGCTCTCAATACTGTATGCTTCGTAGGGTCTGCGACGGCAGCCCGAGGCAGCGACTCGCTCTCGATATTGATCGACCCTAGACTAGCTCTGATACCAATTGTATTGATCGAGCCTGTCTTTGATACCAATTGTAACAGCCCAACGTCGACCCTGATACCAATTTAGGGATGAGCACGGACCAGACTAGAGCGGGTTAGAGGTTGACCCGAGATTTGATCTAAAATATTATTATGATTATATTTCCATATATTTAATCTTTTTATATTTCTACCTATTGTTTTTCAGAATTGGGCTAAAAATATTTCTCATAATAATGGATCGAGTAATTTTAGTCAGGAGAAGAAAATGGGAGAAAGAAAGGTGTTGAATAAGTATTATCCGCCAGATTTTCGTCCAATTGTAACACACTAGCCCTCCGGCTCTCAATATTGTATGCTTCGTAGCGTCTGCGACGGGGCCCGAGGCAGCGGCTCGCTCTCGATATTGATCGACCCTAGCCTAACTCTGATACCAATTGTATTAATCGACCCGAGCCTATCTCTGATACCAATAGTAACAGCCCAACGCCGACTCCGATACCAATTTAGGGATGAGCACGGACCAGACTAGAGCGGGTTAGCGGTTGACCCGAGGTTTGATCTAGAATATTATTGTGATTATATTTCCACATATTTAGTTCTTTTATATTTCCACCTATTGTTTCTCAGAATTGGGCTAAAAATATTTCTCATAATAATGGATCGAGTAATTTTAGTCAAGAGAAGAAAATGAGAGAAAGAAAGGTGTTGAATAAATATTATCCGCCAGATTTTTGACCAATTGTAACACTCTAGCGCACCGGCTCTCAATATTGTATGCTTCGTAGGGTCTGCGACGGGGGCCCGAGGCAGCGACTCGCTCTCGATATTGATCGACCCTAGCCTAGCTCTAATGCCAATTGTATTGATCGACCCGAGCCTGTCTTTGATACCAATAGTAAAAGCTTAACGCCGACTCGGATACCAATTTAGGGATGAGCACGGACGAGACTAGAGCGGGTTAGCGGTTGACCCGGGGTTTGATCTAGAATATTCTTGTGATTATATTTCCACATATTTAGTCTTTTTATATTTCCACCTATTGTTTCTTAGAATTGGGCTAAAAATATTTCTCATAATAATGGATCAAATAATTTTTGTTGGGAGAAGAAAATGAGAGAAAGAAAGGCGTCGAATAAGTATTATCCGCCAGATTTTCGACCAATTGTAACACTCCAGCGCACCGGCTCTCAATATCGTATGTTTCGTAGGCTCTTCGACGGGGCCCGAGGCAACGGCTCCCTCTCAATATTGATCGACCCTAGCCTAGCTCTGATACCAATTGTATTGATCGACCCGAGCCTTTCTCTGATACCAATAGTAACAGCCCAACGCCGACTCTGATACCAATTTAGGGATGAGCACGGACCAGACTAGAGCGGGTTAGCGATTGACCCGAGGTTGATCTAGAATATTATTATCATTATATTTCCAAATATTTAGTCTTTTTATATTTCCACCTATTGTTTCTCATAATTGGGCTAAAAATATTTCGCATAATAATGGATTTATCTTTTAATAAATTAAAATGTAAAAAATTTAAACTATGCCGATTCAAATTAGTTCAACGTAATCTTCAATCTGTGTGGGCACATAACAAAATCTTAAAATGTATTTGAAGGAGAATGGGGGTCTTTTTTCTCTTTACTTGACTAAAAAATAGAGATATCATAGATTTTTTATTAAAAGTGATTATTCAAATATTTTATGAGAAATAAAAATTATTTTTTATTTCGCGGAAAAAGACCCCAAAAAATTTGAATAAATTAGGCATTTCTAAAACAATGAGTTGGGAATTGCTTATTAAGTTTCTTCATTTCCTTATCAACCATTGGTAACAAATCTAATTTTCAAGACTGACGGTGCTGCCAATATTATCTACCCTAAGCCTTTGTTTCTCCAAAAAGTTTCGCACTCGGGTTGCTATCTTGAGCCAACGACCCGTCGTCATCCTTGTTGACTGAAAGAAAGGGGTTGAATACACATCCTAAATTTACGACACCAAGTGCTCTTGAAAAAGCTTTTGGGATGTTGGATGAACAAAAAATTATTTTAAGATAGTGAGTGCTATTGAAAAAATATTTTAAGATATCGGATGCATCAAAAACCACTTTAGGATACTAGAAAAATACTTTGGGGCCTTGGATATAACTTAACTCACAAAAATAAAATGGTTCTAAAAGGTTAACCTCTGATCGATCCTCTGGTCTGAATTGAAGAATCTGGCGTCATCAATTTCAAAACCATGGGTTGTCATCGGTGATCTCAATGGCATTCTTTCTTCCACCGAAAGGATTGGGGGAGTACATAGTAGTCATAACAGAATAAAATGGTTCAATGATCAAGTATCGGAGCGTGGGCTCTCAAATCTGGGGTTTCAGAGGCCGCGTTCTACCTGGAAAAGGCCGATGATCTCCAGTTATGCACGCCTTTTTGAACGATTGGATCGAGCGTTTGGGAATGCAAATTTGCTTTCGGATCTGAGCAATTCCTACGTTAAGATACTTCCTAGAACCTCATATTCTGACCATAGCTAGCCCTCTGTTTTTGCAATTTCAGGATGATCAGAATGTTAATCAGCCTCATCCATTTAAATTTAAGGCAATGTGGCTCTTACATGAAGCTTTCAATAGTTTTTTAAAAGATTGCTGGGAAGGAAATAAAGACATGGGCGATTCGTTACATGAAGTACGTAATGCTCTTGTTGACTAGAATAGAAATTGTTTAGGTTTGATAGAAAGAAACAAAAGAATTTTGCTAGCTAGATTAAAGGGACTTCAAAATTATCCGAGATACCCTACCTCAAAATTCCTCTATTTTCTAGAGAAGGACTGGATCAAATACTGAAAAGAGAAGAAACTAAATGATTCCAAAAGGCCAGAACTAAATGGATAACAAAAGGTGATTGAAACACTCGCTTTTATCATTTGAAGGTGATAATGAGACGAAGAAGAAACAAGAATCTGATATTCAAAGATGATCAAGGCAAATGGGTCAAGAATGAGAATGAACCGGAGAGAATGGTTGTCAATTATTTCAGAACATGTATCAAACGGTAGATGAAGGTTCAAATTGGTTTGTTATTAATACTATTTTTTCTTCCTTGGAGCTAGAAGCATTGAAGCATCTTGGTGGGGCGCCAACGGATAAAGAAATTAAGAGGGCTCTATTTACTATAAGCCCTAAGCTCCAGGTTTTGATAGGTTTCCTCCTATCTCCTTCCAATCTAAATGGAACATTGTGGGAGACTCTATAAAATTTTGTGAAGTCAGTGTTTGAAGGAAGTCAGGACCTTGCTAATAATAATAAAACACTTATTTCTTTAATCCCAAAGAGAGATAAGCCAGAAGGTGTGGGACATTTCTGACCCATATCTTTATGCTCTGTACATTATAAATGCATCACTAAGGTGATCAATGGGCGATTAAGAAGTTTGATAGATTTGATTGTCTCACCCTTTCAATCAAGTTTTATCAAATTAAAGGAAAGCAAATTCAAGATAACATCATCGTTGGCCAAGAAATTATGCATACCATGAAGAGGACAAAAGGAAGGAAAAGTTTAATGGCAATGAAAATAGATCTTGAAAAAGCTTACAATAGGATACGATGGGATTTCATGAAGTATGTACTTATAGAGGTGGGTTTGGATGCTAAATTTATTCAATTGATTATGTCCTGTTTTCGTTCTGTTTCATACAATATACTCTGGAATGGTTCAAAGACAGAGTACTTCATTGCCAAGAGGGGTCTTAGACAAGGTCATCCCATTTCACCATTATTGTTTGTATTGTGTATGGACAAATTATCACATATTATTAGAGATGAAGTGAACTTGGGTAATTGGAAACCAATTTTAGTCTCAAAGAATGGGCCTGCCATCGCACACCTCATGTTTGCTGATGATTTATTACTGTTTGAAGAAGCAACGGAGGTTCAGACCGAATTGCATGATGTCTTGTTTGAATAGATTTTGTGGGATATCGGACAAGAAGATCAATAAAGATAAGTCCTCTATATTCTTTTCCTCAAGAGTTCCAAATCACTGGAAATAGAGTATAGCAACTACAATAGGCATGAGTATTTCTACAGAAATAGGTAGATATTTGGGGTTTCCTTTATCAAGAAAAAGGAAATCTAGTGAGACCTTCCAATACATCATTGATAGGGTCATAGCTAAATAGTCAACCTAGAAGGAAAAATGTCTATCAACTGCTGGAAGAATTATGTTGGCAAAGTCAGTTCTTCGTGCAAGGACTAAGAACTAAGAACTGACTTTGCCAACGTAATTCTTTGTTAAATGACGCATGTAGAGTGAGTGATATGGAAACTCATTAATGGCTCAAGTGGCTTATGGGCAGATGTATTATTTAGAAAATACATGCTGAGAAATGATGAGAATTTGTTATGTGCCAAAAAAAAAAAGATTCTTTACTCTGGATATTTATAGTGCTACAAAGATATTTAGTTGAAAGAGTTTCTAAATGGAATATTAGAAATGGTAGAAGTGTGAAATTCTTCAATGATGATTGGCTGCTTCAAGATAAATCCTTGAAAGAGGTGTGTCTTCGTCCTCTCTCTGTGGACGAGGAAAATAGCAGTGTGCGGATTGGGTATCACATGGATGCTGAGATTATGCTCAATTGTCATCGCTAAGCAATCCAGAAGTTGATTTCTATCATGCCACCTATGCCAAATACATGAAAAGATTTATTGTCTAGGAAAGAGGCAAACAACGGTGTTTTTTTTCTGTGAAGAGTGATTATCAACTACTGGAAGGTATTTCAAATAATGAGAAAGTGTCCTTATTCAAATATATTTGGCATTGGAAAGGGGCAGAACATGTATGAGTTTTTATGTGGGTTGCTTTTAATGACCATCTTTCTACACATCGTTGGAGAATTGTTTGGTCTCAATCATCTCTGATGTGCCAATCCTATGATAACGAGATTGATAATGTGTTACATATTCTCAGAGATTGCAAATATGCGAAGGACATGTGGTATGCATTACTTCATCCTAACTTTGTTTCTCAGCTCTTTACTTTTTCTTTAAGGGACTAGGGACGACTCAATTTTAAGAGAGACCTAGCTAGGGATCTAGAGGGATGGGAATTGGCAACTAATTTGGGGAGTAGCAATCTAGAAACTCTGGATATGGCAGGATAATGCTATATTCATCGAGGAATTTGTTAAACCTTCGTTTCCAGCTGAAGTTGTCTTAAAAGGATGGAAAAGTTTTACCCAGTTATATAGGAGACAATTTGTGAGCCACAACCTCCTTCTTGAAGCATTTTGAGATGGAAACCTCCTGGAAAAAAAAATTGGGTTAAAGTGAATGTTGATGAGGCTGTTACTAAATATGCAACTCGTTCTAGATGTGGGGGAGTTATAAGGGATCATGAGGGCATGGGTGGACCCAAGTTATATACAAGGGGGGCAAGTGCCCCCCCCCCCCAAAAAAAATCTAAGATGTGTTTAAAAAAAGTATGTGTTTGTGTGTGTGTGTATATATATATAAATGATTGTCCTCTTTTAAATTAAATTCTCACCTTTAATACATCAAGACTATACTTCGTAATCAAATAAGAGATGAATGATTGAATGATTGTTTAGTGCCTTATATTGAAAAAGATGTATTTGATAGCATTGATAATAAGCCAATTATGATGGAATTCTAAAATATAAGGCTTAGAATGATGACATTGTAATTATTTTCATTGTAATATACTTTTGTTATTAAAATATATGTATTTGAACATATTGAGTGCCCACCCTTCATTGTAATTTATGTAATTGCATTTCTAACCGCACTTAGCCTTGTTTTTTCTAAATGACATATTTGTAAAATAATTGCCTTTCTTATCATATCATTAGTGCTCACTTGATTTCATTAATATTTTTTTGATATTCTTTTCTTTTCTTGTTTATATTCTTTTGTTTTTTAATGTATTTAAAACTTTCCTTTAAAAAAAAAATTTGGGGGCGCTGCCCCCGAATCCCCCTACCAATAGTGCCCCCTTCAGTAAATTTATGGGTTCGCCCCTGCATGAGGGGAAGTGGGTAGCTGGTTTTTCTCATTTTTTGGGACTTGCAATGTGTTTGAAGCGAAGGAGTGGGCTATCATTAAGGGGCTCAATTTGGCATGAGATTTGGGTTTTCGGAAAATTGTTCTACAATCTAATTCTAAGGAATTAATCGGTATGCTAAAACATGATATACTGGAAACTAGGGGAAGTCTCTTATTCTGGAAAATCAGAGAATTTATGAGAAAGAGTTGGGAGTTAAGGATTGAGTATATCTCAAGAGAAAAGAACATAGTGGCGGATGCTCTTGCCAAGAAAGGAATTTCCTTTTCCATGTTTTTAGAGAGTCTGGGATTTGATTACCTTGTGTGGGTTCTTGTTATTTTAAAGGTTTTTCCTCTTGTATTAAAAAAAAAATCACAAAAAAAAAAAACAACTGTAACATTTTTTAATGCAAAAATGATGACGTTTTATAGCAAAGGATGACAACAGATATTAACATAAAAGGAGAGAAGCCATTCTTGGCACAGTTGATGTCTTTGTCAGACTCTTTCATTAAATTAAAATGAGGGAAAGTTCTAGTCAGCCTCCTTTATAGCAAATTAATTTTAGTCAACTCACAAAACTTTTTGAAATTTCATTGCACCCCATGGTCAAAATGAAATTAATTTTTGTGAATGAAAAAGACAATAATACCCTTCTTTTATTTTGTTCAAAAGAGCATTTATAAGAAAAACAAGGGCATTTACAAAACAAATAAAGATATTTACAAGACAAATAAAGGGATTCGAAAGAGCCAAAGGAATTAAAAATATTTTGGTCATTTACAAGACAAATATGAAAATTCACAATACAAATATGAGCATTTACAAGACAAATAAAGATGTATCCAAGTCATATAAAGGAATTTAAAAGAATATAGGAAATTAAAAACATTTTGGCCATTTACAAGACAAATATAGAAATTCACAAGACAAATAAAGTAAGGGCAAATTGTCTTTTCACCCGCAAAAAATAATTTCATTTTGATCATGGGTACAGTAAAATTTCAAAAAAAAATTAGAAGATGATTGAAATTAATTTGCTACATAGGAATGGACCGACTGACATTTTCCCAAAAACGGAGGGCTATTTGACCTTTATACATTAAACCGTAAAAACAATTACCCTAATCCTACGTTCAACAAATTATTTACTAAAATGTTGCATTTAAAATCGTTCAAGGGTGGAACAAGTTCAAATTACACAGAAATCGATCTCACCAAGATGAAGTTTAATGATAGGACATCAAATTTTTTAATTGGAAAGTAAAATCGTTCTCAGCAAGCTGAAATTTGCTTCTGCATTTTTGTACCCTTCTCGATGTGCATGCTGTTTCTATTGGTGGGAGGATAATGAATGGGAGAGAAAGAGAGACGAATGGGTGGTTTTGAATTTTCTTTTCCCCAGTTTTTTTTTTTTACAACAATTAAATCTCTTGAATTTTGTTTTAAAATTTAATGATTTTCTATTTTTATCTATATTTTAGATACATCAACATTTATGAGTATAAAAGTCTACCAAATAATACATTAAAAAAGCTTAAACTTTTGTATATATATATATAAAAAAAAAGAGCTTAAACTTTTATTCCTCTGGGCATTTGTAGGTAATTCCAACATTTTTATAGGAAAATGTTAAATCTTATTAACTTGGTATAAAATTTAACAACTTTCCAACTTTACACCTATTTAATATACATAATACAAAATAAAAATAAAACCAATATAATAAGAAATGAATGGTTAAATTGTACATTTACCCCAAAATTTTATTGATGCGCCTTATAAATAGGATAAAAAAAACTATTCTCTCTATGTATATAATAGAACAAGAGCAGTATTTGTAAGCCAAAAAACTGAAAAATAAAATATCAGAAACCCATTCTCTTCTCTGTTTCTCTCTCATACATTATCCTCCCCACTAATAAAACAACATGTACGTTCAGAAGGGTACCAAAGGCCAGAAGCAAACTTCAACTTATTGAGAACGATTTTAGTTTCCAGTTAAAAAAAGTTGATGTCTCACTTGGCGGCAGAACCATAAAATATTTTTAGTCCGGACTAAAAGATAAATATATTGAACTATTTATTAAATAATATCACATAACATTGAAAAACAAATAAATAATAACCGACAATTATAAATCAAATTAAGATATAAGATGATATTAACATTTTCAGTAGTATCTTAAACAAAAAATTTACTTTCCTCTCATAGTCTAATGAGTAATGAACCAAACATTGTCCTTATAGAAAAGATAAGAGATTAGTTGTGGTCAAATTATTGATCAAAATAAAATATTATATAATAAATACATATATATATATATATATATATATATATATATATATATGGGAAAAACACTTCTTATGTTGTAGGAGAAGTGTTTTCTCATGTCACACACACATGAAATGGTGGGACCCACATATATATATAATGAGCATTATATATATATGTGGGTCCCACCATGTTATGTGTGTGTAGGAATCTTATTCTTCTCTACGCAACACGAGAAGTTTAAACCCCATATATATATATATATATATACTAACAAATTTTAGAAAGTCAACTGGAATCTCATCATGATACTTTATCTTGCTGGGAACGATTTCTGCTTAAATTTAAACTCATTTCGCCCTTGAATGATTGCAAATGCAACATTTTGTTAAAATTTTTGTGGAGGGTAACACTTAGGTAATTCTTTTTACTGTTTAATGTATATAGGTAAATGAAAGCCAACTACCAAGTGCTCTCGTTCACGGGGAGCTTCTCCAACCAATACAAATCTCTAAAATGTGTTCATATGGATCGAAATCTATTTCATAGGCATCCAGTGTCCTGAAGCAGTGGAAACGCTGGTAGAGGTGAAGGCATGTGTACTCTCTGTCCAGTATGCCCTACGAACTGGGCTCCAAGCGCCCTGCCCTTGGATTGTGGGTGAGCCCGACCCCTTTCCTAAAATTTTTGTATCAAAAAAATAATAATAATAAGAAAAAACTAAATCTTTTATAAAAAGAACTATACATATGAGTAAATTTCAAATAAAAAATAGTATGACATAAAATGTTTATGAAAAAAACTACTCCCTCTAATTTTTAATACAAACATATGTACCTAATTTAATTACATTAAGAAACTTAGTTAAGATAGTTAATATAACTTTTTTTTAAAACATTCTAATCATCTTTCTTAATTAATTTCATCCATCTCTCTTTTATTTGATTATACATCAATAGAGGTAAATTAGAAAAAAAACTAACAAATAAGGAAAATATGTCTTATATTTAATACCAATATCAACTTCACAATTAAACATCACTATACAAACAACCTAAGCATTAACTCATTGATCCGTATAATTCCTCTGGTCCACAATACAAGTCACTTTTAGAAGAATCACTTGGTCTATAATATGAGTCACTTGGAGAGAAATTAATGTTTATTTGTCAACTTTTCTCAGTAGTTAATGTTCAAATATAGCTCCTTATATTTTTCTCCCCTTTAATACCTCATGAATATGGGTAAAGTTGGATTTGTTTTTTTGTTTTTTTAATTTATGACAAATTTAATGAATTAACTATCATTTATTGATTATGATAAATTAGGTAAAGTGACTTGTATCATAGACTGGATGAAGCTCATCACACAAAATGCTACTACCTTGTGTTTAATATAAGATCTTGTTTGCAGTGCAATATACACTACAAACGAGATCTTATATTAAGGATAGAAGGAAACCCCTTTTGAGAAGCTATTAAGTGACAATACATATAACCTAATAAGAAAGTAAGTTGCTAGGGCGAAAATAATCAACACACTCAACTTTTGCACATAGGTCAGTTTCCTTCCTTTGTAGAGATGCAACTTACTAGCTCGTTTGGGGAAGCCAATTGGTCAGATAGCAAGGATAAGGAATGAGATTCCCTGCCTATCCTTTGGATAAGCCGTGAGAACCCATCTGATCTGGACCGCCCAAATCAGATTTGGACGGTCCATATTTGATTTTTTTTTTTCTTTTTTTTTTAAAAAAATATTTGAGTAAATACCCTTTTTGGTCCTTGAAAAAACACGCGCGACCCATTTTGGTCCTTGAGTAAACAAAATGTCATTTTTGGTCCTTTTTAGGGACTAAAAATGACTTTTTGTGAATTTGTGAGGGATCAAAATGTCCACAAAAAATGACCAAAAGGACTAAAAGGACATTTTTTTCCTTTTTATGGACTAAAAATGACATTTTTTTACTCAATGACCAAAATGGGTCGCGCGTATTTTTCGGGGATCAAAAGGGTATTTACTCAACATATTTTAATGGGTAGAGAATCTTCTAAAATAAAGATAATCTCTCAACTAACATTTTTAAATGATTTTTTTATTAAAAAAGGAACAGTTAAAACAAATAAAATCTAGACCGTCCAGATCTGATCTAGACGGTTCAAATTAGATGGGCTCTTGATGCCTATCCAAATGTCACTCAGGATAAGAGAAAGGATGTAGAGAGTGGAACAAAGCCAGCACATGTGTCGAAATGAAAGCAAAAGATGAAGGAATCATACAAAGCTCATTAATTTGGAGGCCTGCTCGAAGGCTCAATTGGCTGGTCTAGTTATAAAAGTGAGGACTACCACCTGAGTTGGGTCTAGCGAAAGGAATAACCCTTGATAATGTAGCGAATCAAGGTTCAAATATCCGTTGAGAGGTAATCACTATTTAGTATCCAATAATACCTTAAATATGATTGCTTCCAATAGTAGAATACATGTGTCTAGCAAAAAAGTAAATACTACCTCCAGGCTTCTTAATGTGTGCAATCAATATAAACACTTTAAAAAATCAGACAAACTTAATTATTTATTCTGAAAGACAAAGTCTATTTAGGACCAAATACAACCCAGGGAAGACGTGAACATATTTGCATATAGTGTAGAGGAAGAAGGACAAATAAGTGAGCGGCTGCACCAGTAAACCCCTTTTTGCGGTGACGAAAAAAAAAAGGAAGAAGCTTCATGCAAAATGCTCCCCCACACATTGATTTCTGGCAGTGACACAATGATCACTTGTGCTGTACAAGGAAGAATCGGATGAAGAAGAGAGAAATAAAGTGGGAAAGAGCAAGAGATTTGAATTTTGAAACCTTAGGTTGAGATGAGATGGCACGTCGAGGATTCAAAATATGATGTCTCTCAATCAATAAAAGTCAATTTTACAAACATTAATTCAAATAAGCTGCCCGAGTCACTAATTTCATGCTTCGCCTATCCTGGTGAAAATGTGGGAGTGTGTAAAGTGATTCAAGAGAGAAGAAACAGCTTCATAAAATCATGAGATTGTGGACATCATTAAGAAAGAGAAAGGGACCATTCAAGCTTGTCTTAATACTTCAAGAAATGATAAATATCTACTATAGTGTTCGCTTATTACAGCTTGCTCATGGAGACTTCGCATGCTAGATTGTTCTCCTCATAAAATTATTGGAAGTGGACATCATAATTAAAAGCAAAGATCAATTTGCTTTCTCCCCCATTAACTTTAGACAAAATGCCTCCCATTCTCCACATCAAACAAGAACCAAATCTCATTCACCCTATCATCAAACTCAAAAGGGGCATTGTACTGAGCAACACAATAAACAGAACCATGTCCACCTCTCTGGCTCTTTTCAATGGCAGAAGACCATTCAGTGCCTGCAATACTGACCTTCAAGGCTGCAACTCATTATTATCTCTCACGAACCCACTGAACTTCCTTACTGCTGCATACATAGGCTTCACTCTTCCGACGATGACACCACTCGCCGGAGGAGGGTTCGCTTGGTTCTTCCTAGGCACGTAGAAGCTTACCGCCACAAATAAGGACTCACTGGAGGGTCCATCACTAGGTGCTACTTCAGTGACTACAGGTGCTGTCATCTCAATTTTTGGTTGTAATCATTCTTCCCCTGAATATAATCAAATAACCTGTGTAAAACATTATGAAACACAAAGCAAAAGATTAATGAAAGGCTCATTCAGGACTATATTGAGCAAAATCCAAGTATTTATTATTGGATTTACTGATATAAGTCAGCCCAAAACCGTTGAATCTTCCATTAATGGTGCATGCCGTGTTCTAATTAAAGAAAGGAAGCTAAATATCTTCTGTTCCTCACTTCTATAAAAATATGGACACTCATTGAATACAGAGATAGTTTTTGGAGGATATAACTCATATAGTAGGTAACACTTGATCAAAATAAACAATGTGTGGATTAATAATGAATAATTAATTAATTATTAGTATTATAAGTCTTAACTAATTTGATCAAACTAATGAAGTTAGTTAAGTTAATTAATGTGACATGTATTTTCTAAAACACCCTAATCATCTTTCTCAATTCCCTCATTCTTTCTCATTTTTTATTATTGTTAAGGGAGCATCAATAAAGGTATATTAGAAAAAAAAAATTGACAAATATGAAAACTATGTCTTATATTTAGGACCAAAATCAACTCTCTAAAATTGTCTTATATTAACGACCGGAGGAGCATATATGTTAGATTATATGCCAATTGGATGTATGCTGTGAAGTTGAGTTTAGTTTTCGGACACTCCATGCACTGTTATTGACAAAGCTCTCATCCTTACTGAGAAGAACAGTTCATCTCATTGGAGGCTTAGAATATTACCAAGTGTTTATAAGTGAATATAAATATCTCAACTATGCAAAAGCTTTATCCAAATTAAGGGGCTATTTTGCAAAGTTGAACAAATTAAGTATTAATAGGATTACTGAAACTGAAAAGTTCACAGTTAAGGATTTCCAGACAAAATAGTACTCGTTGGTCCTTAAGATAAGACATTTACTTAATTTGATGAAATTAAGGAAGTTAGTTGAGTTAGTTAATATGATATCTCTTTTCTAAAACATCATTTAATTCCCTCACTCATTCTCCTCCACAATTATTGTTGAGGAAATCGATAGTGAGTAAATTAGAAAAAAATTGACAAATATGTAAACTATGTCATATATTTATAACCAATATCATCTCTCTAAATATGTCTTACATTGAAGACCCGGGGTGTATAATTATCAATATAACTTGAAATATCTAATGGTGATTAAAAACATATATCTTGTCAATTTCATTCATGAATTTTAAAAATAGATGTTCAAAATTGATGGTAGTCAAATGACTAGCAAGTAAAATATGAGATCATATATAGCAATCAAATAGTTAAACGTGTGTCTCTCCTAGTACGGCTCGATCAGCGAAATTTTGTCAGGATCTTCAGCAACAAAGACATATTTAGACATCTTCAGCAACTAACTAATTAGATTAAGGAAGTTAGTTAATAAAATATGTATTTCTTAAAATACTCTAGACATCTTCCTTAATTTCCCTTCTCTTCTCATTGATTATTATCGAAAGAATATCGACAGGGAAAATTAGAAAAATATTGATAAATATAAAAATTATGCCTTATAATATAATATGTGTCTAAATATGTGTATGGGAGGAGTAGTAAAAATAGATTGCTGTGCAGCAGAATACAAAATCATAAAAGAACTCAATCATGTATTATTTAACTTCGTCCCTAAAGTTAAATCGTACATCAATTAATCTTCAGTGGACTATGGCAACAAACAAACAAGAAGCAAACCAATACTAGAGAAATTCCCAAAACCAACAGAACACATCCGAGAGAGAAGATATTCATTTACCTTGCGAATCCAGTTCTGGTGGTTTCAACAAGAGAAGTGTCTAGAAATGGAGGAGGAGAGGCCCAAACTGTGGAATTGTAGCGGCGGATTTCGTAGCCGTCGCCGCCATGAATCACATCTTAGGAAGGACACTCGATTCGCCGGCATGTTGGAGGAACTTTTGCAAAGCTTGAAGCTGATGCGAGGAAGAAGACGCTTAACAGTAGTGAGAGCTTCAATCTCTTTAGAGCCACAGCCATGGCTGAACGTTACTAATCACAATACTGTAAGCTGACAAACACAATTCTTATAATTATGTCATATGGCTTAACATATGATTTTCCTGACCAAACAGGTGGACATGCGGTTAGAAACGGCTTTTTTAGTTCCTCTTTTGTCCATCAATGGGACCCACTGATTCTATCATCCTTAATATTTATCTTCACTTTTTCTTTTCTGTGGTCCTGATCGTGCCTGTCAATACAGGCCTGTTGATGTGAACAGTAGCCTTTTCCCTTTGTCAGTGACTCAGAATTAAAAATAAATATCCTAATTAGTGAGAAAAGTACATCTAGCTACCCTGTTTAATGTTAAACACTTGATTCTATTTCCAAACTTGGGAAGTGTAAAACAACTTTATTTCTTGATCAAATTAACCCGCTAAAATGCTTCAGAGTTCTTGGTGTCTTGCACTGTTCATGATGATATAAAACATATTTCATCTTATGTTTTGATAATAATAAAGTTTAGAAACCCTCGTCGTACGCTCAACTGGTAAAGGGGTGACTCTCTCATCAAAGGGAGAGGATTCGATCCTAGAGTTGGTCAAGGCGCTAGGGGAAACATCTTAGGTGATGTGAACTTGTGGAAACGCAGGTTGAGGTGGAGACATGTATACTCTTAGTCCTGTATGTCCTCGAAAGCAAAGTCATAACGCTTTCTCCATAGACTATGGGTGAATCCAACCCCTCTCCTAAAATTTCTTTAGCAAAAAAAAATTTAAATAATAATAATAATAAAGTTTAGAAAGGTTTAGCATAAATTTGAATGATGAACATAGTATTTTGAACAAGAAAATATCTCTATTTTGCAAAATCCATTGGATTACTCAAGTGATAAGAATTCATCACTGCAAGTCACTAAAAGTTGAAAAACAGTCACACAAGTGACCACTCGAGTAATGTGATAGATTCTAAATAAATCATCATGGTGATCTCTCTGATGAAATAGTTTCACAAAATTAGATCACGCAAGTAACTATTCGAGTGATGTATTAAAATTCATCACCAACAAATCACCATTATGATTCATCCAATGATCAATGTTGCAAAAGTTTCAAAGTGAAAATCACCCAAGTGACCACTCGAGTGATGGGTTAAAATTCATTACCAGCATACCACTTAAGTGATTTGTTTCAATGATGTTGCTCTAAAGTTTTTGATAACATGAGTGATGTGTTAAAACAATATCACTTGCAAAACACTCCAGTGGCACTACAAAAAAAATGACGTTTAGTAGCAGTTAAAATGACCTATTTGTAGCGGTTTTAGGCGCAACTAATGATATTTGTAGCGGTTATTGTTTAAAAAATGTGTGTACAAGTCATTGAATAATGTATCTGGAAGTAGAAGGAAAGCTGAAAAATATTACCGATTCAACTGAAAAATAACAAACATTAGTATGAGAATCATTAGATTTGATCCGGTTAAACGTCACTTACCCCCTTCAATAAGTGTTACTCTTTGACGAAACGTAAAAATATATGAGAAGACGGAGAGAAAATGTGTGTAGAAAAGAAACTGATGCATGCATATTAAATGTGGTTAGGTGGGGTATTTATGGTGGTATCTGCGCATCATTTTGCAGCGGTTGAGGTCTCACTTTTTGTAGAGGTTATTATTAGTAGCGGTTAGGATGCGTGTTTGTAACGGTTTATATCTGTAGCGGTTTTGTAGTGTTTGTAGCGGTTATATAACCGCTACAAATTATGTTCTGGAATTTTTTTTTTTTAAAAAAACTTAATAAAAAGATTACATATTACAGCGTAGGCATAAATTTTTCTCTCAATCTTCTTCGCCATCCCTACAAAGAAAGTTTGCATAAAATGTTACGAGTGAGGTGAATACGTGTGAACACAAATAAAACTTTAGTTAAATGTTACTATTTCATAAAGCATAAATTAAAAAACGTACCGAACTATAGGTAAGTTCTCACAATCGTAGGCGACGTTATCACCATCGCCCATGTCGTAAAGGTCCCGAGGCTTTAAGTGAACCACCATATTCCAATCCGTGTGCCTCTCATCGGAGACATAATAAACTTGATGGGCCTCTGAGGCAAGAATATACGGCTCGTGATCTTCAGACTGACCACTGTGAATATGCCGGGAGAAATTCACTGATGTGATGCCTAAGTCGCCAGTCGTGAGTCCCCTGGACGTTGTGGTATTCGCCCACAAACACTTGAACAACGTCACGGTGAAAAGGCCTCTATAACTTATCCTGACCACATCAAGTAGCTTTCCATAATATGGGACGTCACCAAACTGCATGTTCCCGTCACTGCTGCTCGCATAACTCCTTGTCCCAAACGTGCCATATACACCAGAGTTTTGGGTCAACAATCCCTGATCTCGTGAGACGGTGCAAAACTTAAAACCATTGACATTGTATGCCATAAATCTTTGGGCGTGGGCAAGCGGGCCTAGCGCGAGAGCTCTGAATTCTGGTGAGTGCGGGTTGTGGTCGTTCATTATTCTCCTCCTAAACCAACCCTGGAATTCTCTGTGGACCTTTCTATCAATTTTGGAGGATGTCTGTGTATGGATTCTCAGTTCACGCTTCACATGACTCCTGAATTCCCTGAAATTAAACATGCAATGAAATGTGAGTGTGTATAAAATGTAAGGAAATATATAGGATATATATATATATATATATATATATATATATATATATATATATATATATATATATATATATATATCTGTGTGTGTGTGTGTGTGTGTGAAATCCTTACTGAAGGCACGGTTCAACTTTAGTGCAATTAATCAAGACATGTCTATGTGCTTGAAACTTCTCAAGTGCCGTGAGTTTGAATTTCTCACTTCCGTCAACTGGTTTACCAACACGAGGGATTAACAACTCTATTGCTGATGGCTCCGGTTTCGGCTCAGGCTCAGGACAATCGTCTACACGAGGCGGTCGGTTGAATGACGTCTCAATGTCATCGAAGTACCTGGAACAAAAATACAAGACCTCATCCCCGATATAACCTTCTGCTATTGAACCTTCAGGCCACGCCTTATTCCTCACATAAGATTTAAGTTTCCCAAGAAACCTATAAAGTAGAGAAGGAAAAATTTTGATGCATCAATGGTTAAACGTGCGACTAGAGAGTAATGCTAAAGTAATTATTTTTAAACCAGTACCTCTCAATATGATACATCCATCGGTACTGAACTGGGCCAGCAAGCTTTGTCTCGTGAACAAGGTGTACTGTTAGGTGAACCATGACCGTGAAAAATGACGGAGGAAAGATCATCTCCAAATGACTTATCCATATGTAACAAACAAATCTAGGATAGAACATAAACGTGCATACAATGTTTAATTATATTCAAAGCAGAACTTGAGATCTTTAAATGCATGGAATATTTTGTAGCGGTTACAAAACCGCTACAACAACCGTCGCACATATACGAGACACATTTGTAACGGTTAAACACCGCGATAAATTTGAATCCATAATCCCGCCAGAGTGTTGTAGCGGTTAGAAAACCGCTACAACAACCGCTACAAAATGATGATGATCGTTTGACCGTTGTAGCGGTTGTTGATAGAAACCGCGACAAACTTTGGCGCCCTTTCATCCATTTCAAAATTCAATTTTGTTGCGGTTAGGTTCCACAAAACCGCTACAAAATGATGACCGTTGACATTTGTAGCGGTCTGTTAACCGCGACAAACTACAAATTCAATTTTGTTTTGGTTTATCCATTTAAACCGCTACAAATTTTAGTGTCACTATTTAGGATTTAGGATTAAAATTTTAGGAAATATTTTTCACTGCGTTATTTCTTCTACAATATCTATTTTAATTGACTATAAGTCACATTAAAAACGTAATATAAATGAGTTATAAGTTTTGTAATAACGTACCAAAATTAATGATAACAAATATTTAACTAAATCATAGGTTAAACAAACCAAATATTTAAATGCATGAAACAAATATCCAACGGTACAAAATGAAGTGTTCAAAATAAAAACTAACTATCAGGAGCATGATCATCAAGTCCTGTCTCAGGGGGGTCTGTGCACGACTAGAGTTGACAACGTCCTCGTCATCAGCAGCACGTGGGGGGGATTCCTCATAGATGAACAAAGGGGGAGGCTCGGGAGATGGAAACCGTCTGTTAGGTAACAGTTCTGTCAGGGCCCCGGTAACAGCATCCCACCGCTCCCTATGACGATGGTACCAACGACCGACTCTCTCCTACAGGTGCCTATTCCTGGCCTCATCGTCGGCCCTCCATGTAGCATCACGTGCGGAAACCTGCGCAGCAACCTTCTCAGCAATGATCGCATCAATCACCTCTGATGGTGGCCTTCTCCAGCTGGAGGGTTCGGTCGCAGAGGAGGAGCCCTTCGGGTACACCATGCTAGGCCTGGCGCCAAGCCCCATGCCCTTAACGCGGCCAGGATGCTCGACTGGGCCCACAGCAGCTTTCAATGGGGCCGTTGGATTCACAGACCCCTGTGACTTCGGGGTCTGCGACGCTCGCAGCTCTGCCTCGCTCTTCTCAATCGGGGTGTGACACATAGAGTTCATGAACGATTAATAAAATAATTAAATCAATTTAAATATACAACATTCATTATGTAAATAACGTTTTTTAAACTTACTATTATCTCCTCTGCTGCCTCAGAGGTCGGCGTCCCATCACAGTGTCTATGGGTGTGTGTAAACAACTTCCCATAGTCTGTCTGATGGTTCTCCTTCCGAGCCTTCTGTTGCTGAAAGAATTAAAACAACATAAAATTTGTTATTTCAAAAACAAACAATCATCATGTTAACTTTCAACATACCATCTCACTGTAGGTCACAACAAACGTCTTGGTCCCTGCCGTGTGATGGACCTTCTGCTGTGCCAGGCTTCTTGTGTTCCTCTGCGACAGAGCCTGCTAGGAGGAGGAAACAAAATTTTAATTTAAACTATATTTAAATTATCAATTAAGTGACACTATTAATTAATTTTAACCATTTGTAAACAATAAATTAATTTAAATGACATTTCAACAAAATTAATTTAAACTATATTTAAATTATAAAATTAAATAATGTTTACACAAATTTAAACTATAATTAATTAAAAAAGGTACCTAACCATTTGTACCCCTCCTATAATAGACAAAACCCGCCCAGTGAATTGGGTTCACGCCGTCTGGGACGTTCTCGATCAGCTGCTGCAGAGGAATAGTGCCATCTCCATTCATACGGTGGTAGAGACGACCACTCTGGCTCTTCCACCCTTCCCCCAATTTCATCAGTACGTACCTCTTATGCTGTTCAGGCAGTTTAAACTTTTTCTGTATCATAATTTCATTATTAATTATTAATGAATTAAGAAATAAATAAGGAAAAAAAGAAACTAAAAATTATAACTATTAGCATGTAACATTTATTCAAACAACATTGAATACCTGTAGAATGTCGGCAAACGCCTTGTCCTTCATTTCCTTCGGCACATGCTTCCAATCATGGAAAAATATCGGGAACCATACCCAATTCCCGCCAAATTCTGACAAGAATCGGTTCATCAGGTGACCACCGCTGCCGATCGCCTGGTCTGTGTCCTCGTTCCACGGGACTATGACCCGATACCCGGCCATCTCCCCGTACATCTGAGTAAGCGCGGAAACATCCAACGTCCTCCTGCTGATGTTCCCAAGTCTATTGAAAGAGATTTGTCGTGTCCCTCAAAATAACCAGATTCAGTAAAAGATTTGCAGTAATAGAGAACCTGGATCGTTTTCCCAACGAACTTGCAGCAAGTTTGATTAACAACAACAGCGAACAGAAACAGTAAAAATGGGGGTTTTTGATTCAAATAGATTAAAAACGATAATAAACTGAAACATAACAAAATATGCAGAAACATATTAAAAACGATCAACCCAACGTTTAGATTCCAGAAACTTCCGTCATTGAACGAAATATAACTAACTCACGTTTGGTTCTGGATGAACCGAAATCTCTGCATTCATCCAGAGAATCCCTCAACTAGACGATCGCCTAGCATATGTCCGAACAGTTTTGTGCTCCACTTCTGTCTCGAATCTCAACATCAAACTCTTCGAGCAGCAACATCCACCGGATGAGTCGTGGCTTAGCATCTGCCTTTTTCAAAAGAAACTTCAAAGCAGCATGGTCAGAGAAAACAATTACTCTACTTGCTAGTAGATATGACCTAAACTTATCAAAAGCAAATACAATAGCCAATAACTCCTTTTCAGTGGTGGTGTAATTAGACTGAGCAGAATCCAAAGTCTTGGAGGCATAGGCAATCACATGGGAAGCTCTATCAACCCGTTGTGCCAAGATAGCACCAACTGCATAGTTGGAAGCATCGCACATCAACTCAAAGGGGAGGTACCAATCAGGGGGCTGGATCACTGGGGTTGTAGTCAGGAAACACTTCAAATGATCAAAGGCCGCCTTGCAAGTATCATCAAATACAAAGTCAGTGTCCTTATGCAGAAGATTGGACAAGGGTCGGGCAGTCTTGCTAAAATCTCAAATGAAACGCCGATAGAAATCTGCATGACCAAGAAAAGAGCGAACTTCCCGCACAGATGCGGGGAAAGGCAAAGAAGTAATTACATCTATCTTAGCAGGGTCTACCTCAATCCCTTTCCTTGACACTATGTGTCCCAAGACTATACCCGACTCAACCATGAAGTGACACTTCTCATAATTCAGCACAAGATTAGACTCAATGCACCTATGCAAAACTCTAGATAGATTACCTAAGCATGCATCAAAATCAAACCCATATACAGTGAACTCATCCATAAAGACCTCCATGCAATCCTCTAGAAACTCAGAGAAGATACTTACCATACAACACTGAAAGGTGCCAGGAGCATTGCAGAGGCCAAAAGGCATCCTTCGGTAAGCATATGTCCCAAAGGGGCATGTGAAGGTCGTCTTCTCCTGATCCTCAGGAGCAATATGGATCTGGAAATATCCGGAGTAGCCATCCAGGAAGCAGTAATGAGACTTACCAGCCAAACGCTCTAACATCTGATCAATGAAAGGTAGAGGATAGTGATCCTTGCAGGTAGCATGGTTGAGTCTCCTATAGTCATTGCAAACTCTCCAACTATTCTGAACTTGAGTAGGAATGAGCTCATTCTTCTGATTGGCCACCACAGTGTGTCCGGACTTCTTGGGAACTACTTGAACCGGGCTAACCCACTGGCTATCAGAAATGGGATAGATGATACCAGCTTGCAGAAGCTTAGTGACCTCCTTCTTTACTACATCGAGGATTAGGGGGTTAAGGCGTCTCTGGGGTTGCCTCACCGGCTTAGAGTCCTCTTCCAACAAAATTCGATGCATACACATGGAAGGGCTGATGCCAATGATGTCAGCCAATGTCCACCCAATAGCTTTCTTGTTCACCCTCAATAAGCTTAGCAGCTTCTCTTCTTGATCAGGCATAAGATTATTTGCCACAATGAACATTTGCGCTCATTCACCTCCAGAAATGCATACTTCAGATGGTCTGGAAGGGATTTAAACTCTAGTTTGGGCGGTTGCTCAGTGGAGGGAAGAAGCTTGGGTGGTTGTTGCAACAACTCTAATGTCATCACACTAGAAATGCCTGAAACCACATTCAAAGAAGCAGAAGAAGAACTGTGGCTATACAACTCAATGTTAGCATCAGAATTCAGCTTATCAAAATCAGAAGCAAGCTCATCAAAATTAGAATCAGGATGCACATCAGGATCAGGATGAAGCTCAAATTCTGAATCAACATCAGAATCCACAAGTAATGCAAAATCACTAAGCAAGTCAGAATCACCAAATAATGCAGCCTTAACCAAGTTAGTGCAAACAGAGCACCATTCATTATCAGCACATGCACAAATGGGAGAATCACTCACAAATGAAAAATCAGGATAATCAGCACACCAATCAGTAAGAACATCATCGACAGCGTCATCAATCACATTAATACAAAAAACAGAATGCTCTTCCCTAGGATGTCTCATGGCATCAAAAATATTGAAATTCACAGATATATCACCAAACTCCGTGTAAAGAGTACCAGAATGCACATCTATCTTATTCCTAGCTGTTTTCATGAAAGGCCGATTGGTGACCTACTACTAGGAGACTCATCCTCCATATCTAAGATTTAAAAATCAGCAGGAAATATCAAGTCATTAATTTTGACTAATACATCTTCAACTAAACCGGAGGATGAGCAATACTCCTATTAGCTAAGCTGTACAATAACACCGGTAGGGCGTAAGGGACCAAGACCAAGAGATTTATAAACAGATGCGTGCATGACATTAATAGAAGCACCTAAATCTAGCATGCAATCATCGAATCTATAATTACCAATAAGGCAAGGGATAGAAAATGTCCCCGGATCTTTGCATTTACGAGGCATGGTAGGTCGGATGAGTCTTGATACATTACGGTTCAAACTCACTCGTTCATTCCCCTTCAGTCGCGTCTTGTTGGTGCACAACTCCTTCAGAAACTTGGCATATTTAGGAATTTGTTTGACTGCATCTAAGAGAGGAATGTTGATCTCTACTCTTCTGAATGTCTCAAGTATATCCTTCTCTTGTGCTTTTTCTACCAACTTCTTGGATTTAACTGCTCTCTGGGGGAAAGGAAGAGGAATAGGGATGTCTTCCTCTTCACCTTGCTGCACTACCTCTTTATTTTTAGAGTCAATCTTCACATTTTCAGACTCTCTTTCTGATGTGGAAGTCACATCTGCAGCTGGTTTAGGTTCCTCCAATTGTTTCCCAGATCGAAGGGAGATAGCACTCACATTCCCCTTAGGATTAGGAATTGTTTGGGAAGGAAGAGTGTTGGATCCCTGAGGTTGAAGCTGGTTCAATGATGTTGCCAACTGCCCAATTTGTGTTTGCAAACTCTGAATGGAAGTGTCAGTTTGCTGTTGGAACTGAATATTTGCTGTGACAAATTGCTTCATCATATCTTCAAGTGAGGAACCACCACCACCACTACTACCAGCTTGTTGTTGTGCCACCTGTGGAGGTGCCTATATGGCTGGTTAAGGAGGTGGTGCTAGCAAAGGCAAAGGAGGTGCAAACTGCTGCTGGAAATTCTGTGGTCTGTATTGTCTCTGCTGGTACTTCCCAGAATTCTGCTACTACTGGTTACTCTGGTTCTGGTTCTGGTTCCAGCGAAAGTTGGGGTGATTTCTCCAACTAGGATTATAAGTATTGGAAAAGGCATTGTTCTGCTGGTATTGTGGCTTTCCTGGAAAAAATCCACTGAAGCTACTGACTGGTCTTGGTAAGTAGGATCATGCAACGTAGGGAAAGAGTTAGTAGAATGATAAGGGTCAGAACAAAACCCACAGGAGTAGCCATTCTGAGGAGGGGAAGACTGTACTATCTGTGTCACTGCCAACTGCCTCACAAGGGAAGTCAGATCATCAAGTCTAGTCTCTAATCTCTGAGAATCATACTGGATTGGAGGTGCTTGAATATGGTAGTCAGTTTAATGTTGCCAATTTCCTTCTTGATCGCAGTTGCTCTTGAGGAAGGGAAATATTTATCTAGAAATAACCTCTGAATATCAGTCCAGCTCCCAATAGATGAGGGCTGAAGGTACAACAACCAATTCTTGGCTCCACCGTCCAATGAGAAAGGAAAAGCTCTCAACTTGATGTGATTTTCATCAATAGCATGTGGTTTCATTGTGCTGCACACTACATGGAATTCCTTCAAATGCTTAATGGGGCACTCACCTGCAAGACCATGAAACTTAGGCAACAAGTGTATTAGACCAAATTTAAGCTCAAAGTTAGCCGCAAGGTCAGGATATTGGATGCACAAAGGTTGATAATTAACATCAGGTGCGCCTAATTCCTTTAAAGTACGATCTGCCTGTTCTTCTGCCATAATGTCTGAGTTAGCAAAATTGCTACTAGAATCAGTGAAAACCACAAGACTATCAGGAATACTATCAGAACCACAAACAGAAAGATCAACAGAATGGACACAATCAGAATGGTCACAATCAGAGTGCAGTTCAGTGTCCAGTTCAGTATTAATCCTATGACTTAGGCTGACAACTCTTCTAGCAGTAAGAATTGTTCTTCCTATTTCAGGATCAAATGGCAACAAATCTTCTGGATTAGTAGTATTCCTGGTACCCATGCAGCATACACACAAAGCAGAATTGGCAAATACTCAGAATTACAAAAATGCCACCAGACACTCAGAATTACGAAAATGCCACAAGAAAGTGGTAAAAAGTGGAAAAACACTAAGAGAACACAAAAACAAAACACAAAAAAGCAAAAACCTATGCTAGAAATTGACCAAAACAAGTCCAGAAACACTATCAAATGATTTTTAAAATTTTTGGGACTTGGACAGGGCAACTCCTAGACCATTGGGAAACCCAAAAATGGAATAAAAAAACTTCAAAAATTGAAAAAGTGGTCTAAACGATGGAATTTGACAAAACGGAGAATAGACGAAGAACGCGAAGAATAGTTGAGAGAAAATAAAACTTCTGTATTTAATCCAAAACTTTCAAAAGTGTGAATGAATAATGTGTTTGTGGCTGCTGCCTCACTTAAAGCTAACCTAAAAACGAAATGGGCTCTAATGGTTCAACCCAAAACGAAAATAAAATAAAAGTGGGTTTTAATTACAAAATTCGAGCCCAAATAAAATCAAAAATTGTTCATCTGACTTCGGCTCCAAAATTGACCGCCCTCTTGTCCGAATTTGCTCTTTGTGTCTTCATAACAATTGTAGCTCTCTGAATCATCTAAAATATGAGATAAAAATGAGGCAAATCCGATGTCTGGTTCCAGAGTTATGGTAAAAATAGTGAAGCAATGTAAAACTGGAATTTTATTATTAAAAATGGCAAAAAGCTAATCAAAGGCCCAAAGCCCAAATAAGTATAAAAGACATTATTTATTAACTAAAGAGTCCTAAATTATTAATCAAGAGATAAAAAGAAGTGTATTAAATATTCAATTATCACATGCACAAAACAAAAGAGCTTGTCATTAAAGGTTGTAATGGGGCTAGGGTGAAGGTAGGTAATAGTATGGAATGAGAGGCTAAGCACCAAAGAAATTAAAAAGAGCACTAATTAATACAATTACTCCTTATGTATGGAAACTTTTTTCTTTTCTTTTTCTTTTTTTTTTCATATATCTCCTTTCTTTCTTTCTATACATTTTTTTTCTTTCTTTTCTCTTTTCTGCTTTTCTACCTTTCTATGTGTTTTCTTTTTTCTTTTCTTTTTTAATAATCACAATGACAAAATCAAATATCTCCCCCCCATAGTTAAACTGTTGCACTCCTGAGCAACCCCCACACTTAAACACAAAACCAAGGTGAAACCAATGCTCAATAATTTTCCAATGTGCGGAATAATATGGTTTTACACTTAGGCTTGGAATGTGGCTTACAAAAAAATGGGTCAAAAAGGTGAAGAGTGGAATATCACCTAGAGGGGGGTGAATAGGTGATTACAGAATTCTTTCGCTGATTGCTCAAGAACCTTTTGCTGAATGTTCAAGAACAATATCACCCACACAACAGATGCAAGTTAAGGCAATGTGGAGATAGGGATGAGAAGATTCACACAGAGATGTATACTGGTTCGGTCCAAACCTTGACCTACATCCAGTCCCTAGAAACACTCCGAGATTTCACTAACACACCTAGAAACACTAGGATTTTACAATTGCCCAGAAACACTCTGGGACTTCTCACCACCTAGAACCTCTCTAGGATTTTCCTTGCCTAGACACCTCTAGGACTTTTACCACCTAGAAACACTCTAGGATTTTTCTCTGCCTAGACACCTCTAAGACTTTACAAACACAATTACACACTCTGCACTAGAGATGATCCTTTCCCTAGGACTCACTCCCCCTTACAAGTTGTAATTGTATATCCCACACTTAAGGTTCCACAACCTTAAGCTTTACAGATAATCAATAAGTGTTTAGACTCCTCACTGAGTAGATATATGATAAACACTGAAGCTCTAAGTATCTAAGATACTATACAGAAAGAAAACTAAATGAATGAATAAAATGCTGAACTGATTTTCGTTCTGTATTCTGTTGTTCTATTGTAGGCTTCAAGACTTGATGTATTTATGCTGCTTGAAGCTTGTGAACGTTGGAGAAGCACTGAGATTCGAATGTCTTGAGAATATAGCTGTTGTGAGTGCTTCTGCATATGTCTTGCTGCTGTTCATTGAATATAGATGTTGGGCATCCTTGCAGATTTGAATATTTGAAATTTGGCTCTTCAAGAATGTCTCCCATGCTGTCTTGTTTGAGTAATGGTGTTGTCCAGCTTTATTGGATGGGTTCCTTGTCTTCTGCATTGAAGTATGGTTGTATTTTCTTTCCAGGCTGTCACCATTAGCTTATGTTATAGAAGATATCATTAAAATAATGCAAGTTGGTACATTGAGTTGTTTTATTTGTCTTTCAAAAACTAACTCAAATCTTCTGCAATCTCATGAGCAAACTGGTTAAGAGTGGTTAGAAATATAGATATGAATCATATAAAATAGTTACAACCAATTCGCATAACAAGGATAATGTTTAAATCAAGCTAAACAAATTTAACTCAGCAGCGTCTTTCTGTTCAGAAGGTTCAAACTCGAGTTTGCAATGATAGGCTCGAGTTTGCAATGTATTTTGAAGGTTAAAAATAGCTTCTGCAAAGAGCAAACTCTGGAGTAAAAATGTAAACTCTAGAGTTTGTTAATTATGACGGGTTCTGTTTCTGCGAAGAGAAAACTCTAGAGTAAACTCTGGAGTTTGTTGTTTTTAAATCGTCAGGTTAAGCTTCGCGAAGAGCAAACTCTAGAGTAAAAATGTAAACTCTGGAGTTTGTCATTTTTCCAAAGATATGAACTCGAGCTTGTGAAGGCAGGCTCGAGTTTGGCACTGTGTAAGGCATTAGTCGCGAGTTTCACCTGAAATCAAAACTTCACAATTTGTCAGGCTCGAGTCCATTAGTGATCAGGCTCGAGTTCGGTACTGTTCATGCCAAAATAAGATATTCATTTAAACCGTGAACTGGAGCATAAATATGAACTCTAGAGTTTGTAAAATAATTTTTCTCATTTTCAGAGTTCAGGCTCGAGTTTGAAATCTTAGGCTCGAGTTTTGAAGATTTGAACAGTGACAAACCGGAGGTTTAAAATTAAACTCTGGAGTTTGTGAAAATATAAAAAAGAACTGGAAGTTCTCTGCCAAGGGAAAACTCTACACAAAACTCTGGAGTAAAAACAAACTCTACACAAAACTCTGGAGTTTATAAAACATTTTCCATTTGAAAAACTTCCCGCCAGATACACACTCGAGCTTGCTTATCTAGGCTCGAGTTTGGCTTTAGTAAAATGTTTTTTGAAGAAGAATTAAATCATTTGGCTTATAAAAACATTTATACTTGTTTACAATTGTTTAGTTATCATCAAAGCACATAGAGAACTAACAAAAGGCACAAAGGGGCTAGCAAAGGAATCAAAATGCAAGGGAGAGGCTATTTGGCCAAAGTGGGAAAATAAAAGAAAGAAAACAAGCTTGCATCATACTTATGCACATAAGTGAAAAATGTAGTTTCAAAAAGAAAAGGAGCAAGTTCTAGAGAACACAAATCAGGAGCAGATGCACACATGAAAGAACGAATGGCAAAAGATGAATTCCATTCATGCAGGCCCAAAACCTCACAAGGTCAATACCAACTTAGGCAATCAACAACATCAGATCAACTACCAAGACATGTAATCGAAGAGTCAAGAATTGCAGACTAAACAGAATGATCCATTAAAACCAAAGTGTCCTAGTTCATAATATGTAGCAATCTTAGAAAAATAGACTGTATTTATTTTTGAAAAGCAAAGTGTAAAGATGAAAACAAATAAAAGAGAAAGAGGGGGAAGAAAGAAGAATACTCCCCAAGGGTTTATGGAGGGTAAGTGGCATCAATGAGGAGAATCTCTGCTTCCTCAGGCTGCTGCTGGGATCCCTCATGAAATTGCTTGAGGCGATGCCCATTTACCTTAAAAGTTCGTCCTGTGGGTGGATCACATAGCTCAACAGCACCAAAGGGAAATATATTAGTGATCAAAAAAGGGCCATCCCACCTAGATCGAAGCTTACCAGGCATAAATTTCAAACGGGAGTTAAACAAAAGAACCTTCTGGCCCACAGAAAATTCCTTCCTCAAGATATGCTTATCATGGAATGCCTTAGTCTTCTCCTTGTACAACCGTGAACTCTCATAGGCATCCAATCTCAACTCATCTAACTCTTGCAATTGCAGCTTCCTCTCCATCCCAGACTGAGCCAAATTCATGTTACACTGCTTAATGGCCCAATAGGCTTGATGCTCCAACTCAACCGGAAGATGACATGCCTTACCAAAGACAATCCGATAGGGGGACATCCCAATCGGAGTCTTGTAGGCGGTGCGATATGCCCACAAAGCATCCTCTAATCGCTTACTCCAATCTTTCCGGGTAGAGTTTACAGTCTTCTGAAGGATTTTCTTAATCTCTCTATTTGAGACTTCAGCTTGACCATTGGTCTGAGGGTGGTATGCTGTGGAGACCTTGTGGAGCATTCCATACTTGCGTAACAAGGCACCCATGCTTCGATTGCAAAAATGGGAACCCTGGTCACTGATAATAGCTCTAGGAATGTCAAACCTGCAGAAAATGTCAGACCTAACAAAGTCCACCACCACAGAAGAATCATTAGTCCGGGTGGCTTTCGCCTCAACCCATTTCGAGACAAAATCAACAGCCTAACTACCTGGTCACTACAAAACTTCCACAGATAAGGTTCATCCCAAACATAATATTTAGACTCACTTTTCAATTTTAGGGTTTGGGCCCTAGTGGAGTCTATAGGAAAAACACCAGCTACCAAGTAGTTAACTAGATCAGCATACCATGGAAGCTTACCTTGCAGCTGTAGAAGCTGCTCATCAGGGGAAATCATCCCGAATAGAAGACGGGTGAGAGGGAGAATGGGTGATGCGACTCAAGTGGTCAGTTACCCAGTTTTGTGCTCCACTTCTGTCTCGAATCTCAACATCAAACTCTTGGAGCAATAACATCCACCGGATGAGTCGTGGCTTAGCATCTGCCTTTTTCAAAAGAAACTTTAAAGCAGCATGGTCAGAGAAAACAATGACTCTACTAGCTAGCAGATATGACCTAAACTTATCAAAAGCAAATACAATAGCCAACAACTCCTTTTCAGTGGTGGTGTAATTAGACTGAGCAGAATCCAAAGTCCTGGAAGCATATGCAATGACATGGGAGGCTCTATCAACCCGTTGTCCCAAGATAGCACCAACCGCATAGTTGGAAGCATCGCACATCAACTCGAAAGGGAGGTACCAATCAAGGGGTTGGATCACTGGGGCTGTAGTCAGGCAACGCTTCAAATGATCGAAGGCCGCCTTGTAAGTATCATCAAATACAAAGTCAGTGTCCTTATGCAGAAGGTTGGACAAGGGTCAAGCAGTCTTGCTGAAATCTCGAATGAAACGCCGATAAAAACATGCATGACCAAGAAAAGAGCGAACTTCCCGCACAGAAGCGGGGTAAGGCAAAGCACTAATTACATCTATCTTAGCAGGGTCTACCTCAATCCCTTTCCTAGATACTATGTGTCCCAAGACTATACCCGACTCAACCATGAAGTGACACTTCTCATAATTCAGCACAAGATTAGACTCAGTACACCTCTACAAAACTCTAGACAAATTAGCCAAGCATGCATCAAAATCAGACCCATATACAGTGAAGTCATCCATAAAAACCTCCATGCAATCCACTAGAAACTCAGAGAAAATACTTACCATACAACGCTGAAAAGTGCCAGGTGCATTGCAGAGGCCAAAAGGCATCCTTCGGTAAGCATATGTCCCAAAGGGGCATGTGAAGGTCATCTTCTCCTGATCCTCAAGAGCAATATGGATCTGGAAATATCCGGAGTAGCCATCCAGGAAGCAGTAATGAGACTTACCAGCCAATCGATCTAACATCTGATCAATGAAAGGTAGAGGGTAATGATCCTTGCGAGTGGCTTGGTTGAGTCTCCTATAGTCGATGCAAACTCTCAAACTATTCTTAACTCGAGTAGGAATGAGCACATTCTTCTGATTGGCTACCACAGTGACTCCGGATTTCTTAGGAACCACCTGGACCGGGCTAACCCACTGGCTATCGAAAATAGGATAGATGATACTAGCTTGCAGAAGCTTAATGACCTCCTTCTTTACCACATCAAGGATAAGAGGATTAAGGCGTCTCTGGGGTTGCCTCACCGGCTTAGATTCCTCTTCCAACAGAATTCGATGCATACACATGGAAGGGCTGATGCCAACGATATCAGCTAATGTCCACCCAATGGCTTTCTTGTTCGCCCTCAATAAGCTTAGCAGCTTCTCTTCTTGATCAGGCAAAAGATTATTTTCCACAATGACTGGCAACTGCTCATTCACCTTCAGAAATGCATACTTCAGGTGCTTTGGAAGGGATTTCAACTCTAGTTTGGGCGGTTGATCAGTGTAGGGAAAAAGCTTGGGTGGTTGTTGCAACAAGTCTGATGCCATCACACTAGAAATGCCTGAAACCACATTCAAAGAAGCAGAAGAAGAACTGTGGCTATACAACTCAATGTTAACATCAGAATTCAGCTTATCAAAATCAGAAGCAAGCTTATCAAAATCAGGATGCACATCAGGATCAGGATGAAGCTCAAATTCAGAATCACTAAGCAAGTCAGAATCACCAAATAATGCAGCCTTAACCAAGTTAGTGCAAACAGAGCACCATTTATTATCAGCACATGCACAAATGGGAGAATCACTCACAAATGAAAAATCAGGATAATCAGCACACCAATCAGTAAGAACATCATCGACAGCGTCATCAATCACATTAATACAAAAAACAGAATGCTCTTCCCTAGGATGTCTCATGGCATCAAAAATATTGAAATTCACAGATATATCACCAAACTCCGTGTAAAGAGTACCAGAATGCACATCTATCTTAGTCCTAGCTGTTTTCATGAAAGGCCGATTGGTGACCTACTACTAGGAGACTCATCCTCCATATCTAAGATTTAAAAATCAGCAGGAAATATCAAGTCATTAACTTTGACTAATACATCTTCAACTAAACCAGAGGGATGAGCAATACTCCTATTAGCTAACTGTACAATAACACCAGTAGGACGCAAGGGACCAAGACCAAGAGATTTATAAACAGATGCAGGCATGACATTAATAGAAGCACCTAAATATAGCATGCAATCATCGAATCTATAATTACCAATAAGGCAAGGGATAGAAAATGTCCCTGGATCTTTGCATTTACGAGGCATGGTAGGCTGGATGAGTGCTGATACATTCTGGTTCAAACTCACTCGTTCATTCCCCTTCAGTCGCGTCTTGTTGGTGCACAACTCCTTCAGAAACTTGGCATATTTAGGAATTTGTTTGACTGCATCTAAGAGAGGAATGTTGATCTCTACTCTTCGAATGTCTCAAGTATATCCTTCTCTTGTGCTTTTTCTACCAACTTCTTGGATTTAACTGCTCTCTGGGGGGAAAGGAAGAGGAATAGGGATGTCTTCCTCTTCACCTTGCTGCACTACCTCTTTATTTTTAGAGTCAATCTTCACATTTTCAGACTCTCTTTCTGATGTGGAAGTCACATCTGCAGCTGGTTTAGGTTCCTCCAATTGTTTGCCAGATCGAAGGGAGATAGCACTCACATTCCCCTTAGGATTAGGAATTGTTTGGGAAGGAAGAGTGTTGGATCCCTGAGGTTGAAGCTGGTTCAATGATGTTGCCAACTGCCCAATCTGTGTTTGCAAACTCTGAATGGAAGTGTCAGTTTGCTGTTGGAACTGAATATTGGCTGTGACAAATTGCTTCATCATATCTTCACGTGAGGAACCACCACCACTACTACTAGCCTGCTATTGTGCCGCCTGTGGAGGTGCGCATAGGGCTGGTCGAGGAGGTGGTGCTGGAAAAGGCAAAGGAGGTGCAGACTGCTGCTGGAAATTCTGTGGTCTGTACTGTCTCTGCTGGTAGTTCCCAAAATTCTGCTGGTATTGGTTGCTCTGGTTCTGATTTTGGTTCCAGTGAAAGTTGGGGTGATTTCTCCAACCAGGATTGTAAGTATTGGAAAAGGCATTATTCTGCTGGTATTGTGGCTTTCATGGAAAAACACCCAATGCAGCTACTGACTGGTCTTGGTAAGTAGGATCATGCAAGGTAGGGCAAGAGTCAGTAGAATGATAAGGGTCAGAACAAAACCCACAGGAGTACCCATTCTGAGGAGGGGAAGACTGTACTATCTGTGTCACTGCCAACTGCCTCACAAGGGAAGTCAGATCATCAAGTCTAGTCTCTAATCTCTGAGAATCATACTGGATTGGAGGTGCTTGAATATGGTAAATAGGAGTACTATTGGCCCTAGTGCCAAACTGCTGAGAGTTATCTGCCATAATGGATATCAAGTCTCGAGCCTCTTCAGGTGTCTTGTTACTCATAGCCCCACCGCTAGAAGCATCCACCAACCCTTTGTCTACCGGCAGCAGACCATCATAGAAGCTGTTAATCAAGTCTTTTTCAGTTATCTGATGGTGTGGACAGCTTGCACATAACCTTTTGAACCTCTCCCAATACTCATGCATAGTCTCCCCAGTGACCTGTTTAATGTTGCCAATTTCCTTCTTGATCGTAGTTGCTCTTGAGGAAGGGAAATATTTATCTAGAAATAACCTCTGAATATCAGTCCAGCTCCCAATAGATGAGGGCTGAAGGTACAACAACCAATTCTTGGCTCCATCGTCCAATGAGAAAGGAAAAGCTCTCAACTTGATGTGATCTTCATCAATGGCATATGGTTTCATTGTGCTGCACACTACATGGAATTCCTTCAAATGCTTAATGGGGTACTCACCTGCAAGACCATGAAACTTAGGCAACAAGTATATTAGACCAGATTTAAGCTCAAAGTTAGCAGCAAGGTCAGGATATTGGATGCACAAAGGTTGATAATTAACATCAGGTGCGCCCAAATCCTTTAAAGTAGGATGATCTGCCTGTCCTTCTGCCATAATGTCTGAGTTAGCAAAATTGCTACTAGAATCAGTGAAAACAACAAGACTATCAGAAATACTATCAGAAACACAATCAGAAAAATCAACAGAATAGACACAATCAGAATGGTCAGAATCAGGCTCCAATTGAGTGTCCAGTTCAGTATTAATCTTATGACTTAGCCTAACAACTCTTCTAACAGTAAGAATTGTTCTTTCTATTTCAGGAGCAAATGGCAACAAATCTTCTGGATCAGTAGTATTCCTAGTACTCATGCAGCATACACACAAAGCAGAATTGGCAAATACTCAGAATTACAAAAAATGCCACCAGACAATCAGAATTATGAAAATGCCATCAGAATCTCAGAATTACGAAAATGCCACAAGAAATAGGTAAAATGGAAATGGGTCTAATGGTCCAGCCCAATACTAAAATAAAATAAAAGTGAGCTTTAAATTACAAAATTCGAGCCCAAATAAAATCCAGAATTGTACATCTGACTTTGCCTCCAAATTTGACTGCCCTCTTGTCCCAATTTGCTCTTTATGTCTTCATAACAATTGTAGCTCACTGAATCATCTGAAATATGAGACAAAAATGAGGCAAATCCGATGTCTGCTTCAAGAGTTATGGTAAAAATAGTGAAGCAATGTAAAACTGGAATTTTATTATTAAAAATGGCTAAAAGCTAATCAAAGGCCCAAAGCCCAAATAAGTATAAAAGTCATTATTTATTAACTAAAGAGTCCTAAATTATTAATCAAGAGATAAAAAAAAGTGTATTAAATATTCAATTATCATCTATTTGCAATATTACAAAAACAATTACTATAACTACGTTTAAGAAAAATTGAATTAAACGTATCGGATTTAAATTAATTTCTCCCAAAAAAACTAATTACATATACCTTCGACATCCACCAAAAATCTGGTGGAACGCGAAGACGCCGGTCGGGGATTCCCGTGGTCCCACTGGTTTTCCTGGTCGATGAACTGCTTCACCTCCGCTATGGGAATCTCAATATGGATCTCCTCATTCTCGTCTAATTCGTCCAATGACATACTTGCTTCTCGATCTCCCCCTATGGTCTCTAGGGTCTCCGGGTTTGGAATTTCTTCATCGGCGAAGAGCTCGACAAACTAGCCCTGCCCTTGAGAGGGCGGAGGTATATTTCGAGCCCCACGCCCTCTCGTCCAGCTCCCTCTACTACTACTGCCCCATAAAGGCCTTCTCTCGGGGACAACTGCTTTTCCCTTTCCCTTATCTTGTTGAGAAACCATGATGTTGAAAGGTAGAAGTTTAAAAGTAAAATTTAAAGGTAGGTTGAAAGGTAAAAAGGGTGAAAACTCAAAACCATTAGAAGTAGTGACTTTGAAAATGAGAAATCACTGTTTAAAAACCGCTACAAAAACCAAAGAAACCGCTCCAAAATTCAAATATTTGTAACGGTTAAACGTCACCGCCGCAACAACGTTACAAAGATGCCTCGTTCTTCGTGATATTTTCTAGCGGTTAGGTAACCGCTACAAAACAAGTGACCCTTGCAATTCTGTAGCGGTTATGTAATAACCGCTACAATATGTCCAGAGTCTGTAGCGGTTATTCTCCATAACCACTACAAAATGATTTTTTTTAAAAAAAAATCCAAACTAATTAGTTTATGATTCAAACTAATTAGTTTGGTACAAATATTTAAAATAACAAACCCTCAATTCATTTAATTTTTTTCTTTAAGTTTTCCAAAAGTGTCAACAGTAATAAATTAAACATAATGAAGTAACCGAAAATAGTACAACATGTCCGTGGGGATTCGAACTCAGTATAGCCGCCGATCTCCCACAAAAAACTCGCTGAGTCATTTTCATCAGAGATATTTTCTTGAGAGAAAGGTGGCTATAATAGAACTGAATCTCCGGTCGTATGTTGGACTATTCTCAGAAGAGTAGAAGTCTAAAAGCCAAAGAAATGAGTAAACATTCGCTTGTCACTGAACGAATTTCCTCGCAAGGATGAGAGAGGCAAATATCTGCAACTCTTATCACCCGTGATATGAGATCAGAGCTGCTGATATGTGCCTGTCTTCGACGACCAAGCGAGATAGTTCATTCAGTTACAAGCAGAAGATTTAGTAATTTCTTTAATTGTTATAATTGATGTACGGACCCTAAACCTTATTTATAGCGTGAATATTTGTAGCGATTATCCATGAAACCACTAAAAAAATGTAGCTTTTGACGCGGTCAAGGTCTCTCTTCCTGGTGACCGCTACAAAATTGTGCCGTTTCGTTTATTTGTAGCGGTTGTGCTGATGTAACCGCTATAAAATCACCGCAACAAAGTTGGCGCCACTTTTGTAGCGGTTAGCCTCAAATAACTGCTACAAAAGTTCTGCCACAAACATTCACACCATTGCGCGCCAAGATGGCGCCAAATTTGTTGCGGTTTTTTGTGTGGTAACCGCTACAAATATAGCAGCAGTCATGTCATCAAGGCTTCCGTTACTAATTAGTGGCGGTTTAGGGATATAACTGCTACAAAATGTTATTTTGTAACGGTTATTTTCAACCACGAGAAATAAACCGCAACAAAATATGGTTTTTTTTTGTAGTGTGGTGTGATCAAGTTATATACTTTTCTGAAAAATCAAAAGAAATAAGATCACTCGAGTGAACATTAGAGTGACCCTGTAATTCATCATCACTAAGCACTGATCACTTAAGTAATACACCAAGTGATTTAAAAAGATCACTCAAGTGATTCTATTTTGTGCATCACTAGCACCCTCACTCTGGTGATCTATCCAGTACTCTAAAATATTTTCAAAACTTCCAAGAGAGAATCACTCAAGTAATGCTTTCCCAGAAAACAGAACAACACTTTGGAACTTCTTAAATCACTGGAATGATTATGAAGTTTATTCTTATTGCTTCTAATCATTCTAAATGTTTACTATTCTAGTACTTAAGTGTTTTTCAGGGGATCAAACAAGGTTTAATTCACAAATTGGAAAATTCACTTTTTGTGTTAGAAGCATTAAATGCGAAAGCCATTCAAACGTTGAACATTTCTCTTTGCTCTAAAGGCTAATTCCTTGGACACAATGAATGTTTAGAGACTTCAACGGATGTATATCAAAGACCGATGAAACTATAAAGGATACATTCAACAAGACAACGGTCATTAATTCACTCTACTTATAAATAGCTAGATCATTAAAGACGAAGCAACAAACTACTGTAAAAAAAAATTGTTACATCAATTGCAAAGTCTTAAAGGTTTTAAGTTTGAACATGTACTTTAGTGATCATATATCTACTATTATGAGATATATTTATTGATTCATTTATTATCAGAGAGATTCAAGATTGTGGGATCTTGAGTGGGTTAATAAATTGCAAAGTGTAAGGGGAGCGATTGTTCTTGTAAAAGAACTAGCTTATACTGAGGCACCAAGAGCCTGACGAATCTTGGAGATTAATGAAAATCTAATAAGACTTCTGAAGACTAGACATAAGTCAAGTGGTTTGGATAGAACCAAATCTCGTGTGCTTAAACTCGGTGATTTATTTTCAACTCTATTTTATTGAAGCTTGCATTAAATTCCGATTTTTTTAATTATCACCCACTTCATCCCTCTCTTAGATGAAAATCTTGTTCTAACAAAACAGGGTGAAACACTTAACACATATTGATTTAATGCAACATGGAATATTTTAAGGGAGGAAATGAACAAACAGAGGTAGATTTGGGGGTGATAATAGAAACAAAGAAGAGAGACAGGTGGGAGGCAAAATAGGAATGGGCAATTTAGTGCACAAGACTCTTATTAGTGAGGTTTGGAGAGAATGAAATGTATGCAACCTCAATAGAAGCTAACTAGGTTCCTTCTCACGAAGGAAACATTAAAACACAATAGAATATGAGGTTTCTTTACAGTGAAAGAAACACCCCACTTTCAGGCCATTTAAGGGCTGGTTTGAATTAGCATTACAAAAATACTTGTCTCACATACTTATCTCATACACCGTAAAAATCACGTTAAGAAAATAATTTCTACCGTTAATCCAAATAGACAAAATACATGTAATGATGAATCAACTTCTTGCTAAATAAAGTTAAAACATAAAGTAATAAAATATATAAAGTACAATAGATTTTTTTCTATGGGATTCTTCAAAAATATCATCCTTATATTCGATCACATTGCATGCTCATTGAAACTTTACAATTCACATGCTATATATCTAGAAATTACAAATTGATCTTTGTTTTCTCCCAAATCAGCTTCAGATACAAACCCTTACATTCTCCAAATCAAACAAGAACCATATCTCATTCACCCTATTATCATAGTCAAGAGGGTCATTATACTGAGCAACAGTATAAACACAAGCATTTTCCAGCTCTGTGACTCTTTTCAATGGCAGAAGCCCACTTAGTGCCTGCAATACTTGCGTTCAATGAAGCAGCTTCCTCCCCAACATTAGAATCCTTCACGAACCCGTCAAACTGCCGAACTGCCACATACACAGGCTTCCATCTTTGGACATGGAGACCCTTTAAAGAAGGAGGGTTTGCTTGGTACGTTCTTCTTTGGCACATAGAAGCTTACCACAAATGAGGACTCACAAAAAGGTCCATCACAAGGTTCTACTTCAGTTATCACAGGTGATGTCATCTCAATTTTTTGCTTGTAGTTGTTCTTGCCCTGAATATAATCAAATAACCTGGAAAACATGAAGACAGTACCCTAGATTATCAAGGGCTCATTTGTTATACTTGGACTTTGTTATGTAGAAGAACTAATCAAATACGAGTAGTATTTACTGATCCTGAGAAGTTGATAGTTTAGCACTCCCCAACAAAATTGTACAAAATTAACTTCATCTGAAATATCTTATGGAAAATATGTCTTGAGGGGCCTATTGTAACAATGAACTTTACGCATCAAAGTAGTTAAATATGCATCTTCTAATCTTCAATATAACTTCATCAGAAACTAAATAACAAAATACAAACATCAGAATAATGTAGCATTATTTTTCCCTCAAAGTCTTGTGCCTCTTTTGTCATCAAACAAGCTTACAAAACACTAATACAAACTATTCAGATCAGTAACTACTCGCTTCAGCTAGAATTATGATCAATAGACTGATACTAACAATATATTAACAAACTGCAAGTGAAAATATTCAAAGACTCAATCATTTAGTAATGAAAATTGTTCACCACTTATTGCTTCGAAGAACCATGAGAAATTCCCAAAGAAAACCTTCTAGAGATCAAACTTGGAACTTGTTTGATTTTGCTTTTTTTTTTAAAAACCAAAAATTGTTTTTAAAAATTAAAAGACAAAAACCGTATTTATGTGTTTTCTTGTTTTTATTTGTTTATTTGTTAAAGCTGGCGTCTATTCACTGTCAACACAGCACCACCAGCCCTTACCTTTGGAATCCAGTTTTGGTAGCTTCAACAAGAGAAATGTTTTGAATGAGGGAAGTAAAGGCCCGGGCAGTGGAATTATAGCGGCGAATTTCGAAGCCATCTGTCATGCCCGGAAAGGAACGCTGGATATTTTGCGTGCCAAGACACTCTGCATTAAAGGGAGGGTTAGACTTGTCAAATGACAAAGTCTAGAATCTTCTTGAAAATGGTAGACATGTGTACATATTTGTAGAATTGTGTAGAGAATTCTAGAGACCTTTGTAATTGTGTAAATATCTAGATATTTTAGGGGAGGGTTCTGGACAATCCTTCTCCACCGTAGGATCTTTTCGACATGTGTACATATTTGTAGAATTGTGTAGAAAATTCTAGAGACCTTTGTAATTGTGTAAATATCTAGATATTTTAGGGGAGGGTTCTAGACAATCCTTCTCCACCGTAGGATCTTTTCAATCTCAACCGTTCATTGAGGAGGTAGTAGGCTATAAATAGGGGTGCCCTCCTCATTTGTAAACCATCCAAGGGAATTCAATCAAGTGTTATTCAAGAGCTTCTCTCTCTAAAGTTCTTTTAGTCTTTGTGTTCTTTGCCTACACGTGAGGGTTCGGTTGACTTAGCCAAGATCAAGAGGGGTGATCAAGCTAAGGCTGGCACGGTATTTGGGAGATCAAGTCCAAGGCCGTGACAAAGTGGTATCAAAGCTTTGGTTCGGAACAGCTAGGTTTGAAGCTGTGAACGTGGTTCATAGGCAAGAATGTCAGGAACGACTGAGGAAGTTGTTGTGGCTGGAGAAGAAAGGGGTAGAGAGACCCAACTTGCTCACGAGGCTAAGAAGACCCGAGGATCAAGTAAGTCCCGCCAAGCCGCAGATATTGTCACCTTGATGGCAAAGGTGAAGGCTTTGGAGCAGGCCTTACATGGGGTGGTTACTAGGGTGGACAAGGTGGAGAGTGACTTTGAGACACTTGAAACCCACACCCTAGGCCAGTTGGACAACTTGAGGTTGGATGTTGATTCGCACCTCAATGTAGAGGAGGAACGAGCCGAGTCCATGAGGCGACTCGTGGCAAGGGTAATGGATGGCATTATCGCGATGCAGGGGCACCTCAACTCTCTAAAGAGTTCTTTGGAGAGACAAACTAAGACTCCGTTGGTGGGTGGTACCAGTGCAGCAAGGGAGGTGAGGTTGGATCTCCCTAAGTCGAAGGAATTTCAAGACGTTCGTGATGCTAAGGAGGTTGAGAACTTCTTATGGAAAATGGAGAGATATGCTGAGAGCCTGAACTTGGCCGATGACACAACAAGGTACGCACTGCTTCCTTATTCCTTACTGATAACACTATGTTGTGGTGGCGTAGGAAGCATGTAGACATGGAGAGAGGCCTTTGCACCATTGAGACTTGGGAAGATTTCAAGAGGTAACTGAAGAAGCAATTCTATCCCGAGAACGTGGTCTACGTGGCTAGAAAGAAGTTGAGGGAACTTAAACACAAGACCTCGATTTCGGATTATGTAAGAGACTTCACGGCCCTCACATTGCAAATTCCTAATCTTAGCAGCGAGGAAACGTTGTTCTACTTCATGGATGGTCTTTAGAATTGGGCCAAACATGAACTCCAACGGCGTGGAATGACAAATGTAGATGAAGCCATTGTCATTACAGAAAATCTCACTGATTATCAGAAGGGGGAGAAAGGTGAGTCTTCCGATCCCAAGTCTTCTGAACCTAAACACGGGAACGGTGGGGGAGACAAGGGTAAGGAGTTCACCAAGGAAGGAGCTTGAAAATCCTTCCATAGGAACAAATCTGAAGAGAAGAAGAGGACAATAAGCTGCTACGTGAGCAAAGGGCCACATTACATGAACAAGTGTCCAAAGCTTGGTAGCTTGTCAGCCATCATTGAGGGGAAAGATGGACCTGACGAGGAGGAGCCGAGTATGCGGATGGGATCTCTCAGAATCCTGAATGCCTTGAAAGCTAAACATGGGAAACCTGTTTCGAGGAGTAAAGGCCTCATGCATGTGGAGGCAACGTTGAATGGGAAGCCAGTGAAGGTGATGTTGGACACCGGGGCGACCCATAACTTCATTACCCTAGAAGAGGCCAAGAGGGTTGGTCTCTCAGTTACTCAAGCACGAGGAGGATGGTGGAAGTCTGTCAACACTCCTGCCAAACCTCTCAATGGCGTAGCTCGTGGGGTAGAGCTATGCATTGGAACATGGAAGGGGACCGTAGATTTGTCGGTGACCCCTATGGATGATTTCAATGTGGTACTGGGTTTGGACTTTTTGCGCAAGGCAAAAGTAGTCCTCTTGCCAGGTGAAGATTCACTGTGCTTCCTTGAAAAGGGGCTTGGTTGCACAGTGCCTACGACGGGCAATGATCGAGATGTTCGCTTGTCGGCTATGCAAGTGGTGCAAGGACTTGGGAACAGGGAAGTTAACTACCTTGTGGATTTGAAGGTGGTGGATCCTAATGTGGAGGATCAAGGGAATCTTCTCCCTATCCAGAAGAGGAGTAAAAACCTCATGCCACCAAGATTCCATGAGAGGTTGCCGCCTAGACGAAAGGTGGGTCACAGGATGGAGTATGGTATTGGTATGGCTAATGTAGCGGGTAATACATTAAGCCGAAAAGCTGAGGTGACGAGATCCTTCTTGGGCAAGTCGGACAAGAGGAAGAGGGAGGTTGCAGCTAGGAAGAAGCGAGTCTCTGAATACCAAGTAGGAGACAAGGTGATGGTGAAGCTCCTTCCTCAACAACTTAAGGTGTTTCGAAAGGGGCACAAAGGCCTTATCCACGAGTATGGAGGCCAGTACAAGGGTGATCTTGATCTGGCCAGGGACGAGTCAGTGACGAGGACGTCACCAGATTAGGTGGGGGAGAGTATCACGCCCGGAAAGGAATGCTGGATATTTTGCGTGCCAAGACACTCTGCATTAAAGAGAGGGTTAGACTTGTCAAATGGCAAAGTCTAGAATCTTCTTGAAAGTGGTAGACATGTGTACATATTTGTAGAATTGTGTAGAGAATTCTAGAGACCTTTGTAATTGTGTAAATATCTAGATATTTTAGGGGAGGGTTCTGGACAATTCTTCTCCACCATAGGATCTTTTCAATCTCAACTGTTCATTGAGGAGGTGGTAGGCTATAAATAGAGGTGCCCTCCTCATTTGTAAACCATCCAAGCGAATTTAATCAAGTGTTATTCAAGAGCTTCTCTCTCTAGAGTTCTCTTTCTCTCTCTAAAGTTCTTTTAGTCTTTGTATTCTTTGCCTACATGTGAGGATTCGACTGATTTAGCCAAGATCAAAAGAGGTGATCAAGCTAAGGCCGGTACAGTATTTGTGATATCAAGTCCAAGGCCGTGACACATCGCCATAATGAATCACATTGTAGGAAGGGCACTCGATGCGCTTGCAAGTTGGAGTAACCTTTGCGAAGCATAAAACTGATGCGAAAAAGAGGATAAGCAACAGCGAGATCTTCAATTTCGAGAGAGTCGCGGCCATGGCTAAACAATACAAACGATAACTGAGAAACTTTTGTGGTGCGTCTCCACTGAGAAACTTTAAATAATCTTTATCCAAAACCATAATGAGCTAATGTCATTAAAATATCACCATAATGAGGAAATAGGAATAATGAAGAAATGAGACGATTAAAGGATATGCTTCCCTGATTTTTATATGGCGGTGGAGACACAGGCATGCTTCCATCATCTGGAATTGCTCATTCCAGCAATCTTGGCCTTTCATCAAATAAACGGTCTACGCGCTGCCACGTTGCACAGCACATTTGAAAAATCTAGCTTTTAAACGGGGGAAAAAGTAAAGGTAAAAATACTTGAGATTAAAAAGAAGCTTCTAGAATCCTGAAATTTAATACTCATTTAATCATTAATATATGGTTTAATTAATTAATTTGAGTAGATGAATAATGTTAGTTACAAAAATTTATTCCTTTTAGTAAGGAACACTTACGCCAATCTCATGGTAGGTACATGGGTTAAGAATAATAAATGTATTAAACTTATAAATATGTTTGACTAAAATATCTTCATTTATGAGGTTATAGGGAATAGGAGAGAGAATATGGATATTATTATAAGGGTTAAGGAGCGAATTCGCCAACAAACTATTAGTCCGGGAGCGTCCAGCACAAACAACTATTAGGTGGATCTTAAATACCAACAAACTTTTTAAAAAGTAAATTTAACACAAAAACGTTATAACACCGTTACTACCCTAACAGACCTGAAATACCCCCATTCAGTTACCCTGCCATCAAATCGCTTGAGCCACCAATGGGCTCGATAGAAGATGAACTGTTTGACAGGGCAGCTGATCTCGCAAAGGATAATTTCATTCGTTTTAAGGCTGGTTCTTCATCCTCCACACCTCCCATGAAATGTGCACCTCAGCCCATATATATTTTCAGCTTTGAGAAACAATACACGAGTATCACTCAGGAAATACCTCAGAAGAATAGCACAAAAAGAAATCCATGCGTGTCAATGGTCCAAGAATCAGCCGTGCATACCATAAAAATTAAGCTACAGAGTTTAAACACATAATCTTAACATCAATTTCTCCTCAACTGAAACAATAAATGAATACGACAAAGAACAAAAGCAATCAATTCAAGTTGCATCGCTTCAAAGCACAATGTTACCAACAAATTCTACCCAAAAAAATGAAAGATTTTCTCGATGCCCAAAGAAAGGTTTTGCAGAGACTATCTGAAATGTAAAAACAGTAAAACACCCATCCAAAAAGAGGTTGGGTTCAACAATAGGAAACCAAAAAAATCCACTTTCCGCGGAAAAAAGGAACCAAAAGACCCAAAAATTAGAGATATAATCAAACCAAGATAAGAACACAGGAATCAACATCAAAAGTTACAGATCAAAAAGCAGCAGAACAAGAACCCAAATAGAAAGGCCCGGCCACCATTTTTCTCTCACCTCCGGCACCACTGTCGCAGCTGGGAAGGACTCCGTCAATCCCTCAATCACCGACGACACGTGCTGGCCGCGATACCATCGAGATCGACCTAGCCTCACCTCCGGCGCCGTTGTCGCAGCTGGGAAGGACTCCCTCTTCTCCGTCAATCCCTCAATCACCGACGACCCTAAACCCATCGAGATCGACCCAGCCTAGCCGTAGTTTCTGATCCAACCTAAACCTAATGGCTAATTCGTATGGTAAGAAGGCAAACAAAATGGGACTAGAGCCACTAACGGACATGGACGGTCAACTAACGTTTTTGTGCCAATTTCAACTTTTAAAAAGTTCTTTGGTATTTAAGGTCCACTGAATAGTTGTTTGTGCTGGGTGCTTCTGGGCTAATAGTTTGTTGGCTATTCGCTCCTTAACCCGTAATTTAAATGTATATCAAGTATTCTAGGGAAAGTGATGATTGAGACAAATGGAGGATTCTCGTGAAGTGATGATTGAGACAAACGGCCTCATATGATTAAGACATATTTTTTATTTTTGAAAATAGATGGTAGTAATGTGTGCTTTAAATTCATACATTTTTTATAATTATATATACAAGTGCTTTTAATAAATAAAATCTAAATAAATAATATTATATATATAAGTGCTTTTGATAAGTAAATGCTCAAAATCACTTATAAAAATAATATTCAAATAGAAATGCTACCTTTAAAATGAACTCCTTGTACTTTTTTTTTGCTTACTATATATCACTCATATTTTGTTTGATAATATATATATATATATATATATATATATATATATATATATATATATATATATATATATATATATATATATATATATATATATATATATATATATATATATATATATATATATATATATATATATATATATATATATATATATATATATATTAGAAAGTGAATGAAGCTCTTAATGAAAAGGGAGAATAGAGAAGAGGACATCAAAATCGTAAATTGAGTTAATAACTAAATTAGGAATTGGTTGAATTTATCGATTTAGAAATTTCCTATTTTAAGTGGCTTTATCTCTTAAAATACAATGAAATTGATAATTTAGCAAAAAATCTGTATATCATATAGATATCGCTGTTAAATTCGATATTTGACTTAAATATATAAAGTAACGATAAATTAATAAAAATTGCATCAGATATAAGGTATAATTCAATGGACAATTTTTTAAAAGCATAAATGTTATTCAGCCTGATTCAACAACTGGCTAAAGAAAAAACATCAAATAATGAATTAGTACTTTTTAAATTCGAGATTGTTTGAATTAGTTTTTAGAGAATAATTTCTAAAACAAAAAATGATAAAAATGCTTTTTCACAATAAATTCTATAAAACCCATGATTTTGATAAAATGATAGTATTTGTATATTGTTATCAGAATTGTTTTTTATGCTCAAATTATCAAAAGGAAATTTGCTTTTATGATAATTGCATATAAAGATAAGATTTTATTTTAAATATTTTTAACATTAAATTTCAAAATAAATACCAAAAAATAAATAAATTTGTCTACAAAATTAAAATTATAACATTAGTCAATTATGTTACTTAATCATATCATATGTTGTGTATCCTTAAATTATATATCGCTTTATTAGTCAAACTGATTAATTTGGAGAAGAAATTAAAATATAAATACTCTAAAGTAATTTAATTAGTTTTGTTAATTTCTTCAAAAATTCATCTTTATCTTATATTTAAAATAAGAGGGAGTAATAAATTTTGACATAGTTGTTTTTCTAATAGGAACAGTGATTCTAAATAAAAACCCATACATGAGAAAATAGCAATAGAGATTCAGGAAAAAAAAAAAAGGTAAACATGACGACCAAAGGAAGACAAAAGAGAAAAAAAGGAGGAGAAAGAAAAATTGGGAGGACCATGAAAAAGTGAGAAGTGTTAGTTTCTCCAAAACCACGATTTTGAAGCCCAAAACCTTAGTTTTAGCTTTAAAAAAAAAGTATTTTTGGACTTTTAACCCGTGTTTGGCAAAAAGTGAATATTTAAAACCAAGGTTTGGGTTTCAGAAGCACCTTTTATTTAAGGGTTAAGGTGCGATTTGGCCAATAAACTATTGGCTCAGGAGCGCCCAGCACAATAAACTTTTAAGTGGACCAAAAATACCAATAAACTTTTAAAATGTGCAACCAGCACAATAAATTTTTAAAAATGTGCAGTCAGCACAACGCCGTTAGAAAAAGATAATATCCGTTATCTAAGGTGTAGATTGGCCAACGAACTTTTACTTCATAAGCGTTCAACACAAAAAACTTTTACTCAGAAGCACCTAGCACAAAATTCTAAATTTCACTAAATTAAATAAAAAATTTTAGCAACTATTATTATTCAAAACTACCTATATAAATATCTTTGGATAAAAATTACTCATTTACTAAAATAAACAAAACTTTTCATTAAGAACATAATTATATTATTTAAATAAAACTCAAGGTGTTTTATAATTTATTATATACGTTAAACAAAAAAATTTATGATTTATTTTTATTTTAGAAGAAATTTATATGAGTTAAAAAATCATTTAATGTTAATAAAATTTAAAAAATCTATTATATTCGAAAAGAAATGAAATGCGTTTAATTTTTATTTTTATAAAAAGAGGTTAGTGGATATCAACGTTGATACTTAATAATATAAATCCGGCAAATTGATGATATATTTGTTAATTAAATGATCTATTGATTATATGAATATGGGTCTAATTAGAGGTATGCTTCCTCCTTCTTATGATGATGGGTCAGATCGATCCTTTTGGTTGGCTGGAAACTTATCTGGTGTTAGTGTTAAAAGTTGTTATCTTTATTTAACTGAATCTGGATTTGAGCAATTTGTTATTAATTGTGACATGTGGATAAAGTTATGGAAATGGATGGGACTACCTAGAGTACAGATATTTGGGTGGAAATTATTCCATCAGAGGCTCCCTTTAAAGTCATGGATCCAATATTTTTAAAAGTTTATTAGTATTTTTGGTCCACTTAAAAGTTTATTGTGTTTGGCGTTCCTAAACCAATAGTTTATTGACCAAATCGTACTTTAACCCTTTTTTTAATTAGTCAAACACTGTGAGTCAACATAAGTAAATATTAAAATCTCAAAATATCCATTACAATTTGAATATGAAATAAGAATAGATTCTAAATGAGCTAACTGCGCTCATCACCCAATTTTTTTTTTTTTTGAGGGGTCAATACCCTAAAGTAATTTGTTGTGCGTTCAAAAGTAACTTTTTTTCGAAATGTTCAACATTTTAAAGTATTTTGTGATACATCAATCACCTTAAAATATCTTTTGAAGTCCATCCAACACCCTAAAGTTGAGAGGAATAAAATACTTTATGGTGTTAGATGTACCTTCACTTGAAGGATTTTTTGGGACTTCTTTAAAAGGTTTAAATTGCTTCTAAAAAAAACTTTATGGGCAAAAATTTTCTTGAAGAAATTAATATTGTAAAGGCAAAATCGCATTACAAAATATTTTAAGGTTTTAGATGCATGATAAATTACTTTAAAATATTAAATGCACCAATAAAAATACTTTAGGATGTTGAATGCACCTTAACATATCCTAAATTGCTTTAGAAAGAAAGAACACATATGTATTAAGGCTAAGATTTGAGGATTATTCACAAAAGTCTTGTGTTTGAGGCTTCAAGTTCGAGTTTAAAAAAAAAAAAAAGGCCGTTGGAAAACCTACTTCAATTGAGCCCTACAAGGGGCAAATTTGATCCAATCATATAATAATATAAAAATAAAAATTGTAAATCAAATTCTTCAAAAGTTATTAATGAGATTATATTGCTATATTCCGATCAAAAACTTATTTCTTATCTTAAAAGGGTTTAATCCTTTACCTCTCAACGAAGAATTCGAGGAATAATATACATTATCGTAATTTATATTAAAAAAGAATCAATTCTAAATTGAGAAGGGGATTTTTTTTTAAAAAAAGAAAAAATCTAAAAAAATCAAGGGGGGCACGTGCCCCCCTTCTCATATATGTGTATCCACCCTTGCCCTCCGGTCCTAATTATAGGACATATTTAACCAATTTTGGGGAGATTAAGGAGAGGAGTTAAATTAGTTAATTTTACTTTTTTTTTTCTAAAATGCCCTTATATAAATTTTAAATGACATAAGTAAAAGTAAATTAATAGCTCATACCTCTCCGATCTAGAATTTTTCTTTCCACACGCTTTCTAATTAAAATAATGGTCTTACTATATATACATATATGTGTGTGTATGTATACACACACACACACACATATGCATATATACACAAACACATATATACGTACACACACAAACACAAATATATAGACACACACATATATATGGACAGATACACACATAGATACATACATATACACAGTGGCGGACCCAGGAATTTAAGTTTGTGGGTGCATAATTAGTGGTGGAATTTGGGGGTTCGGGGGCAGCGCCCCCGAAATTTTTTAAGGAAAGTTTCTCATGCAATTAATTGAAGTCTTTGGAAAGTGTATAACATATTGTGACCTTGAGTGATAACTGCGCCAAGCATTCATCTTCTTCCTGTTGGTACTTTTGGTTCCATTGGATAACATCAGCCCCAAGGTTTGAATCGTCAATAGAGCAATGTATGCTTTTCCGTAGGTGTCTCATCAAATCACTCAGTGCACCAATTATAGCTCCAGATTGCTGAACCTTTGTTGAGCTATAATTGGTGCACTGAGTGATAACATCAACAATGGTTCACATTGTCGAGCTCAGTGCACCAATTATAGCTCAGTGCACCAATTATAGCTCCACATTGTTGATGTGAAACTTCTTTATAATTTGTTTCAAACGACATCAAGCTGTTATAAGTGACTGTAGATCACTCAATTCCTCGCTCAGCCATCAAAGCAAATGTCTTACGAGCTTGTTCATAATTTCCAGCTTTTTTGTACATGCAAATCATCATATGAAACAATTTCTGACCTGGTTTCAAAGGAGGCTTTTCATTGTTCAGACTTCAAAAGGCTGTTAAATATTTCTTCAGCTTCCCTATACTTGTTTCCCTGCAAGTGCACCAAAAATAAATATCAAAACTGAAAGTCAAAACAAATATTTTATTTGTCAACACTCAATTGTAATACAATACCTTCAGAAAAACTTCCCTAAACTCAGATCTGATGCAGTTAACTATTGCAAATTTAATGTGCAGCAAACAAATTTAAGGTGTTGGGAATCATATAGTAGCATAAACATTCATAATTCTATTACTTTACTACACCTTTGGAGGAAGAGATACTTTAAATGCATATGCATAACCTCAAAGTAAAAAAGAAAGAAAGAAAGAACAATATGTAGATCATAAGACATTTGCTTTGATGGCTGAGTCGAGTGATAACATCAACAATGTCGAGCTACATATTAGGGTCTTTTAATTTTTTTCCCAATGGACTGTCAGAAATAATTAAAAATCGCAGGAGAGACAATCTGTGAAAAACAGAACAGCTGAACAATTGCACGTCTCAGACAAAGACCTTCACAAAAAATTGATGAATCGGGGTTGACGATTGGCGCGAGAATCCTTTCACGGTATTTCGATTTTGCAAGAAAGCTCGGTGTCTCTTAAAAATTGAACTATGAAAGCCAACCGCATTCGAAGATCTTTGGAACTAAAGACAAATTTGCATCTTTAAAAGCACGCTTTTATCTTCGCGGTGATCTAAATCGATGGAAGCGATTAGCAAAGCTGTGTCACATAAAAAGAAGGAAACACAAGAGCGAAGAGGAAGAGACAGAACTCTATCTTTATCTTCCTCGAATTCGGGTCGTAGAGCCACACGAGCTCACTCTCCTTACAGAAATTCAGAGTATGCGTGGGAGGAAGAACGATACCTACCACAACAACAGCGAAGTATGAAAGAAATGACGTTGTCGAATTCCAGTTTACTTACATCCTCATCTGGAAATTCCAAGAGCTTAAGAAAATGGAGATTGAGGGATTTATTGTTGTTTCGTAGTGCATTAGAAGGGTGACAATCAAACAAGAACCTATTACGGAAATAATCTGTTGCGTACCAAATACTTGAAGAAGCTAAGACTTCTAGCTCTAGCTTTAGATCGGGAGATAGCCTAGTGACAGCCATGACTGCAGCGAATCCGTGAATGGAGGGAAAAGCCGTGGGTGCAGCGAAGCTAGGGTTTGGAGACTGGAGAAGAATGAAAATGATCAGTTGGTGCAGCAGAATGAAAATGATATAAAAAAAAAAAAAGAGTCATGGGTGCAATCGAGGAAGTCTCGAACTCGGGACCTCTGGATAGATTGTGTAGAGTGATAACCAACAACACTATTTGAACAAGTTGTAACAAGACTCATTCTAAATATATTTATTCTAAACTTTTTGTGTGTGCACTTGCCCACATAGGCACAAGTGTGGGCCCGCCACTGCATATACACACACAAAGCTATGTGTGTGTGTTGTGGAAAATTAATGTCAAATGATCGATAAACAAATTAAAATCTAACAAATTTAAAGTTTCATTGATTGAAAGAGTTTATGCACCCATATACATATATACTCACAAAAAATCAAACACACTTGAGAGAACAAAATAGGAGTGTTTTAGGAAGAAATTGACAAAAATTAGAATGTTGTCTTGTAATTAGGACCAAAGTGAAACCCCAAATGTTGTCCTATAATTAGGACCGGAGGGGGTTCTTTTTATTTTTGAAGGTAGATGATGGTAACCTATGCTTTAAATTCATACATTTTTTTTTAATTATATATCTAAGTGCTTATAATAAATAAAATCTAAATATAATAAAAATGCTCAAAATCACTTATCAAAATAATATTCAAACAAAAACCCTGGTTAACCAACGCTACTTTTAAAATGAACTCCTTGTACGTTTTTTGCTTACTATTATAGTTAATATATTTAAACTATGGGAAAAACACTTCTTATGTTGTAGGAGAAGTGTTTTCTCATGTCACACACACATGAAATGGTGGGACCTACATATATATATAATTGACATTATATATATATGTGGGTCCCACCATTTCATGTGTGTGTAGGAATCTTCTTCTTCTCATGCAACATGAGAAGTATAAACCCCTTAAACTATATGTAAATCCTATTTTATTATATTAAATATTAATGTTGATATATATATATATATATATATATATATATATATATATATATATATATATATATATATATATATATATATATATATATATATATATATATATATATAAAAAAGTTACAAAGCGAATGAAACTCTTTAATGAAATTGGAGAATAGAGGAGGAGGCATTAAAGTCATTTTACCCCTATTTTAAAATCATAAAATGAGTTAATGACTAAATTAAGAATTTATATAATTTACCGATCCAATTTAGAAATGTCATATTTTAAGTGGCTTTATATGGGATTTTCTCTTAATAAAAATTGCGTCAGATATAAAGTATAATTCAATGGACAATTTTTTAAAAGTATTAACGTTATTCAGTCAGACTCAAACACTAGCTAAAGAAAAAACATCAAATAATGAATTAGTACTTTTTAAATTCGAAAGTGTTTTTTGAATTAGCTTTTGGAGAATAGCTTTTAGAGAAAAAAACAATAAGAATGCTTTTTCAAAATAGATTCTAGGAAAACAAAATGATTTTGATAAAATGATAGTGTTTATATATTATTATCAGAATTACTTTTTTATGCTCAAAATTACCAAAAGGAAATTAACTTTTGTGATAATTGCATATAAAGATAAGATTTTATTTTAAATACTTTTAACATTAAATTTCAAAAAAAAATGCCAAAATATAAATAAATTTGTCTACAAAATTAAAATTAACATTAGTCAATTATGTTGCTTAATTATATGATATATTCTGTATTCTTAAATTATATATCGGTTTATTAGTCAGACTAATTAATTTAGAGAAGAAATTAAAATATAAATACTCTAAAGTAATTTATGAGGTGTTACATGGTGATCAGATGCATTCTTTCTTCAGCTATGAATGGAGTGACTGGTTAACAGAGAATTGGAAGAACGATGGAATCACTATAGGAGGGTTTCTTTGGCATGAGGTATTTATGGTCTCTTGCTGGTTTATCTGGAAGTGGCGGAATGAATCTATCCATAACACGCAAGATGCAAGTAGTAAGTATTGCAGGAGGCCCATTCTTGAGCTGCTGGAGGTAGTAAAAGCTGGAATGGACAGTGGAGTGATTCAAAGCATAGCCCATATTCATGCTAATGTTATTTGGTCCTTTCGGAAGATCCTTTTGTGAAACTTAACTCAGACGGGACATCAAAGGGAGTTGAACAGGTGGCGGCCTGTGGGGGTTTGCTGCGAGATTGTTCTGGGAAGTGGCTTGGAGGCTTTGCTATGCCTCTTGGGAGGTGCTCAGCGCTGCTAGCTGAGCTATGGGGAGTTTTGCGAGGATTAGAGTTGGCTTGGGAGGCAGGTTGGAGGCATGTTGTTGCTGAAAGTGACTGTCAAACAGTCATTGCATTACTATCCAAACAAGGTAATGCAGCTCGTGAGTCCCATTTGGTGTCTCGGATACGAGCAGTCACTCGTAGGGCATGGGTTTCTGATTCGGCCATGTTCTACGGGAGGGCAATCAGTGTGCGGACTGGTTGGCCAATTTTGCTTTGACGCATGTGGAGGCTCATGATGGAAGCCATTTCTCTGATCCCCCTGATGGTCTCTGGTGTTTCCTTGTTGCTGACCTTGCGGGAGTGCAACATGAGAGGAGACGACTGAGGCATTAAATCCTTAGTTTCTTTCATTGTTTTATGTTTTTAGTTGTTTATCATTACTTGTATCAAAAAAAAAATATAAATACTCTAAAGTAATTTAATTAGTTTTCTTAATTTCTTTAAAAAATTTAAATTTATCTTATATTTAAGACAAGAAGGAGTAGTAAATTTTGACATAGTTGTTTTTCTAATAAGAATAGTGATTCTAAAAAAAACTCATACATGAGAAAATAGCAATAGAGATTCGGAAAAAAAATGAAAAGAAAAGAAACATGAGGACCAAAGGAAGAAGAAAGAGAAAAAAAAAAAAAAAAAGGAAGAGAGGGAAAAATTGGGAGGACCATGAAAAAGTGAGAGGGAGCCCAAAACCTTAGTTTTAGCTAAAAAAGCATTTTTGGACTTTTAACCAATGTTTGGCAAAAAAAATTTAAAACCAAGGTTCCATAAACACCTTTTTTTTTTTTTAGCCGAACACTGTGAGTCAACATATAATTAAATATTAAAGGAGATTTCGCCTTGCCCTTGGATTGTGGGTGAACCCAACCCCTTTTCTAAAATTTTCTTATTAAAAAAAACATATAAGTAAATATTAAAATCTCAAAATATCCATTACAATTTGAATATGAAATAAGAATAGATTTTAAATGAGCTAACAGTGCTCAGCACACTTTTTTTTTAGAGGTCTATCCTAAAATAATTTGTTGTGTGTTTAAAAGTAACTTTTTTTAGATATGTTCAACATTTTAAAATATTTTGTGATGCATCTATCACCTTAAAATATCTTTTGAAGTACCTCCAGCACCTTAAAGTTGATAGGGATAAAATATTTTATGGTGTTAGATGTACCTTCACTTGAAGGATTTTTTGGGAATTCTTGAAAAGGTTTAAATTGCTTCTAAAAAAGTATTTTATCAGCAAAAAATTTCTTGAAGAAATTAATATTTTAAGGGCAAAATCGCATTACAAAATATTTTAAGGTTCTAGATGCATGATAAATTACTTTAAGATATTAAATGCACCAATAAAAATACTTTGTGATGTTGAATGCACCTTAACACAGTGGCGGAGCTAGGATTTAGATTTTATGGGTGCACAATTAGTGTAGGGGTTTGGGGGTTCAAGAGCAGCGCCCCCGAAAATTTTTTTTTAAGGAAAGTTTTAAATGCATTAAGATTGTATAGTTGACATTTTCTAGAAGGAAAAAAGTTTGACAAGATTAGGGAGCATGTTTAAATAAACTTTCCTCCCCATGCCTTAGCTATACACAAAACTCTCAAGCCTCATTCTTCTTTCACACAATTCATCAAACACCTTATAGGCATTCAAAAATAATCCAATAAGCATGCCTCTTAATTATCAAGCTACACGTCATAAACTACCAAGCATCTTTACCAAAAGGGAAAACATGTTTTCTTAATTATTATCCAAACCACCTAATGCATGAAAACAAACTCACAGGACTTGATCATCCTTACATTCATTAATAAATGCAAAATCCTTAAATTCCAGATACAATTGAACATTAAAAGAGAATGAAATCCAACTTGAAAAAAAAAATGATTTTATCTTTCTGATTTTCCTCATGACAGCTCAAAAAAATGGTAATAAAATACCTTACAATTGAAGCTCTTTCCCCCTCAACGTTTCAACTAACGGAAAAAGGGATAACCAAGGCATTCGAACCCGGGACCTTTACACGGATGACAAAAGTTTTAACCAATTAATCCAACCAGATTTATTATAATAAAATTCCTTCACAAAATATATATTTTTTAAATTTTTTATGGGTTCACTTGCCCCCATAAAAAATAGTGTGCATCCGCCAATGCCTTAACATATCCTAAATTGCTCTAGAAAGAAAGAATACATATGTATTAAGGCTAAGATTTGAGGATTATTCACCTCAGTCTTGTGTTTGAGGCTTCAAGTTTGAATTTTAAAAAAAAAAAAAGCCTTTGGAAAACCTACTTCAACTGAGCCCTACAAGGGGCAAATTTGATCCAATCATATAATTATATAAAAATAAAAATTGTAAATCAAATTCTTCAAAAGTTATTAATGAGATTATATTGCTATATTCCGATCAAAATCTTTATTTCTTATCTTAAAAGGGTTTAATCCTTTACCTCTCAACGAAGAATTCGAGGAATAATATACATTATCGTAATTTATATTAAAAAAGAATCAATTCTAAATTGACAAATTGAATTATGAAATTACAAAAACATAAGTTCATCAAATCTTGTCCTCAAGATTTTTAAATTCATAAAACAACCAATTTCAAGAAAATCATGGAAGCAAGATTTTTAAAGCAAGCACTGTAAATTTGAAATCAATTCAAATATTCAAGAATCTAATTTTCTCAGAAATCTATTCCACCTCCCAAAAATGCAAGTAGCAAGGCAATTAATTGGGCAAAGATAAATCACAATCGAATGTCTATCACAAGTCAAGTGTTTACACTCATCTCTCAAGATATTCAAGGGCTTGTGTTTCTGATGATTTCCTATTTTTAATAGATTTGAGACATATTTTGATATATTTAGGAAGTCATCAATGCTAAATTAAAGGGATTTATTAGAGATTTTGATAAGATATCAATTTGGTACATTATTTAGGGGATTTTATTGCAAATATCTAAATGTTAAATAGAAATATTTAGGTTTATATATAAGAATAAATAAATTATAATGATATAAGATAGATAAAAAAAGAAGAAAAAAAGGTTTAGATTTTAATTATTATTATTATTATTATATAATTTTTGCTTTTGCTATTCGAATCAGAAACATAGGAGCAGAAGGCGTTGTGGGCCCACCAATTGAATCAATTAAAAAAACCAAAAGATAGCGCCGGTTTGTGATGGTGGAATCAATGGAATCAATTACAAGAATGAAGTGCAGCGTTTTGGGGGCCACGGATTGAATAGAATGGAAGACCTAAAAAGCTAAAGGGGGGCCACGGATTGAAGGAATAAAAGACCAAAAAGAAGGAAAGGAGAAGAGCGCCGTGGAAGATGGAGCGGAGCACGACGGAAATTGAAAAAGAAAACAGAGCAGCTGCGCGACCTTCAGACCTTGGACCTTCTTCTCCCTCTCTCGCTGGCGGCTTCCCTCTCTACCACGGTCGCCGGCGAGCCTCGTCTTCACAGCCGCTGGAAAGGGAGGCACAGAGCAGAGGAACGTCGAACAAGAGGGAGAGATTATATTCTTAATTCCCATACTCTATTTTTATTCCCTTTCCCTTTGATTTTCCTCAATCTGGAATTTCTGTGCTGTGTGATGGTTTTTGTTAAAGCCATGTTTGGTTAATTTCTTTTTGCAACCTAGAGGACTTATAAGTATTGAATATGATTTTGAGAATTAGGATTTACCTTGACAAAAGAGATTTTAATTAGGCTCTGAGATTAAGTAATATGGAATTAGATCATGATTTAATTTGCGATTAGGATAGACATATGCATAATGGCCCCATATAATTGTTGAAGAGAGTAACTATGTTAGACATAACAAGTTATATTCAAGAGAGGGTTGTAAGTGGACCGACAGGCACTTATGACTAATTATACTCGAGATTAACAAAATTGATATTAAGGCTAATTAAATTAGTGAAATCAAGGTTTATTAAGCTAATAAGGGATTAGTGACTCTGGGTTGCTCATTTGATTATTGTGTTCGTTTGTTTATTTTTAATTCTAGTTTTAATTTCTTTTCTCTTAATTAAATTCAATTTAGTTTTCTCAACTTAAACGAAATTGTAAAATTAATGTTTAACCGAAGTTTGTGATACCAAGTCCTCGTGGGAACGATACTTTCTTATCATTTTATTACTTGATACGGCCCGTATACTTGCGGAGTTTATAGGCTATAAAGTTTTACCCTATTAGTTTCACTCCATTCCACCTATTGCAACTTATCTACCATAAGCTTGTTTATCATCTCAATCTCCACTTTATACATTATCCAATTGCACACTCAAATCAGAAGGACTTTCTCAAGGTTGTAGTGGTCAAGGTAGAATAATGAAATGAAAATGATCAAATGGAATGGAAAAATACTTTAATTAGTGTCAAGTAATTTAATGAGATTCATGATTAAGAATGAAGGAATACCCCCACAAAAAAAACAAACAAACTTACTAATACTATATATAAACAATTTTTTTTTCTCTTTTTCTTTCTTTCTTGGATCTCTATTTTTTTTTTTTCATATATTCCTTTGTTTCTATCTATCTATTTTTTCTTTTCTTTTCTTTTTGCCTTTTTTTTTTTTGCTTTTTACTATATACACATACTTTCTAACTCCTTCACTCTTTTAAATTGGTTCACTTAGCACTTATTAAAGTAATAAAAATGAATGGGAATAAAAAGATGTAAAAATTGCATATCTCAAACAAAGGGTTATTTATTCTATGCAAATTTCTTTTTTTTTTTTAAATAAAGGCTCAAATGGGGTGAACAAAAGATTTTTATGTGATAAGGATGGACATTTGGCCGAACTAGCTATGAAATGAATGCCTAAATCATCTTTGTGCATGCAAAAGGATTTCAAATTTCAAAAGAGATTCAAGACAAGTTCTAGAGATGAAATCACTATAGGTGTACTCCCTCTTGAAAGAAATGAAATTTAGGCTCAATTTCCTCACAAGTTCTTTGACATTCTAAAGTAAAGTACCCAAACCAAACCTTTACCTCTTTACTAACATTCAAAGAACATAGAATCAATTCCTAATCAAATTTACTCCTCTTCATGTTCAAATCAACCCAATTGTGATAATTCTCACGAATAAAATTCAAACTTCCATGAGATTTTTTTTTTTTTGAAAAAAATTGAGGACAAAGCAAGTTAAAATCAAGAATACCTTCACCCCCACACTTAAATGTCATATTGTCCTCAATGTGAACAAGTAACAAAAAGTAATGGAAGTGAAGAGCAACCATATATAAGTGTAAGGGTAACACCAATTTCAGAGATTTCAAATTTTCACCAATTAAACAGCTCAAGTGCTAAAGTCACTCAATAATTATCACAAACAGTCATCACATGCACACCAACTAAGACCAGCACTCATTCCCAAGCAATATATCATCAACAATCAAATAAAACAAATCAAAGAAAAGTGGAAGAAAACTCCCCTATTTTTCCTTGACTTGCACTCTCAATCCTTGCTACCAAAGTGGAACACCTCATCAAGGGCTTTCAACAGTCCTACAAAATCAAAGAAAACATCAAATAATAGCTTGGGTTGCCTCCCAAGAAGCACTAAATTTAAAATCTTCAGCTAGACTTCTCAAAACAAACTCTAATCATAAGTATCAAACACCATAATTACCTTGTCTTCATTTCTTTTCAAGCAACAAGGTATCACACACAAAAATTGATTATTCAAGTTAATTACTTGTACTTCCTTAATCATAGGCAATCTTGGATTACAAGCAATAACTGAATTCAAATGAAGCACAACATGCATATCCTTGAAAATAAATATAGGCATTTCTAAGAATTTAGAGCATCCAATAAAATCAACTTGACTCTCATCAGTAAGAGTCAACACTTCAAGAGGAGGGTCATGGACAACAACAATTGGGACATCTACATCAATTTGATCACCAACATCACAATCCTTAAGCTTCACAGCTAGAACCTCTTCTAGACACTCATTATTCTCATCTAAATCACTTTGAAGCTCACAATCACTTTCGACATTATCTATAATCTCATGTAATTCCACACCTTCAACTTCCTCACAATAATCATTATTAGCATAAGAAGTGGTCACCAGGCTTGAGGAATTATCTTGCACCATAGTCTCAACAGTTGAAACAATTTGACTCGCATATACCTCAATATTTTGGACACTTGACTTAATGCTAGTGACAATCTCCTTTTGCTCTCTACTAGATCTCTCTAATGCTTTCGCACACTCCTCAAATAAGCTTTCTAAATTAGATTTTTCCTTATACTCATTAGTGTGTTCTTCAACAGGTGGATAAGAGTAAAAGGAGGGGTATTTTCATGAGAATAATAGACATGAGGATCCCTAAAATTATGTTGCTCAAAACCTTCACTAGGACAAAATGAGTTATCAAAACAAGCTTGGTTCCTAGTGAAATCATCTCTCACAGAATGACTAGTTGTAATATACGGACAATGCTCATATAAATGACTCTCTCCACAATAAGCACAAGACATGCAAACATATTGAGAAGAATCAACATATGGAAGACAACTATCATTTATGCTCCTTTGATGTTGCCTATATTCATTCCAAGAATTTAAAATAGCAATCAATCCTTCTTGTGTAGAAGACAAAGAATTCATCTCCTTCTCAACATTAATACCAGTTGATTGCCAATTGAAATCCTTTGTTTTTTTAAGAAAATATTTACGAACTCAAACTTAAACTACTAATGCTCAATCAATTCTAACCAAGACAGTTGTGGCACACAAGTCCCCGGCAACGGCGACAAAAACTTGATAGGGCAAAACTTTATAGCCTATGTCCGCAAGTATACGGGTTATACCAAGTAATAAAGTGATAAGAAAAGTATCGTTCCCACGAGGACTTGATATCATAAACTTCGGTTAAGCATTAATTTTATAGTTTTGTTTAAGTTGAGCAAACCAAATTAAATTTAATTAGGAGAAAACTAAAATCAAAATAAACTAACTACCAGAAATATTAAAAGAGCAACCCAAAGTCACTAATCCATTATTAGCTTCATAAACCTTGATTTCACTAATTTAATTAGCCTTAATATCAATTTTGTTAATCTCGAGTATAAATAGCTATAAGTGTCTGTCGGTCCACTTACAACCCTCTCTTAAGTATAACTTGTTATGTTTAACATAGTTACTCAAGAAGCAACAAAAATCGAACACACTCTTCAACAAATTATATGGGGACATTAGGTATATGTCTATCCTAATCGCAAATTAAATCGTAATCTAATCTCATATTACTTAATCTCAGAGCCTAATTAAAATCCCCTTCGTCAAGGTAAATCCTAATGCTTAAAATCATATTCAATGATGGCCAATCACTAAATAGATAAAACTAAGCAACATTAACATTAAGTAACCAAAATTAATATTAATTATAATCAAACAATGAAAACAAAGTTTAATCTACTTATATAAGTTCATAGCTACTCTATGTTTGCAAAACCAACTAGCCAAACATGGCTTTAATCAACATCCCAGCAACAATAAAAATTCAGATTCAGGGCCACAATGAAAATCAAAGGGAAGACAGTAAATTCAGAACAAACGAGCTCCCTTAGTCTAGCAATGAGGAATGAAGATGATGAACAGTCCTCCGTGGTGATGCGAGAATCTCGCCGGCGACGGTGAAGGTGTCGCCGGCGAGGAAGAAGATGCGATGGTGTTGAAGCCCTCTGTGATTTCCCAGCCGCTACTCTGTTCCTCACCTCCAGTCCGTCTCCCTCTTTTTCTTCGTTCTCTCTGTTCGCCGCTACCCTCTGTTCTGTTTCTATCTTTTTCTATTTCAAATTCTCCCGCCGATACCTCCTCTTTCTTTTCTATCAATTTAGGTTTTTTTCCTCTTTCAATTTGTGGGGCCCATCGTTTTTATGTTGCAACAGCAATCAATCCAAAACGTTGCCAAAAAGCAATGAATTGATTAGAATTATGCTCCGCTGGTCCTGATCCTTACGAAAAAAAAAGAAAGAAATGATATAATAATAATAAAATTAAATTTATTTAAAACTTTTCATTACTATTATTTATTTCCTAAACTCAAAAACTTTTATTCATCCAGATTGATATCTCTTAAAATCTCAATAGAATTCTCTTCAATTTAATATTGATTACTTCCTAAATATATCAAAATATGTCTCAAATTTATTAAAAATAGGAAGTCTATCACTAACCCCTTACATCGTTTTCAACCATCTCATTGTGACTAGTAAAAAGAATCCTTATAAAGTTAACAAAGTTTAGGTGTAAACCACAAATAATGATAGTGATAAAATATGGAAAAAAATCTTATAAAAAATAGCTGAATTAGTCAAATTCTAATTTAAGTAATTGAAATTAACAAATTATAAAGTAGGTTATTGTGTAACATTTTTAGGAATTTAGAAATTGGGCCAAATTCCATTCATGTTCCATAATTGATATATCCATGTGACTCAAGAAATTGACCAAGAACCCCCTGTCCTTGGGTTCAACTAGTAAAGGGGTCGGACCACCAAAGGGAGAGGGTTCGATCTTGGAGTTGGTCAAGGCGCTGAGGGAGGCATTCTAGTTTCTAGATGTTTAAATTAACGCTTGAGGGTAATAGACTGCTCACCCTGCCCAACATTGATATCACTTAGGAGGAATGGAGATTTCGCTCTGTCCTTGGATTGTGGGTGAATCAACCCCGTTCCTAAAAATAGTGTATAAAAAAAAACAGCAAAAAGAAATTGACCAAGAAGGGGGAAAAAAAGATATTCAAATAAGTGCTTTCTGACTATTTTGGGTTCTGTTTCTTGAAATTTTACTGGTATATTAACAGGCTCTTTTAAATGTGGAACAACCTTCTCAAGTACCGAGATTTGAAGTTGGAAATACTCTTACTGATCTCTGGATGTAAATTAATCTGCCTAGCTCTGTCAAAGCATAATTGCAAGTTGATCAAATGTTGGTCTGAAGGAACAAATACTTGGATGGGCCATTTACTAGCATGTCTATTGAATCTTTTTGTCCTTAAAGTTGGTCGGTTATAACATCTGTGCACCAACGTAGCTCATCCTTTCCAACTACTTTTCTACCAATAACTATCCAAATAGGCAAAAGCATAAAATAATGACAAGGAATTCATCATATCAACACTGCCAGATTCAGCTGCCACTTCTATATGTAAGAAATTACGAGATTAGATTTTCATTAACAAATAATCAAATTCTGGTGGCAGTATTCCACTTAAAAAGCTCCACTGGATGCAACCACACTTGAAATTGATAGAACGAACTTATTGACACTTCAATGTGAAGAAGAATATAAGCAAGCAGTTTGTTGATGGTTTGACTACATTTGAAGAACTAGGAAAGAAAAATGCTGAAAACCTATTATTTCTTTTTATATTCAAAATTCCCTCTAAATACCTAAATACTCCTCCGATCCTTAAGATCACAGGCAAAGCAATTAGGCAGCTGATGATTGAAATTTCTGGGCACGCCTCTAGCACAGAAAAGATTGGATGGCTTATTTAGTTGATAAGCCAAACTCAATGCTGGCATCAAACCTATTAACAAATCAGCTGCCAGCTCCCTCTTCTTCATGCTCAGCCAAAGTAACCAAAGGACCAACTGATATAGGATTCGATTGCAATAGTAAGTGTGTTTATTGATTTGCAGCATAGGGTAATTATTTATTGATTCCTATTGTAACACATTTAAATAACTATGCTCCTCTTTGTTAGAGGCACATTGAAACAAGCACAGAATTGAGACTAGATGACAAGGTTAATGTCTGTCATTTTAAAATCAGAATATTAATGGGAAATGAAACACCCAGAAGAAGTAAGATTTCAAGAGCAAAAGTTAAGACACAAGTTTTCATAAATGACAAATTTCAATTCATTTCACTCTGTTCCATCTACTGACTTTAAAGGAGTGAATATCAGGCTATATATGGGAGAACGTTAGGAATCATCAAAACTAAAAAGGTTATGCAGACTAGCAGACCTATTGCTCCTAGCAGCTGGAAGTGGTCTAATAATTGGGGTGACACAAGAATCTTGAGAAGTGACAATCTCCTGGCCTTCAACAACAGAAATTGATGATGCAGCCACTACAAAAGCAAAAGATTATTTATACAACCAGAACCAGTCAAACAGAGACAAGATGCAGAAATACAATGAAGACTACCAGCATTTGAGCTGTATTCAACATATGCAGGTGTTACATTTCCATTTGACATGCTTATTTCATGCCTTTTCTACATTCTTTCCTCTTCATTCTGAAGTTCTTGCTGCCGCATCCTAATTTTTGCTTCTATAACACGTTCTTCTTCCTGAACAACCAAGTGCATGTAAGTAAATCTGAACTGATTGTGCAAATATTTCAGCAAAAAATTCCTAAGATACAGTTGCACGCATTAACTGTAAAAAGCAGAGACGCAAATGTTAGTAATGACCGCAAATGTTACCTTCATTGACTTCATTTCATCAAGAGCAGCAAGAATGTCCATCTCCCTTTTAGAATCCAAGGTTCTATTTTCTAAGGATTTCATAGCATCATCTCCCATTTCATCAGCCTCCCTCTTCTGTTTCATTTTTTCATCTTCCTCATCCTCTGCACGCCAAAGTTCAAAATTTCTTGTTATTCTAAAATATAATCTGAATTTTGAGGATCAGATGAAGACTGATCCCCAAAATTCAGATTACATTATAGAATCAATCAAGAGCAGCAAGAATGTCCATCTCCCTTTTAGAATCCAAGGTTCTATTTTCTAAGGATTTCATAGCATCATCTCCCATTTCATCAGCCTCCCTCTTCTGTTTCATTTTTTCCCTCTTCTGAATGCCCAGATACGTCTCCAAAAGGATTAGATAATAACTACAGGCCATCACAATCGATTTAATAAGAAGATGTAATGGGAGAGGTTCAGGCTAAGTTTAATAATGTAGGTAAGGGAGGAAGGATGTGGGGATGGTGAGAATTTGAGCTAGCCAACATTATGTTGATTTAAATAGATCTCAAGTACTCTCCAGTAAAGGATGATTGGGACAAATGGAGGATTATCCAGTAAAGTGATGATGGAGACCAATGGTCTCATATAATTGAGACATATTTTTCATTTTTGAAGGTAGATGATGGTAACATATGCTTTAAATTCATACATTTTTTTATAATTATATGTATAAGTGCTTTTAATAAATAAAATCTAAATATAATAAAAATACTTAAAATCACTTATAAAAATAATATTCAAACAGAAATGCTAACTTTAAAATGAACTCCTTGTTGTACCTTTTTTTCCTTACTATATATGAATCATATTTTGTTATAAAATATGGGGAAAATCCTATAAAAATATAGTTGATGAATTAATCAAATTATAATTTAGGTCACTAAACTTAATAAATTATGAATTAGGGTAGTGTGACATTTTTATGGTTTTAATAAATGGGTCAAATTACATCCATATCCTTTAGTTAATATATCGAGATGACTCAAAAAATATGACCAAGAAGAAAAAAGTGCTTTCTGACCTTTTTTTTTTTTTTTTGAGAAAAACAGGCAAGCCAAAGCTTGAGAAAGAAAAGAGGACCAGACTATGAAAATCTAGCCCAAAATACAACAAATCCAAAAACTAGGAATGACAGGCCAATTGGTCCTTCAAAAACAAATCAAGACAACCACTTGGAACTGTTGGTATTAAAGCCACTTCTGAACCATCAGGGGCATCATGACCATGTTTGGCCATATAGTCAGCACATGTGATATTGTCCCTTGGAGTGTAGAAGATCTCAACATTCCATTCGCAGTAGAGAAGGTCTCTAATCTCTCTAATGATGTCTCTGAGCGGATGATCAGCATAGCAATCTCTCATGAGGATGTTGACTGCCTCAAGAGAGTCAGAATATAAGAGAATTCCCTGAAAGCCCATCTGATAACTCAGCTTAAGGCCAGTTAAGATAGCATAAAGTTCTGCTTCAATAACTGTATGAAGACCAAGAGACTTGTGGAACCCCATCAGCCAATTGCCTTGAGAGTTTCTCATTACACCTCCGCAAGCTGCATGATATTGATGACTCACTGATCCATCCACGTCAACGCGAACTGCATTAATAGGAGGGGGAGTCCAAGAATCTTCCCTGAACCTGCCGATTTGGAAAATTTGGTGGGTTAAGGTTTGATTAGTCGCATTTTCCATTAAAAGATAGTTACAAAAATGAATCATTTCCCTGGTGTCTGTGATGTCGCCTTGAAACAGGAACTTGCATCTTGTTGTCCAGAGAATCCAGCAACCCAGACTAAAAACTCTTGACCAAGTGAAACTCCGAAACCTTCCTGTTCCAGGATTGTGATGAGCATTCCAGTTAAGCCAATCCTGCAATTTACCTGAAAAAAACTGAGAAAAATAGTTAGGCTGTAAAATTTGTTTCCACAAGTTTTTTGCTCTGACACAGTCCCTGATAACGTGAATCACGCTTTCCTCCTTATTACAATGGAAAGGACAGAGGTTATCATTAGTGAGACCTCTCCGGAATCTGAGAGAGTTAGTGACAAGCCTCTCATGACCAACTTGCCACATAAAAAATTTGATTTTCTCAGGGACCTGCCACTTCCACATCTTGGCCCAAAAGCTGTTATCTCTCGTTCCTCCACGGTCAGAAAGATAATCATAAGCAGATTTAACCGAAAAGCGACCGTCGCTCGCCACTCTCCAGGAGAAATAGTCAGGGAGGCTGCTAGAAGGGGGGTGCATTTTAGAGATGATATTTATGATTGATGGAGGTAAAATGCCCTGCCACCTGCCAGTGTCCCATCTTCCATTCGCCAATAAATGATCATGCACCGTCTCTTCCGTATTGACAAGGGAAGGGTCCAGAACAAAGGCAATGAGAGGCCGATCAAGAGGAAGCCAAAGATCATGCCAGAACTTGGTTCCAACCCCATTATTCACTTTTTTTCCAACTCCAGTAATAAACTTATCCCAAACTTCAACAATCGCTCTCCAAGCAGTGGATGAGTTTTTTTTCCTGGAGACAGTAGGAACCGCAAGGTCGCCACAATTATATTTAGGCCGAAGACATTTGACCCATAAAACATTATTTCTCGTCAGGAGACTCCAGCAGAGTTTCATAATGAAGGCCTTATTTTGATGGCGAAGGTTCTTGAAACCGAGGCCCCCCTGCTTCTTTGCTTGAGTGACTTTGTCCCAAGCAATGAGGTGCATTTTTTTCATATCTTCGTCTTGAGACCAAAGGAACTTCCTCGAAATCTTATCAAGCTCATTGATAGTGCAAATAGGGAGGAGAGTAGACTGCATACAGTAGGTAGGAAGAGAAGATAGCACGGATTTAATCAACACAGAACGACCCGCTATAGTCAAAAGTTTACTTTTCCACATAGATAGCTTTATCCTAGCTTTTTGCACAATGGGGTGATAAGTAGCTTTCGTAACTCTCTTATGAATGATCGGCACCCCTAAATATTTACCCAAATCAGAAGTGATCCCTATCCCAAGTAACTGGCTTAGCTCCAGGGCTCTATTGAAATTAACATTTGAAGAGCAGAACATGCGAGATTTAGCTAGATTGATTCTATGGCCAGAGACCTCACAAAAACTCTGCATCACTTTACGGATCTCAGACATTTGATTAGGAGAGGCTTCAGTAAATAGAATGAGATCGTCCGCAAAGAAAAGATGGGAAATGTGAGGACCTCCTCTTTTAAAGGGAAAATGACTTTAAGAAAAATCATTTTCCCTTTAAACTTGCATTTTGGGTTCTGTTTCTTGATATTTTACTGGTATATTAACAGGCTCTTTTAAATGTGCCAACAACCTTGTCAAGTACCGAGATTTGGCAGTTGGGAAAATGAAAATAATGTCCTTGTTGTACTGCTTATTATGATCGACAAGGCACGAAAGGATCGAACTGGCTCAATTAAGATGTACTACTAATGATCATGATTATTAAATAGTTAAATACATTCGAAAATTGGCTTGAATATATCGAAGTAACAAGTAATTAAGAAAAATTGTGTCGACAAACTCAGAGCTGGCGAAGGAAAAAAAACAATAAATTATCAATGAATGACTATTTAAGTGCTTTATTGGAAACAAGCAAGTGTCTTATAAAAAGGACCAAATAAACTTGTTAGTTGGTATCTTATAATAAAGACCAGGGGGAGTATTTATCAAGTTTCGTTATTTCCTTAAACTATTGATAAGTATAACTATCCTAATTTAATATTTTCTAATTTTAAAGTTGTTTTTGACATAATTTTCCTAAAATTTAAAGTCATGGGACAAACTACAAACAGACGAGAGGTCCCCACATGTATGGGCAAGTAGTGGGAATTCTGACCTCAATGAATGTTAGGGACGAACAGTGTAAATAATGAATCCTTGTCCTTTTTCACCGAAAAATAATACTCCTATTGTCCTTTTTTCTTTTTACCAGCAATGCCCCCAACAGTCATACCTTAATAATTGCATGCATATGTATAAAGGTGAAAATTAAAGCCTGTGGCACCGTACCCAAAACGCGTCTGCCACTCTGCCTTCTCAGTATCACGTGACTATCCGTTGTTGTAAAATTGAGCCATTGAGGGGGGAAAAACGAACGGTAAGATTTATGTTTTCAGGGTAATATAACATATATTTAACGGGTTAAGATCCCTCTACTACACTGTCGGCACCCTATTTTATTGTACTTTTGCATTTAGCTCTTTAAATTATTTTTGGAGTAGCACCCCATATTGTAAAGTAATTTTTTGTGTGTACATAGCAGCATATTTTATTTTTCTCGTCCGGTATCTTAAATTTTTTTGTAAATTCAATATTTTAAAATATTTTGAGTAGCACGCATTATTTTAGAGTAAATTTTTTTGTTTATCCATAATCCTAAATTTTATTTTCAAGTAGCACTCCTAAATTAATTTTTTTGCTCATTTTTAAGGGAAAAATTCTAGAATAATGGATCCCACTAAGAAATACTGAATGCACAAAAAATTTAAGATGCTAAATGCTACAAGAAGAATACATTATGGTGCAATATACACAAAAAAATTCTTTAGGATATGTGGTACCACTAAAAAAATAATTTAAGGCGCTCAATGCAAAAAAAAAAATTAGGGTACCGAATGCCACCAGAAAAATATTTTATAATAAGCACTTTTGGACTTTTAACTAGTGTTTGACAAATTCTTTTCAAAGCCAAGGTTTGGGCTCCCCAAGCACCTTTTTTGGATTAGCCTAAAACTGTGAGTCAACATATAAGTAAATATTAAAATCTCAAAATGTCCATTACAATTAATATATGAAATAAGAATAAATTTAAAAGGTTAAGGTGGAGATTGGCTAACGAACTGTTACTCAAGGAGCGCTCAATACAAAAAACTCTTAGGTGAACAAAAAATATCAAAAAACTTTTAAAAATGTAAAGTCAGCATAACGCTGTTAGAACGTCTGTTAAAATGTAAAATTTTTTCAGACGTCATTCTGGGTATGTGCTCAACCCAAGTAAACCCACAAAAAAAATGGTGCTGGTTGTGCTAGGTAAGAAAAACTCTGCGCTGGTTCCGGTTTCATCGGAAGAAGATGATCTGCTCCATCAGAGCTCTAAGAAGATTAAGAATGGAAGTAGTATGAATGAAGAGGAGTGGCCTAGTCTGGGAAAACAAGGAGGGAAAGTGTGGGAAGCTGGTTCGACGTTTGCTGAGAAGCTCCAGGGCATTGTTCTGAATCGGGGGGATAGGAAAGCTGACGAGATTGGGTGTAATCGTCAAGATAATACTCTATCTGAAGGGTCTGAACATGATTCGGACATGGAGGACAACGAGCCACTGTGTGTTATAACAGAGGATGAAAATAGGAATTTTCCTGAGTTCTCTTTTTCAGAAAAGATGACGAAGCGTCTTCATAAAGCTTGGAAATGGGCGGTGATTGTGAAGTTGCTTGGGAGGAATATTGGATATAAAAATCTGTTATCCATTTTGCAAACACTCTGGGCTAAGCGTGGGGTGATCAATGTGATTAATGTTGGAAATGGATTTTTTGTTGTTAAGCTTTCCAACAAGGAGGATTATATGAATGCTCTTACTGGGGGTCCTTGGATGCTATTTGATCATTACTTAACTGTTTCGTCCTTGGAGAGCTACTATAAACAAAGTGGCAGTGTGGGTGAGAGTGCCTAAACTGTCTTTGGAATATTATGATAAAGAGGCTCTCACATGGATTGGTGATAGGATTGGGGAAACCATTAAAGTTGATTTTAATACTTCATGCTAGCTTAGAGGTCACTATGCAAGAATCTGTGTTCTTGTTGATTTGAGTAAACAGTTGATGTCTGGTTTTACTCTGAAGGGGGAGGAATATTGTGTTGAGTATGAGGGCCTTCATTGGTTGTGTACAAATTGTAGTGTCTATGGTCATAAAGCCGAACAGTGTAAATCAGGGGGAAAAACTGAGAATGCAGAGGTAATGGATAGCCAGTTGGGGAAGACGAAGGGCAATTTGGGAACTTCGGAGGTAGGTGTTAATGAGTTTGATACGTGGAAAGTCGTGAAGAGGGTAAATTGGAAAAAGAAGGGAGGGAAAGATGGTTTAGGTAATCAGTCTTCCTTGCAGGGGAAGGGATCGAGGTTTGCAGTGCTGGATGCTGAGGGAGTTGGAAGCAAGGACGCTGACGGGGTCAGCAAGTTGGAGCTGGCGGTTGATTTTCAGGCCGTTGGGAGATCTTCGTTTAGAGGGGAGGACGTTGTGGAAGATTTGAGGAGCAATCAGAATGTACAATTTGTCAGAGCAAAGAAAAGTGGGGGAGGCAAAAAGAAAGGAAAGGGGAAAAAGGTGATGGAAGCAGGGGTCAGGTCGGAAGTTGACCTTGGTGAGAAAAGATCTGACAAGAGGGCTAGAGAGCAGGAGGTAGGAAGGGATATTATGAGGATAAATGGGGATTGTGCGTCAGGGAGAAATGATCAGGTTGTGGGGCCGGTGGAAATAGAAATAGGGAATGATGGGCTTGGTCTAATGGACAAGATAATTACCTTGGATGGGTCGAGACAAAGGGAAGATCCAATTAGTGAGATAGTCCTTGAAACTCCCATGGAACCTGGTGATTTTCGGATGGATCCTGGTGACTCTCGGCTAGCTATTGGGTTGGCTGGAAAATTCTGGGCCGGTTCTGCTGAAGTTGAGGTGGATAGTGAAATGGGGGAAGAGTCTGGGCCTGAGTTAATTGGGAAAGGGGATGGGCCGAGTGCCTATCTAGCATAGTCCTTGTGTGGTTGTTGTCTTGAAGTTTTGAGTTGGTTTCGGTCTTGTTTGTTGACCTTGAGGGTTGGTAAAAAAATATTAAAAAATCTTTGTTTTCTTTAATGGTGCGGTTGATCTTTTGGAATGTGAGAGGGGCTAGTGGTAGGACTTTTGCCCAGAATATTCGTGTCTTGTGTCGGAGGAAGCATCCGGATATCCTGGTCCTCGCTGAGACTAGTGTACTACGGACGATCATTTTCATTGTTTGGCTAGTATGGGTTTTGATGGAATGACCTGGGTTCCCAGTGTGGGGAGGTCCGGGGGCATCGTCGCTGTTTGGAAGAAAGCGCAGGTTGCTATCTCTGTGTTGAGGAGCGACCGGCAATTTATCCATCTCAGATGTTGTGACGTGGGGAATCAGATTTCGTATATTACTGCGATTTATGCTCTCCCTTGTAACAATCAGAAGCAGATTTTATGGGCAGAGTTGGGTAATCTTGCGTCTTGTATAAGGGATCCCTGGGTTCTCATTGGGGATTTTAATGATGTGGCCTCTGCGATGGAGCGAACTGGGGGTTCCGGAATTAATATCAGTCGTATGGCCTTATTTTCTGATCGGATTCGTCAGTGCAACCTTATGGATCTTGGAGCTGTGGGGCCATGGTTTACATGGCGGGGTCCGTGCTTAAGGGGAGGGAGGCGTTTGTTTGAGCGCCTGGACAGAGGTTTGGCCAATGAGAATTTCTTCTCTGTTTTTCCTGAATGCACGGTCCAGGTATTGTCTAGAACTCAGTTTTCTGATCATAACCCGCTTTGTTTAGAGTATGGGATTACTGTTAATTCTGGTAGTGGTACTCGTTGTTTTCGGTTTGAAGCGATGTGGCTCAAGCATGCTAACTACAATGAGTTTTTGAATCATAACTGGGTTACTGGAGACGACTTTAATTATTCTCTAGATCTTTTACAGGCTTCTTTCAAAACCTGGAATAGGGAGGTTTTTGGTTTGATTGAAAGTCAAAAGCAGAATATTTTGAATAGGCTTTATGGTATTCAAAGAGCTGATGGTTACCCTTATTCTGTTTATTTATGTGAGCTTGAGAAGGAATTGCAGGAAGAGATGGTGAGGCTTTTGAAACTTGAAGAAATTAAATGGTTTCAAAAGTCTAGAGGGGAGTGGATTACCAAAGGGGATAGGAATACTCGTTATTATCATTTAAAAGCTAAAATGCGTACGAGGAGGAATAGGATTGTGTTGCTAAAGGATGCTAATGGGGTTTGGGTGGACAAGGAGGATGATCTTAAATCTTTGATTGTGCATCATTTTAAGACGCTTTTCAATTCTGGGTCCCATGTGCCTTTGCTGCTTAATACCAGGTCTTTATTTCCGATTCTCGATCCTGGTCGTTTGTCTTCGTTGTCTGCGGTCCCCGACAATGAAGAGATAAGAAGAGCTTTATTTTCTATGGGTTGTTATAAAGCTCCGGGGGTGGACGGTTTTCCGCCTATTTTTTATAAATCTAACTGGAGTGTTGTGGGGCCCTCCTTGTGTGATTTTGTGAAGAAAGCTTTTACTGGGGAGGTGTCGCTCGTGGAGGCCAATAGAACCCTTATTTCCTTAATCCCTAAGAGAGACCATGTGGAGTCAGTTTCTCACTTGAGACCTATCTCCTTGTGTACGGTGCATTTTAAGTGTATTACCAAAGTTATTGCCTTAAGATTGAGAGGGGTGATGAATGATCTGGTTTCTCTTTTTCAGTCTAGTTTTATTAAAGGCAGGTGTATACAAGATAATATTATTGTGGGTCAAGAGATTTTACACATTATGGGAAAGAACAGAAGCAAGACTGGTCTTATGGCAATCAAAATTGATCTTGAGAAAGCTTATGACCGGATTAGTTGGGAGTTCTTGAAGACTACTTTGTTGGAGGTGGGCCTGGAGAGCCACTTTGTTGATTTTATTATCAATTGCGTCTCGTCGATCTCGTATAATGTTCTATGGAATGGGTCTCTTACCGAGTTCTTTACTCCTAAGAGGGGTCTTAGACAAGGTGATCCTTTATCTCCTTTGTTATTTGTTCTATGTATGGATAAATTATCTCATTTGATCTGTGATGCGGTGGCGGAAGGGAGTTGGAAGCCAATAGTTGTGACGAGGGGGGGCCTTGTGTTTCCCATTTGATGTTTACGGATGATCTTCTGTTGTTTGGGGTGGCTTCCGAAACTCAAACGGCTTGTACGCTGAAGTGTATGGATGATTTTATGAGAGCTTCTGGGGGGAAGGTGAATATCGCTAAATCCTCTATATTCTTCTCGCCCAGGGTGCCTTTACGCACTAAATTGAGAATAAAAGACATGACTCAAATGCAAATCTCTAGTGATATTGGTAGATATTTGGGTTTTCCAATTGCACGTAACAGAAGCCCTAAGATTCGGTTTCAATATATTATTGATCGTGTTAAAGCAAAGCTAAGTGTTTGGAAAGCTAATAGTTTATCTATGGCGGGAAGGATTACTTTGGCCAAGGCGGTTGTGAGTACTATCCCGCTTTTGTTGGGATCCGTACACGCAGCGGAATAAAACTTTTTACGAATCCCTTAGGCGGATCGCTCAAAATTCAGCTAAATAATTATGAAAGTGTCACTGCATATACTTTTTACTTGCCTTTTTAAAATAATAACGTCTTTTAGGGAAGTAATATCCATTTTTTATAGTAGTGATTTGTCATACATACTATGCTCATGTGATGACCACTTAAAATATGAGTGTCCTTTTTTTATACACCGTGTCACTTTTATGAAAATTTCAAGAGAGTAAAGAGGGTGAAGAAGGGAAATATTTGAGCTCAATGGAGAGGTGTGATTTTGAGAAAACTCAAAATAAAGTAAAGGGAAAGGCTGGACTAATCTCCGATAAACTACCATAGGGCCACGTGTATCATAATGAATATGTAACTAATTAGGGGATGAGATGGGAACAGGTGCATGCAAAAGGGAGGCTGACAAGTGAAGAGAACGTGTATCATAACGAATCTGAAACTAATTACAACTAATCACAACTGAATGTAAGTTACAGAGATGTTGGACATTTTACAAATACAAGGGTCCTGGTGGCTCTACAAGAAGCGGATAGCATCATCATAAAAATAAAGGAAAATTACGTGCAGGTGCCAAAGACCAGAAATAATTACAAAAAAGTCTATTGAAATAATCAAATTACACAAAATTTCCTAGAGACTTTTTTTATATTATTTTTATGGAAACAAAATCCAAGTTTTTAAAATTTGTTGTAAATATGACACTTCCTGTTGTAATTAAATATGGCCTTTTCGGTTGTAAATGACTAGATTTTAAATTTTGTTGTAAATACAGCATTTCCTGTTGTAAATCTAGCATTTTTCTGTTATAAATGACATCTCTACGTTCAAAATCTAGGTGTTTAAATGTTGTAAATATGACACTTTTTGTTGTAAATATGGTTTTTTCTGTTGTAAATGATCAAGTATTTAAATGTTGCTGTAAATATGGCACTTTCTGTTGTAAATATGGTATTTCCTGTTGTTAATACAAATAATATCAAAAAAGTCCTTTGAAACTTCTATGTAATTTGGTAATTTTAAGGGACATTATTGTAATTAATTCTGGTCCTTGGGACCTACACGTAATTTTCTCTAAAAATAAAGCCAAATACACTTCTGGTTTTTTTTTTTTTTTTAAAGCATTTGCTCTTTTCAACACATTTTGGGCTACCTGGCCCAATTTTTGGGCTTCGTTTGAGCTTTTACGGTAATGGCCCAAATAGCTTTTAAAAACAAAACAACCACCAACTTTAGGCTCCTAGCATCATCATAGAAATAAAGACAATACGTGTGTATCATAACGAATCGTTGCAAGTGCTTGCTATATAGTTTACCTGTAACTAATTATAGTTAACTCTTCCTGTATCCAAGTGCTTGCTGAGTATATTTCCTTTTAAAGATGGAATTATTCTTTTAACTATAAATATTACTTTTTTCTATTATAAACGTCGGAGCTATATAATTTATTTTCATGTATTAAAAAATTATTTTAATTAATTATTTGCAAAAATATGTAGGTTGGTTCTCATACGTGCTCTTTCAATTAGAAATTAATCTTTCATAGCTACTATTATAGCCATATTGGGTTTAAAGAAGTAAAGGAATGGACTCATGGACGCTGGGGCCATGCCCTGCCTGCTGAGCAAGAGGAGGCGTTGTTACAATTGGTATCATAGCCAGGCTCGGATCGTTGGGATGTTACAATTGGTATTAGAGCCAAGCTCGGGTTGCTGAGATTTTAAATTGGTATTAGGCGCTGCCACTGGCTCCCACCACAAAGCCTGCGAAGCAGACAATATTGAGAGCGAGGCGCTTGGCTATTACAATTGGTATCAAAGCCGGCGTGTTGGGCTGCTACAGTTGGTATAAGAGCCCAAAACGGACAATATTAAGAGTAAGGCGCTGGACTATTACATTAGTATTAGAGCCGGCGCACTAGGCTAGTACAATTGGTATTGAGCCTGTTTGGAGTGGGCGGTGGCAGCGGAAAAGCTCGACAGTAAAGCAAACGCAGCCAGTTGCCGTTTTGGGTGGCTTTTCATCGACCGAGCTTTTGAACAAAAATCCCAGCTTGCCAGAAGCTCATGTGACGAACGTCCAAGGCACTCAACGTTTTTGCTGCATTGTCAAATTCCAGGCTCCTGTCAATTGGTGGTCCCCACTCCTTCCTAAATTCCAGGCTCTTGTTAATCGATGGAAGTGATAGTGATTGAGGATCGGTCGCGTGCGGCCAAGGAGTGGTAGAAGGTTCTGCTCTCTCCAAGTTTCTTCACGATGCTATAGCTGTGTATATAAAAATCCCAGGTGATTTAATTGAGAACTAGAGGTGCCGAGTTGAAAAGAGAGGAGGAGAGCGACTGAACTAGTTGCAATGGTTGCCGACGATAGATCAAAGGATGCCGTCGGCTCTAGGGTTCTTCTCACGGCCGGTCGAAGAAGATAATAAAAGGTGTTTTTTTTATCAGCCGCCTCTGTTTTCTTCGCTCTCCAAGTTAATAAAATAGGTTTTCTCCCTTATATCTTTCCCAAACAGTGTCACATAAGAGCCTCTCCTATGTGCCAGACAAGCAAGAGGAGGCGTTGTGCCAGCGATGACATTGGGCCCCTAGGGGGTAGATTATGAGATCCCACATCGACTAGAAAGGGGACGAAAGACGCCGGGTAGATCAATACAATTAGTATTAGAGCCAGGCTCGGGTAGATGAATGTCGAGAGCGAGGCACTATCTCAGGCCCCCTTCATAGAGCTTGCAAAAACAACAACATTGAGAATGAGGCATTGGGCTGTTACAATTAGTATTAGAGCCAGTGCGTTGGGCTGTTACGATTGGTATGAGAACCGGCATTCGGCTCCTATAATTGGTATCAGAGCCTGCGAAGCGAAAAATATTGAGAGCGAGGCGCTGGACTGTTGCAATTAGTATTAAAGCCAACACGTTGGGTTGTTACAATTGGTATTAGAGCCCAAAATGGACAATATTGAAAGCAAGGCGCTGGACTGTTAAAATTGGTATTAGAGCCGTCGCGCTAGGCTATTATTACAATTGGTATTGAGCCTGTTTGGAGTGAGCGGTGGCAATGGAAAGGCTTGAAAAAAAAAATGCAGCCAGGTGCCGTTTGGGGTGGCTTTTCATCCACCGTGCTTCTGAACAAAAAGCCCAGCTCGCTAAAAGCTCATGTGACAAGCGTCCAAGGTGCTAAGCATTGCTGCCGCACTGCCAAATTCCAGGATCCATTCAATTGGTGATCCCTACTCCTTCTTAAATTCCAGGCTCCTATTGTATCATCCTCCATTTTACTTAACATAATAACTATATAATAGTGAGATCAATAACTTAATAATACTTCATCATTAATCAAAATATCCAAAATAAATCAGAGTATGCAGAATGAGTCATAACGTGGCAATATACAATCATCCAATATAAACCAAAAAGATAGAAGCACTACTTTTGGCAGAAGTAGCCTAAGCTTCCGAGGTCTTCCCTAATGAACCCATACGGGAACTATCACCTAAAAAATGTGGTAACCATCAATCTAACTTATTACGAATATTAATATGTGCTAGTGAGGTGCCAAGTGGAACTATTTATATAACAAAGTATTAAAAGTATAATTTACCAATATATACGTCACAAATTTTTATGTCCTGAATTCTGTATCAAAATTTATGTATCATAGTTTTCATTAACACAATTCCTAATATGCCTCCCATCAATCCAACCGAACCGCCTTATTTCCTCCGACTAGACCCATGGGCTAAGTTACATCCATATTACTGGTTACTTAAAAGCTCACTGGTCATGTGATGAGGACCGGCCAAAATCCTCAGAATACATGTCCCAAACCATGAGTCTTTTCTCCTCATTGAACTAGTGGGGTGTCGTAAGACCTCATTGAACTAGTGGGTCAGTCACTCATTGAACAGGTGGGACAATAGAAAGTCAACCATCGTGCACCAATGTAGGTCTCACCACGTGGTGGAATAAACTACTCCATTCCTTCCCAATTCAACCCTTTCCATAATTATCATAATAAATAATTCAACATGAATTTTTTCCCAAGATTTTCACATTCATATTATGTTATTTAAATAATTCTAATAACCATGTCATAATATCTCAATTCCCAATTCTTATACATAAATAAATATATGTATATATTTCATAATTCAAATTATAAGGTTCCACAAGAAAATTTCTATTAAAATATTCATAATTATTTCACAAAATACTCACAAACAACATATTAATATACATAACAAGTGGAAAGTGATTACCTCTCATCGAAGCTAACTATTATCACACTACTTCTAATCCAAGAGCTCAAACACACAACAAAAAAAATCAATCTACCACAACCAATTTACTAACAATTAATGACTCTTCTAAAACTCTACATAATCAAAATTATAATTTATAATTTCGTAAAATTTAAAAAAATATACAGATTTTAATAATAATATAATTGGAAAGCTTGAAGTGAGCACATTATAACGGGACTGAAAAATTAGTGAGACCATTGTAATTATTTATTCTCCTTTCAATTTATTATTAATTAATAAATCCTTTTTCCTAATAATAATATTTATTTATTTATTTTATTATTATTATGATTATTTATTTATTTACCAAGTGTGAGCATATACATTATGACATTACCTAAGATTTAGTATCTTTAAGGATAAATGCTAGTCTTTATATGTTGTTTTAACATACATACAAAACAAACCTTTCCATTCTAAAATGCTTCATGATTAAATGCAAATTATATTCTCTGTAATTCACACATGATTCATGTACATTGCTAAAATTCACCATTATAACATTAAATAAAATTATAATTTCAGCTAGTAAATTGAAACACTCAAATTCATTTACCCTCCACGTGATACATAACCCTCACAACTATAATAAGTTTGCTAACTTAAAAATTCATCTTTCAGCTTCTAAGTTCTAAATGATTTGTATATAAACATATAACCACAACCTATAAGTATATATATGGGAAAATTCATTTCAGGGCCCTTTTAACAGGAAAAATTGCAAAAAGGCCCCAAGATTCTGGCAATCTCATAAAAAGCCCCAGGGCCTTTTCTGAGATTTTCAGAATCTTGGGTGAGTTGTTAACGAGGCTGATATAATTGTTAACGGGTAGATCTTTAACAACTAAATCAGCACCATTAACAACAATTTGCTAACAACTATATCTAACAATTATATCATTACCTCGTTAACAACTATATCAACCCCGTTAACAACTCACCTAAGATTCTGAAAATCCCAGAAAAGGCCCCAGAGCCTTTTTCTGAGATTGTCAGAATCTTGGGGGCCTTTTTTGAAATTTCCCATGTAAAAAGGCCCTAAAATGAATTTTCCCTATATACACACACACTTCTTGTTTCCCTTTTGTGCAGCGTGATTTACTCGTCATTACTTTAAGCCATAACTTATATATATTATAAACCCCCACACAGTGGCGGAGGCAGAACTTTGAGTTTATGTTCGCACAATTAGTGAGAGGGGTTCGGGGGCGCTTTTTAAGAAAAGTTTTAAATACATTAAAAAACAAAAGAATATAGACAAGAAAAGAAAACTTCAATTTAACATAGAAAAATAATAATCAAGAGTCAACTAAGCTATTACAACAGAACGATTATAAAAGCATTCTTCGATTCTTTATTCTTTGAAAATATTGCATTATATCTTCATCATCAATCTTATCAAACATATCACATTCAACATAAGTTAGTATGCATGAGTTAAACCAATCATTACTTATCTAATTGCGTAACTTATCCTTAACAAAAGTCATTGCAAAAAAAATGAGATTTTTCTAAACTACACAACCCAACAAAGCAAGTGATTTTTCCATAGAACATCTTATATCAAAGAAAATGAGAATCTTTATTTTTAATTCATTTTTTACCATTTTATATTCTTATTATGCGTGTGTGTATGAAACAATTTATAATTTTTCTAATTTTTCAACTCCAAAATTTTGTTTTTGTAAAATGTTTTCTCCTTTCTCTTTCTTCTGCTTCAAATGTCTTTTCACCTTTACCTAAAAAAAATGTCTTTTCACCTGGGACCTTCTCTCCCACACGCAATTACCTACAACCATAATACTATATCCTCCTCTCTCTCTCTCTCTCTCTCTCTCTCATTCTTCCCCTTCCCTCACCCACCACTCTTTACCTCCGTCCTCCACCACGGGCCTACCACCTCATCACGTCTTCTCCACCGCAATGCCCATCACCAGCAGCAACACAACCATCACCTACCAACCTTCGTCACGGCTTTCACTTTTGTCTTATTGATCTGCTTCAGCGATGGCCCTCCCTCCACTCCCAAGTAAGTAAAAAAAAAAACAGAGAGGGACACAAGTTTGTGTCTGCAAGTGCGGACCTTTGCCCTTACGTGGCTCCGCCACTGCCCCCACACACACACCAGCAACGTACACTCTTATAATCCAGAAACTCTTTTTCTTTTCTTCTATTGTTTCCATGCGCAAGAGTGCTTATATATATATATATATATATAAGACAACCACTTTTATATATCTGCAATGTTTCCTTCTATATATATATCACTCACAGTAAGCTTTTTGGATCCTATTATATATCTATGTATACTCTCAGTAGCAAAATCAGCAAGTTATATATGTACCACGTTTCATATAAAATCAGCAACTTTTTTTTGGCTGTTTGTAATTTCTTTCTTTCTTGTTTCCATCGCGATATGCCAAAAGCTTCCTCTGTTTTAACTTCCACGAACAGATATATATATATATATATATATATATATATAGCAAATTCTTGTGTTACTTCCTATGGTTTCATGCTCTAAAACTTATGCTAGAAATAATGGAAACAAAAGGAAGGTAGACCCGATGGTTACCTCAGCTTTGGCTTGTGAGAAGTGGTCTTTGATAAGTATAAAACACCCCTGTTTTGGATGCCAAGACGCAGAGGAAAAATAAGATGGTTGAAACTCTCTCTCTCTCACGTTGTGTCTCAACGTCGTCTTCTTCCTCTTGCACTAACTCTCAGTCCCTCGTTCTCAATGTTAGGAATATTAATGATAGTTTGTTAAGACATTTAGTTTGTTTGTTAAGTTTGTTAAGGGTTGTATATCTCAATACAGTTTGTATATAAATAGACACCTGTATGTAATGTAAATCAATTGATTAAATAATAAAAGAAGAATACTTTTCTTAGGCGTGTTGTGCCTCCTGGTGTAGAGTTTGGTGACTATGGTTTACAACATGGTATCATGAGCCAGTACTCCAGACTCCCCACGGCCCAATAATCAAGATTTGGCCCAAGATTGTTTGTTTTCTTCTCTTCAGAACACCAAGATCCGTGGAGTATTCAGATCGCTTGCCCAAGATCCGATTGGTTCACCCACGACACTTTCTCCACTAGGATCCATCTGAAGCGTGTAGCGATACGAGCGTAGGCGAGAAGGGGGTTCCTGCAGATTCTTGACCTCTGGCTCTCGCGGCACCTTCTATTTGTTCTGATTTCTTCAATGGTTGAGCGATTCGAGCATCCATAGAGGGATTCTTGTTGAATTATGGTTTCAAGCTCTCGCGTCATCCTCGTTACAGGTATCCATTGACAGGATTCTTAATCCATCAATCAATCTTGAACCCTAGCTCTCGCGGCCTCCTTATTACGTTGCGCGATACGAGCCTTCACAGCGTTTCTTGTTGATTTTTCGAGCGTCACCATCATTGTAGCTTCCGCCATCTTCGATCATCTGACTGTCATTTCCGCTGCCGATAACAGACATGACTAAAAAGGAACCTGAAAAATCTTCTTCCAAAACCGTGGAATCCATTCCGTTTTCTCATCCTCTGTTCCTACATCCATCTGATACTCAAGGTGTGTCGATTATTCAGCAAACACTGCTGGGCACCGAGAATTACACTGTCTGGAGTAGGGCTATGCGTATTGCTCTTCTCGGAAAGCATAAACTTGGGCTGGTCGAAGGTACCTGCAAGAAAGAGGACCAAGATCATGCACTCCATGATCAGTGGGAAAGATGTAACGCGGTTGTCCTGTCTTGGCTTTTGAATTCGATTTCTAAAGAATTGGCCAATGGTGTAATCTTTTTCCATAATGCTCATCATGTCTGGAAAGATCTTCAGGAGCGATTTGATAAGAAGAACGGGGCCAGAATTTTCACTCTGCATCGTGCCATCACTTCGCATCATCAAGGTTCATCCTCTGTATCTGTCTATTTCTCCAAACTCAAAGAATTATGGGAGGAACAATCTGCTCTTATTACACTTCCATCCTGCACCTGTCAGACATCCAGAGCCTATTCGGACTTGATGCAAGAGCAGAAGCTCTTGCAGTTTCTCATTGGATTGAACGAATCCTATCATCAAGCAAGAGGACAAATTCTCCTCATGAATCCATTGCCATCTGTGAATGAGGCCTATTCAATGGTGATACAGGATGAGACTCAACGTTCCATTTTTGACCAAAGCCATCCAACAGAAGGGATAGCTATGGCTGCTGGAACTCGGAGCCGTGGAAAGGGAAAGAGTGGTGTTGATTCATCTATTGAATGCACCCACTGCTTGAAGAAGGGTCATCTGCGAGAAAATTGCTTTCAACTCGTTGGATATCCACCTTGGTTCAAGGGAGCCACCAGATCAAAGTCATCTAAGGATTCAAAGCAAATGCGGGTGGAGCCTATGAATGAACCAGAAATCCACTTGAACACGACAACCACAACGGGTCCTTCCTTCACACCAGAACAGTATGAGCGTCTCCTTCATCTGTTACAAAAGGATTCAGAATCAACGGTTCATGCCTTAACTGGTACAGGTTTGGCTACTTCTCCTTCTGCCCATTTTATTCATTCATGCTGGATTTTAGATTCAGGGGCTACAACCCATATGGTAGGAGACCCTTCATTGTTAGATTCACATGTTGCATACCATGGGCCTATTAAATCCATCAAACTTCCTGATGGCCAAAGGGTTCCTGTCACACATATAGGTTCAGTCCACATAGGGCCTAGTGTCAAATTAAATAGAGTCCTGTATTCGCCTAAACTGAAATTCAATTTGATAGCAATATCTAGGCTCACCAAGGAACTAGAGTGTTTGGCCTGTTTTTCCGCTGATTACTGTGTTGTACAGGACCTTCAGGGTAGGAGGACGAAGCTGACTGGTAGAATGATAGATGGATTATACATTCCAAAAGTTCCCAAGACTTCACATGTATTGAATGTTACACAGAAGCATGATAGCACTACACACACACATCATAAGATTCTTAAATCATCATTGGATGTATGTTTGTGGCATAGGAGATTAGGCCATGCACCCTTTTCTGTAATAAAGCGTCTGAATCTTGATATTGATGACACACATATGACAAATGATAAATGTGATATATGTGTTCGATCTAAGCAGACTAAGTTTCCATTCTCATCTTCTTGTATTAAGACTAATAAATGTTTTGAATTGATACATCTAGATATATGGGGACCATATAGGACACCCACTCATCAAGGTTTCCAATATTTCCTTACTATAGTGGATGACTATTCAAGAGCAACATGGATATTCTTGATGAGACATAAATCTGATTCATATGCTTATATTCGAAACTTTATTGTATATGTCATGACACAATTTAATCTTAAAGTGAAGAGAATAAGAAGTGATAATGGGAGTGAGTTTATGAGTCATTCTTTTAAAGCTCTTATTCAAGAAAAGGGTGTTGTACATGAAACTTCTTGCACTTACACTCCAGAACAGAATGGAGTTGTGGAACGCAAACACAGGACCATTATGCAAGTGACAAGAAGTTTAATGCTACAATCTAATGTTCCAGTCCGATATTGGGGTGAGTGTGTAAAGGCCGCAGTATATTTGGTGAATAGATTGCCTTCTAAGATCCTTAATTTTCAAACACCATTTGAAAGAATCTATGGGAAGCAATCTGACCTTAATCACATAAGAGTCTTTGGGTCTCTTGCTTATGCAACAGATCTGAATGTTCATGATAAGCTTCAATCTCGCGCTATATCTTGTGTATTTTTAGGTTATCCTGAAAGCCAAAAGGGATATTTGCTATTGAATTTAAAAACTGACATGTTGTTTGTAAGTAGACATGTTAGCTTTGTGGAACATATTTTTCCTTTTAAAGGTACCTGTCCACAGCAAGAAAATGGAGTACATCATACATTGAAGGAAATGTTTTGGTTTGAACCAGAATCTTCCTTCTCACAGACTGGCTTGTTGAAGGTAAAGAGTAATAATTCACAAAGAGAGAGTGATCAGCAGCTTTCTCATGATGAATATGATAAAATAGCTGATTGCCCCTCTAGTTCAGATAAACAGCTGCCTGTGAGAGATAGGAGACCACCTATTTGGTCTAATGATTACGTATGTTCACTTCTAATTTCTGAAACTGAATCTGAACTCAAAAATAAATGTTCATATCCTATTGATCAATTTGTTTCATATGCATCTGTTTCTGCAGAACATTTAGCATTTTTGTCTTCTATTGATACAGTGATAGAGCCTACTACTTATAAGGAAGCTATTACTAATCCTCAGTGGGTGAAAGCCATGAATATAGAAATGCAGGCTTTAAAAGACAACCAAACATGGGAAATTGTGAAATTGCCCAAAGGTAAACGACCCATTGGTTGTAAGTGGGTGTACAAGGTTAAGTATAATGCTGATGGTCATATAGACAAATATAAGGCTAGACTAGTAGCAAAAGGATTTAGCCAAAGGGAAGGAATTGATTACCATGAGACATTTTCACCGGTAGTGAAGATGTTTACGGTTAGGTTGGTACTTAAATTAGCTGCTATGTATGCATGGAACTTATATCAAATGGATGTATATAATGCTTTTCTGCAGGGAGATCTTCAAGAAGAGGTATATATGAGATTACCTCAAGGATTCGAAGGTAAGGGGGAGCATATGGTTTGCAAGCTAAAGAAGTCTCTTTATGGACTTAAGCAAGCTTCCCGCCAATGGAACCAGAAATTATCTCAAGCCCTTATCAAGGGTGGTTTTATTCAAAGTAAAAGTGATTACTCATTGTTTTCTATGGACTGGCATGATGGTATGGTTTTCTTGTTGGTATATGTTGATGATTTGCTAATCACTGGTAGTTCTGAAGAAGGAATTGCATATGCTAAATCTTTGCTGCATGATAATTTCAAAATTAAAGATTTAGGGCATATGAAGTATTTCCTTGGCATAGAGATTGCCAAATCTGAAAATGGTGTGATTTTATCTCAACGTAAGTTTGTATTAGATCTATTAGCTGAGACAAGAATGAGTGGATGTAAGCCACTAAGTATTCCAATGGCACAGAATTTAAAACTCATGCCTTTTCAGAAAGGAAAGGATAAGGTTCAGGATTTGTGCAAAGCTCCAGAAAGATATCGCCGATTAGTTGGTAAGCTGATTTATCTTACTATGACTAGGCCTGACATATGTTTTTGTGTGCAGACGTTGAGTCAATTCATGCAAGCACCAACTAAGGAGCATATGGCAGCTGCCCGGAATGTCGTCTGATACCTAAAAGGGACTGTTGGTCTCGGAATTAGATTGAGTTCTAAAGGGAATCCTCATTTGGAGTGCTTTTGTGACTCAGATTGGGCATCTTGTGGAATTACAAGGCGGTCCGTCTCTGGGTATTTGCTGAAATTTGGAGGATCACTTGTGATGTGGAAAACAAAGAAACAGAGCACTGTGTCCAAGTCATCTGCAGAGGCAGAATATAGATCGCTCAGTATGGCCACTTCAGAGATCGTTTGGGCACTCAACCTTCTTAGAGACTTGCGGATTTTACAGCAGAAACTAGTGTCTGTGTATTGTGACAGTATTGCAGCAATCCATATTGCTGCAAATCCGGTCTTTCACGAAAGGAATAAGCACATTGAGGTAGATTGTCATTTTGTTCGTGATAAATGGCGAGAGAAGGTCATAGATCTGCAGCATGTCAGATCTGGTGAGCAAGAAGCAGATTTGTTAACAAAGCCAGTTACTGGAGATGTCCAGCGCATGTTGTTGAGCAAGTTAGGGACTTTTAATATGTTTGCGCCCCCAACTTGAGGGGGAGTGTTAGGAATATTAATGATAGTTTGTTAAGACATTTAGTTTGTTTGTTAAGTTTGTTAAGGGTTGTATATCTCAATACAATTTGTATATAAATAGACACCTGTATGTAATGTAAATCAATTGATTGAATAATAAAAGAAGAATACTTTTCTTAGGCGTGTTGTGCCTCCTGGTGTAGAGTTTGGTGACTATGGTTTACAACACTCAAGTCTGGTTTTCTTGCTGAGAAAACGTGGAGAATGAGACAATGGAGAGCAATGAGTATATACTAAACCAAAGGTCCAATCCGAGAGAAGAAACACTAGTCCGAGGAGGATGAACAATGATCCAGGGAATACTCAATGTGGGTCCGAGAAGCATGGCGTTGCCGTCTCTGCTTCTCCTTCTCCCGTGAAAGTCGCCGGTGCTCTCTAGCGTGATCTGGCAGAGATTTTTATTTTTATTTTGTTACAATCTGGCAGAGATTTGTTTTGCTAATATGTTTTCTTTTCTTTTTGCTGCTGCGTTTTCTCTCTCTCTCTCTCTCTCTCTCTCTCTGTTTTTTTTAAATGGGGTTATTCATGAATTAGAGTATTAGACAATGTTTAAGTGTATACAGGCCAACAAGGTATATATTTTTTTTGGTTGCCTACCCGGTTCACCGGGGCTTCGTCGGGTCCGGATCCGACCTGCGTCGCGCACCTGGCTATGGTGGGAAAGTCTCCCAGCGGGGTTTTTTTTGCATTCACAAGGCTCGAACCCGAGACCTTGCTTAAGCGACACAAGCCGCTTATCACTTGAGCCAACCCCCGTTGGTAGGCCAACAAGGTATATGTTTAAGTGTATACATGCCAACAAGGTATATGGGCTGGATCCTTTCCCTGACACGTGTTGGGCCAATAATGTCTAACAAAGAAATGGGCACTAGTATATGGTATGGCTAATATATATCTAGGTTGTAGTAATTTAAATGCTTGAAGTGTCCCAAATAAATATTAGAAAATTGCAGAAAATGGGTGCTTTGCATGAGAGGCCACGTGATTACATTTGAGGAATAAAGAATTAAATAGTTATATAAGGGCACATAGTTTCCAACACATAATACCCCTAGTTCATTTTTTTTTTTCCTTATAATTTTAGCCATTAAACTTCAATAATTCTTTTCCCAAAAATTCATAGAAAATAGGCCTTAAATTCTAGTAATTATTTTCATAATTAATTTCCATATAATATTTCTAATTTCAAATCCCAAAATTTGGAATGTTACACCTATTAACCGATCGAAGTGATGGTGATTGGGGCTCTTGTCAACACGTTCACAATTTTGAAGAGAAGAACAATCAATTTGGGACTTATCCTACAAAGTTTGTTTTTTTAAGACGTTCACATGGTTGGAATCTTTCTAGTCCCTTTATATCTAGAGCTGAGAATTAGGGCTTGTCCTGTAGGGTCTGGGGTAAGAAAAACATCTATTTTTTTAAAGCTCGACCCTAGAACACCAAAGCCAGAGCCGGCCTTACAGGGCCCGAAAGTTACTATTCTAAATTTTAACTATTTTTTCTTTGTTTTTTTCAAAGAAATATAATTAGTAAATTACAACAATTAAAACATGAGAAGTATACCACTAAGCAACATTAGTACGATGACTATCATTGTCATCTTCTTTGCAACTATCATCAATTTTAAAGACATTTGATTTTGTTTCAAATCTGTGAGTGTGAGTGAGATTTTTGAAGAAAAAAAGGAAAGAGAGATTGAGATTGAAATTGAAATTTTTAAGGTTCTCACTTCTCAACTTTCAAGTCTAGGTAGCCTAGGTAATTTTTTTAGGGGAAAAAAATTAAAAGGGCCTAACGGGCCAGCCCGAGCCCCACATGGTCAACCCTTTTAAGCCGGAGGCCCTACAAGGCTAGTTTTATTTAACTCCTCTAATTTTCAAACACGGTCCTTAAAGAGCCAGCCTGACGGACTTGACTTGATTTTTCGGCTCTACTTATATCTTTCCTAGACGGTGTCGCATAAAAGCCTCTCTCCTATGTGCCAGACGTGCACTTTTCTTTGGTTTGAAAATTCTAATTGGTTTAGAGATCCTTATCCAAAAACGACATCAACTAGTGCACAGATGTAGGAGGAGAAAATACAATAAGAGGTCAAACAAAATAGTCTAGCATTTTTTCTTTTAGAAAATGCAAACTATTATTAGTATTATTTCTAAGCTAAATTTTTTCTATTTTACTTTAAATCCAAGATATTTATAATTGAAATTTCACTAGTAATGCGCCACTTTGATTTGATCTTATAATAATATAATCTTAGAAATCTCTTAAAATTATATAGATAATTCTCTAAATATCTTCAAAATATGCTTTAAAATATTCTATTGGAGAGTTATCCGTATATAAAAATTCCACCTTCACAAGTACATAGTAGAAGAGTCTAGAACACAAGAAGGGAATTTGTTTTAGGGAAAATCCATACAGGGGCCCAATTAAGGCCCAGAATCTCAAAAAAGGCCCCAACAACTTTCAGATCCCAAAAAAGGCTCAGGGTCTTTTCTAGTATAAACGTTAACAATAAATCAGCCACATTAACAACTAAATCAATATCCGTTAACAACTAAATCAGTCGCATTAACAACAATATTTTAACAATTAAATCAGTCACATTAACAATAATATCAGCCCGGTTAACAACTATATCAGCCCCATTAACAACTAACGTTTTAATGAAAAATCTCAGAAAAGGCCCTAGGGCCCTTTTTGGGATCTGAAAGTTGTTGGGGCCTTTTTTGAGATTCTGGGCCTTAATTGGGCCCCTGTATGAATTTTCCCTTTGTTTTACCACTTTGTATATATTCTAATTTATATACAATCTTATCTATTAAATATATTTAATTGAGGATTTTATTGTTTGTTAATTTTTTAAATTTAAATTTTTATCTTCAATTATTTCAATATATACAAGTAATATGTATATGTAGTATTTAATATGATTCATGCCTTTTTCTGTCATTTTTCATCTCAATCGACTTTTAAAATAATAATCCAAACACTCATCAGTTTAATAGAAAGTCACCTCTGTAAAAGTTAAACGGTCAATTCAAAAATAAATCACATTTACAACCTGACTGTTTTTCTATCGGGCTTCTACAAAAATCAGATAGAAAATAAGTCAAGGCCCAATATTAGGAGCACCGTGTACTCATCTAGACTGTCTTGAAAAATTTGTTGCTTTTACTATCTAGATTTAACTTTAAAAAAATATTTCAAAATTATAAATAAGTAATTTTCTAATTAAACAAATGGAATATCATATCTACTTTCACTGCAGAAAAACTCTTCAGCAGCAAGTAAAAAACAACAGCGTTTCATTTCTTTCTTTTTTTTCCCGTCATTATATCTAAGTGCAGCGAACTATATATATCAATCAACAAAACAGAAAAGTTGTTCCTGATAAATATATATAACAGAAATGCTTTGGGTTCATGTGCTGTTTCGCGAGTTTTCCAACGTAAAAAGAAAATGCAAAACTCCCTCTGTTCTAGCTCCTCAACACAGAGAACTCACATATGGAATCATAGCTAAGTTCCCAAGGCTGAAAAGCTTACAAACTTAAGTTAGGAAATCACGGAAACTAGAAGGAAGAGAGACCCAATAACTTACCTTCAACCTCCGGCTTGCACGATGAGAATTTCCGTTGAAACCAAACACTGCTTTTCGGTGTGTTTTGCAGAGCAACACAATGACTGACTCTCTCTCTCTCTCTCTCTCCTTCCTCGTATCTCTCTTTCTCCTTCTCAGTTTTCAGCTTTGGTTGAATTAATATGGATGAAGAGAAGTCAAGAAGCAACGTTCAAATAATTTAATCCTCTGCATCTAGCAACTCCTAAGAATATGTCCTTCTCAGTTTTGACTTCTGGCGCACCATTATGAACTCCAATCCACCTTCTTCTCCTTTAAGAGTCTTCAACCCCTGTATGCATATTCACATCAGAAAGCGGTTTTTGCAATCTGTATGATTCATCCAAATAATTTTACACCTTATAGAACTTGCCTCGCTCATATGTGGTCTCTCACATGAAGACTGCTCTATATGGGGAAAGACTGAGACATACCCACATCACCAAACTTTTATGAGAGCTATCCAAAGCCTGTATTCCTGTAATGAGCTCTGATAACAACACTCCATAAGCAAAGACATCGGTCTTTTCATCTGCTATACCATGCATGAAGAATTCGGGAGGAAGATACCAGCACTCCCAAAGCATTGTTGTTATATATATTTATCAGGAACCACTTTTCTGTTTTGTTGATAGATATATATAGTTCGCTGCACTTAGATATAACGAGGGAAAAAAAAGAAATGAAACGCTGTCGTTTTTTACTTGCTGCAGAAGAGTTTTTCTACCGTGAAAAGCAGATATGATATTCCCTTTAACAAATTGCCAATTACTTTATTGTTCTAGAAGTGGTCAATTAATTTACTGTTTTTATTAATCTTATCGTTGTTATTGTCAAAAGGATTTTAAAGTTCAAGTAGTATTTTTTTTTAACATTTTCCCTTTAATTTAAGTTTTATATTAATATAAATAAAGGAAAATAAATAAATAAAATATTTATTATTTCTCAGAATTGGGCCAAAAAAAATTTCTCGTAATAATGAATTTATTTTTAAAAAAATTTTAAACTAGGCTGATTTAGATTCGATCAACCTAATCTTCAATCTTTACGGGCACGTAACAAAATCTTAAAATGTATTTGAAAGAGAATTAGGGACTTTTTATTTTTACTGGACTAAAAAATAAAGATATCATAGATATTTTATTAAAAGTAATTATTCAAAGATTTTATGAGATAGAAAATTTATGTTTTATTTTGCTATAATAATAGAAAGGGAAAAAGACAAAAAAAAAATTAAAATTATAAATTCTGAATTAGGTATTTTTCAAAAAAAATGAGTTGTGAATTATTTATCAAATTTCATCATTTCTTTATCCACTCTGGAAATTTTATTCAGATAAATTATTAAAATAATCACAAATATGATTTTGTTTCAATTATTTGTAAAATTTTAAAAAATATATAATTAAATTTCTCATCAGTATTTTTATTCTAAGAAAAAGTGATTTCCATGAAAAATAGCTGAAACAAACGAGTCTTAATTAATATAATTTAAACAACCTTATCTCTTTATCATCGCATTTCTGTTTCTTTAGTTCAATGATAAAAATTCGAAAATTATGATTTAAAGATAAATACGGTCCTACCATATAAGAAAATATATATTAGAATTACTAAAATAAAATAATTATAATTTTTTAATTATAAATTTAATTAGACAAAATTATTTTATAAAACATGGAGCAAACGTGAGATGTGGTTACAGAAAATATAGGGCAGGGTAATTTAGCATTTTTTTAAAAAAATATATTATCCTATTTAGTCTTCCTAATTAATTATAGTTCTTAAAATCTTCTCAAATAAATAAATATTTTTCTAAGTCCTTCACTCCAATTCTTCCAATTTTTTTTTTTTTTGAAGGAGAGTAAATAATATAATAAAAACAATATTTTTGCTCAAAAATAAATATTAACATTAAAAAATAAAACCTTTTTTAAAATTAAATTAGAGCCCTTAAAAGGGGAAAGAAAACCATTTTGCGTGTTAAGGCGGATATGAGTTGACTCGGGCTGTTAATTTACTTGGAAGAATTCTAGGTTGAGTGGCAAAATTAACAACTTAAATAAAATGTAATGATCTAAGAGTAACCCACTTTTTGAATTAAACAAGCTACTTCATCTGGATTAGGAATGGTCTTATTTGATCCCTTTTTTTTTTTTTGGGTCAAGGTGAAAAAAACCAATGAGTTTTTATTAAAGAGTGCATCCAACACTATGGGGTCCTCATTCCATGCTTTCCTTTACGTGCTTCTCCTCCTAAGAAACATATAAAGAAATATTGATGGCATTCTTTTATTTTATTTTTAAATTTTTTTATATATTTTATTGATTTAGATTAAATTATATGCTGCATCCTGAAATATTTTTTACACCAAGTATCTCAAATTAATTATTTTTTGACACAAACTAATTTAACTATTTTTCTCAATATAATTAAATTAGGTAAATATATTTTCTATTAAGGATTAGAGGGTGATCAAATCAGTTTTTACTGTTTCGTTTAAAAATTATGTTTTGAAAATAAGAATTCAAATAAGGCCAATTTTTTTTTTCCTTTCCTTTTTTGGGGTGAGACACCCTTTTCTTAGTGGATGAATATGGAAAGGGGCGCTTATTTCGAGTAAGGAAAAAGCCACACAATTTAGGTAACATTCTTTACTAGTTCCATAATTTATACCCATGTTGACAACTTTTGCAGTTAACATCATTTTGAAGGTTTTGGGTTTTGCCTGTTAGAAATAAAGGTGATCTAATCATGCTTGACAACTGAATAGCATAAGATCAATGCGGAAAACTGAAGTAAGAGATCACAAATACCTCCCGCCATTGATTTGTCTCCAGAAGCAAACAGGACGAACTCGAGTCTCCAAACAGAACAAATCCAAGCCGGCAAGCGAGGCCGACTCAGAGTCTCGGCCCTTCCGATCCTTCTCTCGAAGCTGCAGATGGTGTGCTTCCTGAAGGTCGAGCGGGCTCGGGGACCGACAGAAATTTCACCGTTCGTTTCCCCTCGACCATCGCGAGCTAAAAAGGAAACGTATTCAATACGCACTTATTGCGTATTAATTAGGCCGTTACGGTATTAATGGACGGTTACAAAACCGGCAATAATGTGGGCCATAAATAGAAATAACGGAATATTGATTACAGTAATGAATACAGAATCAAATATTCCAACATTCTCCCACTTGGTCCACATACTTCAGTATATACCTCTGAGAAACAAAATGCATGGATCATAGCGATAGGTTCTCTTAAAGCGAGTAATATCTTCCATGTATCGCAGTGCATTATATTTCCCATGCCCAAGTAACTTAATGAATAAACCCTACGTTTATTCCAGGTCCAAACTCAATGATGTTCCTCAAATTTAAACAAATAAATGTATGCGCAACTGAAATGAGAAAAACATCACAAATAGAGTTTCATATATAACATCGTTCTTACAACGAAAATCACATAAGGAACCAAAGTCCCATTCATTCGCATGATCCCGAAATTTCGATGTAGGCATGCTTTAGTTAAAGGATCGGCAATCATCAATTCAGTGCTCATGTGTTCAATAACCACTGTTTTATTTTTAACACGGTCTTTTATGGCTAGATACTTAATGTCGATGTGTTTAATTCGACTATCACTTTAGTTATTATTAGCCATAAAACAAAGAATCGAATTGTTACAATATAATTTTAATGGCTTAGAAATTGGATCCATAATTCTAAGCTCGAAATGAAACTCTTCATTCACACCATGTGAGGTAATCTCAAAAGATATGAACTCGGCTTCCATTATGGAAGTAGTAAATAAAGACTTCTTACTACTCGATGAAATAACTCCACCGACTAGCATAAGTATGCAGCCGGCATAGTACGAAGCGGAGTAACCGAGTCTCTTCCATATGAGTTCGTTTGTATTTAAGCGTGTAATCTTAAGACCCTTGAAGGTATCTCAATACTTTCTTTGCGGCTTTCTAGTGGTTCATGCCTGGATAGTATTGAACATACATGCTTATAACCAAAATTTGAGACTAAAATATATCATGTTTTACCAATGTAAATCATGCTTAAAATCATGAATCTCTTGACATACAACTTGCACGTGGGCTAAAGTTATAATTCAATTAGATCCATATATAACTTTATGATACAATTATCAAATTATTTCCTTATTCTTAATTCCTATGGGAAAATTAAGAACATAATTTGACATTATATCCCAATTAATCGACAATTATAAATTCTTATCACTAAAGTCTACCTGTGGGCAAAGACATTAGCATAGCGTGAATTTATCTCGAATTGTTGAAACTAGAATGCGATTATATCTTCTAATACACTGGGTAATTTAGAAAATATAATGTCATTCTATTCCACTCTAATTAAAACTATGATTATAATTATCTACTGCGGGTAAAGATTGATTATAACCACATATTTAATTACAATTGATGTCTTTAAAACTTTATGTGATGTATTTTGTTTCATCAGAACAAAATAGAATGTATGTACCTAGCGAGATTGCTTGCTTCTCAATTCTACATATTCATCACAAAGACATCACACCATTGTGTATATTAATTGCACATATAATCATAATTTTGATATGGGATAACCTTAAGTGATTAAATATGCATACAATTTGTGCATAAAGATATTGTAGCTATTCTTTAAACAAATATGTATGCTAATCACTAATATCAAATATGTACATTGTAAATACCATACACACATATAATGTCTATAGGAATTTTGATTAATTAATTTAATCAACATAAGTGACTAAATACAATCCTTAATTTAATCAACATAAATGGCTAAATACAATCCTCCCACTTTAATTAAATTAATATTAAAAATATTAATCACCAAAATTAATCTTGTGCATTTAGAATCCAAATATGCACAAATATTTAATGAGAATTTAATTGATCAATTTAATCAAATAAATGTGATTAAATAATCAACTTAGACAAAATTCTCCCACTATTTTGTGCATTCAAAATAAATCCAATATATGCACATCTTAATGGAGGGATTATAATCTAATTGAAAGGAAAAATCCTCCCACTGTTTTATGTATCCAAATATTGTTTAAAAATTAATTTTGACAAAATTCAACTTAAAGTTGGCTTCAAAAATTTGAAAAAGATATTTAATTGTCTAAAGTTAATTTTTCTGAAATATTTAAACAATGAAATAACTCAGAACAATTGTAAAATTGCCAAAATTAACTTTTCTCAATTTAAACAATTAAATTTGATATAATCAAATTTATACATAAAACAAAAGTCTATAAAGATTATAATCTTGATTTAGCAAACAATTTGTAAATTATTTAACCCACAATTCATTGCTGTAGATTAAATTTCAAAGCCCAAAACACAGATTTTCTTTCAATCATTCCTGAGCCCAAAACGTGATAAAAACAATCCAAAATTGAGTAACAAGTTTTTGGCCCAGATGCTAAATGCATGACAAAAGAAATGATTTTGCAATAAAAAATTGTTGGCCTGTTACGCAAATGCCAACCATAAAGCATACACACAATGAAATCCAACCAATACACATAATGGAATCCAATGTTTTGACAGTATAATGGAATCATATGTGGTGGCCCCACCCAAAAATATTCAAATGCCATTTGATAGTAATAAATCATTAATAATGATTTCTGTAATTCATATGGGAAAGCAATTCATATGCAAAACGTCTTTCATTTATTTCCCATTAAGAAATTTTCCAAGAAGGAAATAAAAGATTTAAATGTCCAGAATAATTGCTCTCCACATTTGAACAATTGGCCCAGTGGTTTAAGATTCCAAATTAAGATAGTAATCTGAAAAGGCATTGTCTCGAATATCACTTTTGACATTCTAAAAAATTTGCTTATCAATTATAAATCATTTAAACCAATAATGATTCATCTCCTGCCATATAAGTGTGCGTAACCACGCACCCACAGATCTTAGGTTCGAAGCCCAATTTTGTCATTTGTTAATCAATTAGGAAATGTTTTAAATATAACAAATGTCCACATTTGACATTAATAAATCATTTAAACTTAATAATGATTCATTTTGCAGATGGAAAAACGTCAACTTTCATGTTTTTCCACGGTCCCACACGTCTTAAATTCAAAAAACCCACTTTTGGCAGTTTATGAAATATTGTAACTAAATAATAAATCATCAAAATTTATTAATAGTTTATATTTTTCGTTTCTGGATTTTTTTTTTCTCGTCTTCCTCCTCAAAACCGGATCCCTATGACCCTGTTCCAGTGACCCAGTTTCATCGCCCGATCTGCGCAGATGCAGATCGCCTTTCCGGCGACTCCAAATCTCTTTATCAGCACGTCCAGTCGCCAAATCCAAATGCGACCAAGAAGGATTTGCTGCTGCCATGATCTGAGACGCCACCAAGACCAGAAACACAGCCACCGGAAACATAGTGCTCCAGATCCATTTTCCGGCGATCCTGATGCTGTTGTCGTCCATATTTCACGGCGTCTCAGGCGATCGGGAAGTTCGAAGGACGGTACATAGTGACGGAAAAATAATCACCAAAAATTAATAATGATCCAGAACAATATACTCAATATAATCACTCAATCGAAATCGAAGAACAAATCAAAAAACTTCAATTTCCGACAGCAATGTTCATGAATAATCAAACAAGATCATAACCATATATTTAGGAGGCCCAGATCCCAAATCAAAGGGAAAAATCACAAATCGAAAAATCAATTAGCAAATATATTGATTTTAGAGAATTAAGGCCAGGAAAAATATTTCCAGAAAATCCAGATTGAAAACTTCTCATCTTTCTCTTGAAAACAGATTAAGAGAAAATCAAGGCAGAGGCATATTTACTGAAGCTCTGATACCAAATGTTAGAAATAAAGGTGATCTAATCATGCTTGACAACTGAATAGCATAAGATCAATGCGGAAAACTGAAGTAAGAGATCACAAATACCTCCCGCCATTGATTTGTCTCCGAAGCAAACAGACGAACTCGAGTCTCCAAACAGAACAAATCCAAGCCGGCAAGCGAGAACCGACTCCGAGTCTCGGCCCTTCTGATCCTTCTCTCTGAAACTGCAGATGGTGTGCTTCCTGAAGGTCAGAGCAGGCTCAGGGGACCAGACAGAAATTTCACCGTTCGTTTCCCCTCTGACCATCGCAGAGCTAAAAAAGGAAACGTATTCAATACGCACTTATTGCGTATTAATTAGGCCGTTACGGTATTAATGGACGGTTACAAAACCGGCAATAATGTGGGCCATAAATAGAAATAACGGAATATTGATTACAGTAATGAATACAGAATCAAATATTCCAACATTGCCATGTTAATATTTTGATGGTAACCCAGTAAATACAATTTCTTCGAGCTTCTATACTTTAATACTTCAATAACCTGTGGTTTTCCCCTAGCGTCAGATGCACTTTAAGCTTTCAGAATTTTTGACAAATGTAGGTCATGTTGAGGTTTTATCTCACAATCTTTGTACTAAAAACACATATAACTATCAAACCATTAAAACTATTTAAGTTTTGTTTGAAATGACGATTGGAGCTTAAAACAAAAGAACTTTTTATTTGCGATTTACTGTGTAGAAAGTAAATATGTAAAAATAGGTTTGTTTTGACTTGCATAAAGATGCTTACGATAAGTAGTTTCAAATAAGCACTAGCATAGTGCAAAATAATATATAAGATAACCATTAGTCTATTAAACTTTGAGATATTTTAAAGAAACTTTACCAATAAATTTTGCATAATACTCATACTATTTATTCTCAATGCAACATTCAAGCCTGCCTCTAGCTGGCTTTGTTAATAAAATAAGTACTCTATATGATTTATAATACAGGGCACTTTAACTAAGGGAAAATTCCATATAAAGCCACTTAAAAAATATTCTAAATTATTAAATTCAATAGATCCCTAATTGAGTCATTAACCCAATTTAAGATTTTAAAATATGGGTAAAATGACTTTGATGCCTCTCCTCTCCTCTCCTCTCATAAAAGAGTTTCATTTATTTTGTAACTTATATTCTTCAATATATATATATATAAACATTAATATTTAATAAAAGAAAATATGATTCATCTATAGTTTAAATATATATACTATAATAGCATGAGCAAAACGTACCACAAGGAGTTCATTTTATTCACATGAATGATTTTTTATCATTATAATATATGTCAATATAATTTTTTAATAAATATAGTAAGTATAAATTTTACTATTTTGTTTCATATATAATTTTTTTCCAAAGTTCTATATTTCCATATGTAAAGCATTTTTTGAAATTGTTAGTACATTTAATATCTTTTTTTCTAACTATCCTTAGAAGTATATCAAATTTACGAGCCTCTGATTAGAAAATAATAATAAATATTAATAATTTGTATTAAAGAATGAAAAAGTTAAAACATTGAAATCTTAACTAAATTATTCTTTAAAAAAAACCACACATTTATGTGTTAGGTAAAATTATTGGGGGTTTGTTTAGATTAATGTCGGTAAAAGTGACTTTTATTTTAATTAATTTTTGCAAATTGAATTGGTATGTGTTATACATTCCGTTTTTGACAATATGACATGTGTTAACTGCTTCTTCTTGTTTTTTTATTTTGAATTATTCTTGTTGACCCTTTTAGAACATTAAAAAAAATTCTTTTGATTTAGAAAATCATATTTTATTTTATTATATGTTAGTGTTGATATATAAAGTAATATAGTCATAGAGTAATAAAACTCTTTTAAGAGTGGAGAAAAGAAAGGAGAGTGTATTAAAGTAGTTTTACCCACATTTTTAAACTCCAAATTGGATTGATAACTCAATTAAAGATTTTTTGAATTTACCAACCTAATTTAAAATTTTCCTATTTTAAATAGCTTTATATAGAATTTTCCCTAGGGAAAACACAAAACGACACTTAACTAATTAAACATGTCCTAAATTAATTTGTTTTTTTTTTCACTTTTAACCATATAGAAAAATGTGTTTAAAAGTTTAATGAGTGGGCAATATAGAAAATGAGCATTAATTACAGGGACAAAATTGAAAAATGAGCATGAATATTTTTTGGACCATGATATTATTGTGCACCAGAAGGAGTACATACCAGCGTAATAACACGGTGAAGAAACCGTCAGACCTTTATAAAAAGCATTTTTATTTCTTCCATTCTTATATTATAATCACAATTCTCTAATTTATATTATATTATATAATAAATATAATATAATATCATGATTTAAATTCTCTAATTTACGTTATATTATATACTATATATAATATAATATCATGATTTAAATTTTTTAATTTACATTATATTATATAATAAATATAATATAAAATCATGATTTAAATTCTCTAATTTACATTATATTATATATTATATATAATATAAAATCATGATTTAAATTCTCTAATTTACATTATATTATATATTATATATAATATAATATCATGATTTAAATTCTCTAATTTACATTATATCCATGCAAATGAAATGATAACTAAAGGAGAATACTTTAAATAACATTAACGTTTAAAGTACAATGACTTGCCCTTAGGGCATAATTTCCAACATATTCGGGTTCGACAAGCGATAAGCAAGCATTCGTTGTGCAAAAAAGTAAGTACTTTTCATTAACTTTGAATTATTTACATTATGTTTTTGTAGGAATATGAAAGGCTTACAAGGAATATAAACCGGGTAATTATCCCGGGAAAAGCTACAAAGGAAGCAAAAAAAGGGGCTTCAGTACCCCAAACAGAAATTACAACAATGTTGGAATCTTGGCCCTTAGGGAGATGGACCTCCAGCGCCGGTTTGAGCTTCTTCACCTCCATCTTCACCCTGATTCCCCTTAAATTGGCTTTCGGAAACAGTGTCGGGGGCGGGGAAGAGCGGGACTATCTTGTTGCCATTAACATACGACATACAATCCATCTCGAAGGTGTTGAATACAATGCTAGGATTCAGGAGCCAAATTTGTGCCAGGGCATTCTCAAAAGACTCCTCGACAGCCTTCTTTATCATCGCGTACTTTTGCTCAATTGCGGAGTTGGCAGCATCCAAGGCATCTCGACAGGTATTCAGTTGAGCTTGGAATTCGACTTGCTCCTGCTGCAGCAGCTCTATAGTGGCCTTATCCCTAGCCTGAGCTTCCTAACGTTGGCGCAGATTCAAAACGCCTTGTCAAGATTTATTTTACTCGTGAAGCATACTCGTGTTCACAGTAACCAGAGTTTGGGCCAAGCTGGCAAGTTGCAGGGCGTTCCGCTTTAAGTCGGCTATTTTCTTTAGCTCAGCAATGCCATATTAGATGGGCTCAAAGAAACGTAAAAGGGGGCAGATAGCATTGTTGAGCTCAGTTGGGACATCATGACTCCAGACAACCCTACAGGGGAACTCTGGGGTTGGCAGAGGCAGAGGAGGAGGAAGACTTGTGGAAGGAGAAGCAACGAGAATGTTTGGGACAGGATTAGCCGTCCCGGTGACCAGCGTTTGGGCGTTGACAGCCTGTTTGGATTTTTGGGACGAGATGGGTGGGCCGGTCTTTGATTTCTTAGCTGGATTCACCTGGCTACTCTTACTGCACCGCCCCCAGATGTTGGCACGATCCATTTCTTGCTGGCACCATGTCCCACAAGACTAGTGTTGGCCAAGGCTTCAGTAAAAGAGGGCCTTTGTGTCATTCTCGGATCTGTAAAAGACAAAAACAATGGGTTAGATATTCATTTAGTAGGAAACAAAAACATGCAATATGATGCAATAAAAAGAGATATCCCTACTCGTCGTAGGTCGTCTCTTGCCTTGGGATTGTGGAATATAGTCGGCCGAGCTCAGCGGGTCGAATTCCGCGACTTGATGCTCTAGAAAGGATATCGTCTTGTTCTCGTCATCAGAAAGGGTATGAGCTGGGAAGTTGAAGGCAGAAGGATAAAGTTTATGGTGACCCAGAGTCCAGTACAGAGGAAATCTCTCCTCCGCTACACTGGAATCAAGAGCCTGGAAGAACCAAGGCACTTGCCCGGGCTCGACTACCTCCTTGAAAAAGGCAGATTTAAAGTTTTTGAATGAGTCCATGAAAGGTATGAAAAGTCAGCGGTCATGGACACTCTGAAGCAAGGTCCAACCTTTCTTAGATGGGGCGTCGTCGTTGGCAGCTTTACCGACATGAGCCTTGTGGGTGGAATAAAAATGGAAAAAAATAGGAAGGGTGCAATCTAAATTCTTAGCTTTGCAAAAATTTTCAAAGGCAATGGCGAAGGCCCAGTTGTTAGGATGAAGTAGGGTAGGAGCAAGATAGAGGTGATTGAGAAGGTTGATTTGGAACTCGATAAACGAGAAGCGAATACCGAGCTGGGAAACCAAGTCTCGGTAAAAATAGAAGAAGTGTAGATCATCATCTGTCTCCTGGTAGAAGCACACTGACTTATTAATCAGGGGCAATCAAAGGGAATAGCCCTCCAATTGAACGTCGAGGCCTAGATTGACGAGTTCTTCCGTGATCATCATGCTTTTCATACGTACTACTTCCGCGATAACCCATTGGTCCAAAGCCTTTAAAGTTTTTGAGGATGGTGAAAGACTGGCGGAACTCGACTCCCCGCAACGCCGGATGATTCGTTTAGGGAAGGCCGGGATGGTTGTGGAAATACACTTATGTCGACAAGAGGCCAAAAGTGATTCAACTTTTGAGTCACGGCCGAGATTGACGAGTAATGTGCTCATAACACCAATTCTCACAAGGGTCGACGATGTTCCCCAAATTTGATCCGGTCCAGTTCGTGATACATTCTCGTGGCTAGGCAATTTGGGAAGTCGGGCGGATGAGGAATAATCTCACTGGGAGTATAGGTGGAATAGGAAGGGATCCCGAATTAGAAACACTCGGGTTTTGAATCGCTTGTGGTTGTATCGGACTTCTTGTCGCCTCCTACTACCCCTGGGTTTGCGAGTAATGCTTCTTGTTTTTCTGGCTCAGTTCGAGGTATTGACTAGAACCAGTATTTTGTTCCAGAAGAAAGTACTTTAACTACTTCTCTATCTTCTTCTGGAATTGGCTTACCATACATATCTAAAGGCATGGGACTATTTCTATCCATGAACACTTTAGAGAAAAGAGTCAAGGCAAATGAAGAAAAACTTTTGGGGATTGTGAAAGGTGAGTTATAGCACTGGCAGTTCTAAACCCAGAAAACCCTAGAAGCCTACCCAGAAGACCAGAAAAGTGAATTTCGGCGAGTATAGTCGAAAAAAGAAGGAGGCAATATGCAGACTAAAGCAAAAACAACAGAAGAAAGGGAAACAGTAAGAGTACCTGATTTTGAAAAAGTGGAAGAAGATGAAGAAATGCAAGTTCGAGTATCGCGAGCAGATAAATTTGCAGAAGCGAGTCGTTTCTCTGAGAAAGCAAAGTGAGTTTCGAGCGAAAAGTGGAGAGAAGAGGTGAGAAATTTGAATATATAAACGTTTTGAATCCGAAGAGTCAGGGGCAGTGAAGTTAATTCCCATTGAAAAGCAGATTTCCCCCCAAAAAAGTATAATGATGACTGATACAAAACGACATGGGCATTAAATGCGCACAGATATCAAAGACAACAGAAGTAGCCACTGTGCGTGAAAAGGCGGTTATACGTCATGACATTGGCAAGCAAATAGCTGTTAGCGATATAGGCAAATGGAGTCCGTTCGTATGCTAGTATCTATACATGATATCCCGGAATGGGGGCAGTCTATGGCCGAAATATGCAAACTCGTCAATTCCACATAAATTTATAAATGAAATCCGAGCTATCATGAAAGTAAAGGAGTTCTCAATATAAATTAAGTCGGCATGAGTATCCCGGCTATCATTAGAGTAAAACTAGTCTGACGTGCATGTCTGGGGACAAGTCACAAATGAAGCGAAATTCGGTAAAGACCTAAGAGCAGTTGAATGGAAATTACGGAGTCCGGAGAAACAACTCGGACATAAAGTTTAGATCGAATAGTCAATTAATCTCGGCGGCTCGGACTGAACTACTGGGCTTGGGGACAACTGTTATGGACTCATATATGAGGCCTATCGACCATGCGGCCCAAGAAGGACAATTTATGACGAATCCTTCCATAATCCGTAAACGCTAATTGGCCTATAATCAAGGCTATAATCTCGGAACATGCAGGCAGTGCGCTTGGGACGTGCAGGTAGTGCGCCTGGGACATGCAAGTAGTATGGCAGAAACATGGTCCTGGAGATGCACAAAGCCCTAGAACCAAAACCCAAAAGGTAATCTCTATAAATAGGAGATTAACCTTGAAGGTGCGCATTCTCTATTTACACTATTTACTATACAATCCACACCGAGCACATACCCTACCCCCTTTGCCTAAACGTCATGCCTGTGTAGCTCAACGATCCCACCAATTATTCTTGAGAGTCTTCCTTATAGACCTCTCAGGAGCAATCATCCTCTCTTTGGTATCGCTGATAAATATCTTGGAGAGATTCACCGATCCAATATAAACATCCTAGTCCATTGAGGTTAGACATATGTGTGTTGGAAATTATGCCCTAGGGGCAAGTCATTGTACTTATCAACGATCCCCATATGAATTGGGTAGTCGCAATGTCTTGCTAGAGGCCGCTTGCGACTTGTGGGCTAGTACAGTATTAGCCCGCTGCCAATCTCATGTGGGCTCAGGGTCGCACACAAGAATGGCCCAACACGAGCAAGAGTGTCAGATTCATTGAATCTTAATGTGTTTAAGATTTAATGAATACTTATTTAATCTAGGATGTGTGTGTATATATATATATATGCATATATAAATATATTAAATTCGAAAATAATAATGATATTATTTATTGACAATAATATTATTATATATAGTATTTAATTTATTTGATAAATTAAATAACTATAATAAATTGAGATATTATATCTCAGATTTAATTTTCGAATAAAGATATTGCATATCATATTTTAATTTGAACGAGATATCGGATCTCATTTTAAATTAAATATAACGATATCATATCTTGATTTAATATTAATTATATTGAAATTAATATAATAATATTATTTAATAAAGATTATAATATTATTATATATAATATTTGTTTGTATTTAATTTATTTGATAAATTAAATATCTAAAACAAATAGAGATATTGTATCTCTGATTTAATTTTCGAATAAAGATATCGGATATTTTATTTAATTTAAATTGAGATATAGTATCTCAGATTTAATTAAATAGATAGATATCATTTATTGGATTTAATTTATAGAGATAAATTAAATCAGAAGGCTTTTAATTCGGATTAAATAAATAGATTAAATTAGATCTATAAGATAGATTTAATTAATATTTTTTTTTAATCCAGATTCAAAATTTGTTTTGAATATAATACGCCTACTAGGTTTAGAAAAACCTACGGGACATTTTGTCGAGCGTATTAGAAAGCCGCGAGAAACCCTAGATAGAAAATAGAGAGACACACAGTTCAGAGGCGCTAGCACGCTTCGGTTCATGTTTCTGAAGGCTGTTTGTGTGGATACCGGTAGAGGAAGGCGATTCTAAAGAGTCGGCTTCTGCTGATCGAGAAGGTAGCCCACCAGTTCAAATTGTTCTGCAAAGGTACGATTCGGAAACCCTAAACCTTGATTTAAACGCCGTTGAGCGATCCTTGAATGGGATTCGTAAAAGTTTTAATTCCGCCGCGTGTACGGATCCCAACAAAGGCATCAGAGCCAACTCAACGTGCGTTTAAATTAGGCTTTTTCATGTTTGATTACATATATGTGATATATGTTTTAACCGAATTGCTATGCAAGTAAAAACGTATGAGCACGTTAGAGTTAAGTTCGTGCTAAGGTTTTGTTTGATGTTAGGGTTTCTACGGATAACTAGTCGGATATTACTAGCTTTTCGAATTGTTCGATCGACTATATAGGCAATTTTCTGAATTATTCAGATCGGACTGTATAGGATATTATATTATATTTATAATATAATATAAATTAGAGAATTTAATCATGATATTATATTATATATAGTATATAATATAATTTAAATTAGAGAATTTAAATCATGATATTATATTATATTTATAATATAATATAAATTTGAAACAATAATGATATTATTTATAGATGATAATATTATCATATATAGTATTTAATTTATTAGATAAATTAAATAACTATCATAAATTGGAGAATTTATTATATTATATAAATATATAATTATATAATATAATATAAATTGGAGAATTTAATATATTATATGTATTATATAATATAATATAAATTAGAATATTTTAATTCATGATTAAAATATGTTCTAATTTACCTTTCAAAGTGTTGTTTGGGTATGGTGAACAACATGGCTCTAGATATTTTACAAATGTTGTATTTTTAAATATGGCTGCATGAGCCATGCCTCTCTCTCTCTCTAAATAATCTTGATGTACATTCTCTTCTCATCTCACTCCTCGAATGTTAAACGAGGTTTCTCATTATGTATTTTCTTTTATTATTTAGAGAAGTCCCTCATTGGCTTGAGAGGACTCTAGGTTAGATGAGCCATGTTGTGTCACGAGTTTTTAATTATGTTTGATGTAATCATTGCATGATTAAATTAGACATTATATGAAATACAATATTGATTGCATTCATATAAATAAAATTAATAGGATTAATTAGATAAATATCAAATAATACCCTCTAAATAAAATCTTAAGTCACAATGCCAATCAATAAATGAATACTTGTCAAAACCTAGATCACCCATTTGCATGTTCCACCAAAGTGGATGCATCCGAGTAATCTTGGGAGACAAGAGAGAGTAATGGTGATACTCTATATTCATTATTGTCTTGACTTAATTGAGATCATCAAAACGGTTTTGGATCTCAAGGCATTAGATGGGATTAAACGTGCTTGGTCATATGATGATCGAATCCCATAAAGATCTAAGAATTACATGTGATGTAATTGGCAAATGTTTGCCTACCTAAATAACTTAAATTTAAGCGTCCTGCCAAAGCGGACTTAATTTTAAGCTAAATATGGGTCTTAGCCCACTAATTATGATGAGGGTTGTTAATTCAGTGGGAGGTTACAACTTAAACTCTGCATATCTTTAGTTGTAGAATCATGTAGTCTAGTAACACTTCAACACCACCAATGCGATCAGTCCTGAAAAGGACGAACTCGATGAGACACACTCTCTTGACATGTTTGGGAACTTAAGCGTTAATCCTAAACACGAAAGAAAAGGGTATCTCATCAATCTACCCATTCTTGACGAGCCTGCAGCTGCTGATTGAAGAGCTCAGACTAATGCTTATACGAAGCATTAGGATGACTCGTGGATGCATGATGCTCGATGCTTGCTACTATGCTTCTAGACCTCAATTGAGATCTAGAACATGTGGAGGCTTTTGAGATGATTGTTCATCCTACGGAAATGTTACAATAACAGCAAGGCTTGAGAGGCTTGGATTCCCATGTCCTAGGAGTTAGCTACGATGTGATCTTGAACTCACTCCCGTGAAGTTATGATAACTTTGTCATGGATAACAACATGGAGGAATCAATTTCGAACCGCATGAGATGCTCAAATCGCTAAGCCGAGCCTTGGAGAGGCCCGCTCGCTTTTTCTGTTCAAAAAGGAAGGGGTATGAAACCGAAAGCCAAGAAGGCAAAACCTCCGAAGGATAGAGTCTTTTCTTTTACAATGAACTTGGTCATTTGAAAAGGAATTGCAAAATCTACCTCGAAGATCTCGGAGAAGAACAAGAAGGATAGCGGGCTATCGCTTCAAGTATCTATGTCATAGATATTCGATTTTCCACTTTCTCAACATGGGTATTAGATACTACATCCTGGATCTCACATTTGAATAAATGTAGGTCTCAAGGACAGTAGAAAATTGAATGGACATGTCTATGACATAACTACTAAAAGGTTCAAGTCAAATGATTTGAATCCGACCTATCTATGGCATTGTCGTCTAGTCCATATAAATGAGAAACGCATTTCGAAACTCCATAAAGATGGATTTCTTAACTCATTTGATTTTGAATCAATTGATGCATGCGAGTCTTGTTTATTGGGAAAGATGACAAAGGCACCTTTTACTGGACACAGTGAGAGAGCCACCAATTTATTGGGCCTCATACATACTGATGTGTGTGGACCAATGAATACATCTGTCAGAGGAGGTCATTTGTACTTCATTACATTTATAGACGATTTCAGTAGATATGGATATATCTATTTAATGAAACATAAGTCGGAATCTTTTGAAATGTTCAAAATATTCCAAAATGAAGTGCAAAATCAACTTGGCAAAACAATTAAGACACTTCGATCCGATCGGGGTGGTGAATATTTGAGCCAAGAGTTCATTGACCATCTTAGGAGTTGTGGGACGATCGTCTCGCAACTTACTCCTCCAGAACACCTCAATGGAATGGTGTTTCGAGCGAGGAATCGAACTCTATTAGATATGGTTTGGTCTATGATGAGTCAAACAGATCTTCCACCTTCCTTTTGGGGCCATGCCCTAGAAACAGCTGCGTTCACACTAAATCGTGTTCCGTCAAAGGCGGTTGAAAAGACACCATATGAGATATGGACTGGAAAGAAACCAGTTTGTCATTTCTTAAAATTTGGGGATGTGAGGTTTATGTCAAACATCAAGCCTCTGATAAATTATCATCTGGATCCTCAAAATGCCTATTTGTGGGGTATCCTAAGAAAACTAAAGGATACTATGTCTACAATCCTACCGATCACAAAGTGTTTGTTTTTCGGAATGTTGTCCTTTTGGAGAAAGAGTTCATCTCTAAAAGAGCCAGTGGGAGTAAGGTGAAACCTCGAAGAAGTTCGAGAGTCACAGGACAATGTAGAACCACGATGGAAACCGAGAAGACTCACAACAAGTTGTTGAGCCTACTCACGTAACACAAGACCCACGAAGGTCCGATAGAACACGGCTACGGCCTCGAGAGATATGGATTTCGACACGGAAGCCGTGATATTTTGCTCATTGAGCACAATGAGCCAACTACCTATCGCAAGGCCATGGTGGGACCCAACTCCGAAAGATGGCTTAGTGCCATGAAGTCTGAAATGCAATCCATGTACGACAATGAGGTATGGGCCTTAGTCGATCCACCGAAGGTGTAAAAACCATTGGGTGCAAGTGGGTTTTCAAAGAGAAAACTCGACATGGATAGCAAAGTAAATATCTTCAAGGCACGACGGTTGCAAAAGGATTCACTCAAACTCATGGTGTGGACTATGATGAAACCTTTTCCCCAGTTGCAATGGCCAAATCAATCGAATCCTTCTTGCCATTACATCATATTATGACTATGAAATATGGCAGATGGACGTCAAAACACCTTCCTTAACGGAAAGCTCCTTGAGGATGTGTACATGACACAACCCGAGGTTTTGTGCGTCCGCAGGACTCGGTAAAGTTTGCAAGCTTCAAAGATCCATTTATGGATTGAAGCAAGCATCTCGAGCTGGAATCATCTTTTTGATGAAGTAGTCAAAGAGTTTGGATTCATTCAAAACATAGATGAACCTTGTGTTTACAAGAAGGTTAGTGAGAGCACATTTGTATTTCTATTGCTTTATGTTGATGACATCCTACTCATTGGGAATGACATTCCTACCTTGCAAAGTGTCAAGTCTTGGTTAGGAAAGTCTTTCTCAATGAAAGATTTAGGCGAAGCCACTTACATCCTTGGGATTAGGATCTATAGAGATAGATCTAAGAGGCTGATAGGCCTAAGTCAGAGCACATACATAGACAAGATACTGCATAGATTCAGTATGCAGGATTCAAAAAGGGGTAATATGCTTATGTCTCATGGCATCCGTCTCCGTAAGAATCTATGTCCTAGTACACAAGATCAAAGAGACCGCATGAGTAAGATTCCATATGCTTCCGCCATTGGATCTATCATGTATGCCATGTTATGTACTCGACCCGATGTGTCATTTGCCTTGAGTATGACCACAGATATCAACAAGATCCCTGAGGGTCATCGGATCTTGTCAAGAATATCCTTAAGTACTTAAGAAGGACTCGGGACTTATTCTTGGTATATGGTGGTTTGGAAGATGAGCTGTGTAACTCGGTTACACGATGCGAGTTTCAAAACCGACCAAGATGATTCAAGATCGCAATCGTGATATGTATTCCGTTGAATGGTGGTGCGTGAGTGGAAGAGCTCTTAGCAGAGCACCGTAGTTGATTCTCGCAATGAAGCCGAGTATATAGCAAAGATCGATGCAAATTGAGGAGGCCTTTTGGATTAGTAAGTTCATTAATGAACTAGGGTGGTTCCTACCATCTCAAATCCAATAGACTTGTTCTGTGACAATAGCGGTGCTATTCCGCGACCAAGGAGCCTAGGTCACATCAAAGGACCAACCATATACTCAAGCGATTTCATCTTATCGTAGAAATCAATGATAGAGGTGATACAAAAAAAAGGAAATATTATGCAAAGTACCGGAGAAAGCAAGTCATTATACTTTAAACGTTAATGTTATTTAAAGAATTCTCCTTTAGTTATCATTTCATTTGCATGTTTATAGTGATAATCGTATCCCGGATATATCTAATAGATTATCCTAAATGTCTCGTCGGTCATCTCCGCGGAGCAAAGATGAAATAAGACCGGTGTGACTTTGATGAGTATGGGGATACGAGTCAAAGTCATAGGCACTTGTAAGAGTACAAGGTGCCGGACCGACCCACTATGAGAAAGCCGCATGGAATAAGTCATAAGCTTTTCTCATGTATAACCGCGTCACAACGCCCTTTGACTCCGAGATCATCATGGATTCCTACATGATGAGTCGCTGTCTTTGACCTAGTCAAAAGTCACCTTTGACCGGGTGATGATAAAGGCTAGGATCGGGATCGTGGTTGTCATGCGGAGGAATGTGAGTGGTCAAGATGGGATTTGTCCCTCACATTTGTAGAGAGATAATACTTGGGCCCCTCGATGAGTGAGTCTGAGAAATGTATGGCCATACTACGATGGAAATGAGTTTCCATCTCAATTGTTAGACTACTCAAGAATCAAGAAAGTAATGGTCAAGAACAGGAAGTTGACATTTTCCATACCTCATCCTTGACCAAATTATCGCTTGACAAAAGGGACGTGACATGGTTGTATGATAGGTTATATCGCATAAACAATGACGTTGATCCTCTTACTAAGCCGCTTGCACAAGTAAAACATGAGCATCATGTTAGGGCAATGGGAATTAAGGTAATTAATGATTGCACCTAGTGCAAGTGGGAGTCTGTTGGAAATTATGCCCTGGGGCAAGTCATTGTACTTATCAACGATCCCCATATGAATTGGGTAGTCGCAATGTTTTGCTAGAGGCCGCTTGCGACTTGTGGGCTAGTACAAGATAGCTCGCCGCCAATCTCATGTGGGCCTGCAGGTCGCACACAAGAATGGCCCAACACGAGCAAGAGTGTCCAGATTCATTGAATCTTAATGTGTTTAAGATTTAATGAATACTTATTTAATCTAGGATGTGTGTGTATATATATATATATATATATATATGCATATATAAATATATTAAATTCGAAAATAATAATGATATTATTTATTGACAATAATATTATTATATATAGTATTTAATTTATTTGATAAATTAAATAACTATAATAAATTGAGATATTATATCTCGATTTAATTTTCGAATAAAGATATTGCATATCATATTTTAATTTGAACGAGATATCGGATCTCATTTTAAATTAAATATAACGATATCATATCTTGATTTAATATTAATTAAATTGAAATTAATATAATAATATTATTTAATAAAGATTATAATATTATTATATATAATATTTGTTTGTATTTAATTTATTTGATAAATTAAATATCTAAAACAAATAGAGATATTGTATCTCTGATTTAATTTTCGAATAAAGATATCGATATTTTATTTAATTTAAATTGAGATATAGTATCTCAGATTTAATTAAATAGATAGATATCATTTATTGGATTTAATTTATAGAGATAAATTAAATTAGAAGGCTTTTAATTCGGATTAAATAAATAGATTAAATTAGATCTATAAGATAGATTTAATTAATATATTTTTTTAATCCATATTCAAAATTTGTTTTGAATATAATACGCCTACTAGGTTTAGAAAAACCTACGGGACATTTTGTCGAGCGTATTAGAAAGCCGCGAGAAACCCTAGATAGAAAATAGAGAGACACACATTTTTTCAGTACTAGTCAATATCTTTAAGTATTTTTTAGTATCCTGAAATATTTTTTCAAGATTAGTCATTACCATGAAATATTTTTTCAATATCCTAAAAACAATTTAAAGATCATGAAGTATTTTTTCAATATCCTTAAGTATCTTTTTAGTATCCGTTAGTACCTAATTTTTTTTAAGATTATTCAGTACCTTGAAATATTTTTTTAATATCCTAAAATAAATTCTTAAGATCATGGAGTATTTTTCAGTACTCTAAAATATTTCATGATCTTAAAAATTTATTTTAGGATATTTAAAAAATATTTCAGCGTAATTTTTGATCTTGAAAAAAATTTCTGTACTTGATGGGTAATAAAGAGATATTT